>JAEIFJ010000911.1:0-230077 GCA_018903435.1 Leucophenga varia | reverse complement strand
TCTATATACATTAAAAGTGTATAAAGTAAATAAAATCTCAAAACTAAAACATGTGCACTCAGCCAATGAGATTATAAATTTAATTAAACGAAAAATATAGAAATATTTGTCAACCACGATTTAAATTTTAAGACAATTTTATTCCTAAATTTTTGTAAAATATGGCTCATCATTTCCTTGATAGAGTTTTAGGTCAGTTTTATAGCCGTCACACAGTTTGTAACGCATGAAAGGAGACATCGTTGACCATTCAAAGTATATATATTCTATTTTCAAAAAGGATTCATGGTTGAGGGTGGGATCACTATGGCATGTAGCCGCAAAACGAATTTGTGCATGTTCTTTTTTTTTTAAATTATTAAAATACTTTTATAGCAACCCATTATCACAGGAGTACTCATTATTGAAGTAGGATCACTTTAGCATATACCTCATACGAGGCGGACACACAGTTTGCTTTTTTTTCAAAAAAAGATTCAATCTAAATATCGTCGGACGGGTGCATCTTCGATTCTTCGGAAGTTAAAGTTATGTACATTTTGGTTCGATTTGTAGGTCCGATTATGTTTTACTCTATGAGGCTGCTGAAGTTAAATCTATTTTATTATAACGCTTCTGGGTTTTAAATGGTTTTCATTTGGGCGACAATTAAAGTATTATAGAGAACTTCAGATCCGGGTATAATGTCAAAATGGTAATTTTTTTTCAGGTAAGAGTTAAAACTTCGATTTTCGGGCAGACTTAAATGTAGCTATTACTCGAAAATATATGACTTCATATTCTGCAGAAAATTTTATATGAGAATTGATGATAAAATACCAGAAATCATTTTTTTAGATTTGTAAACATTGTAAACAAAAATAAAACCCAACTTTCTAAGAGTATAGTTCAAGAGTAGTATAGCCACGCTAATGTTTATCTGTATACATATGTACTTACGGTTAGTAAAACTGGATTAAAATCTCTAGCGAACCGATCATCGTCCTAATAATTCAACTTCGATCATATCAACGCTATTGTAGGCCGGCTTTAGTATATATCCCTGGAACTGGAAATGTTTGTTTTTTTAGTATTTTAAATAGATTAAATGTTAAATAAAATATTTTGCTTAAAATTTATACATACGATTGGACGAAAGTCAGGATGGAATAATACGTAGCCATTATTAGTCACTATAAAGGCGTATCCATTAACTCCGAGCTTCAAATTTAAATAATATAAATTAGTTGTTATTTAATTAATTTTTTTAATCGTAAAACTTACTAAAAATTGCGAAAGTAGTTTCTTGATTTCTCTGATGGGCACGTCAGTACCAGCAACACCCAAAATATTTGCAATTTTTGTCTGTTTGGAAATGTCATCAAAATATTCGAAAGGAATTAAAAATTTTAGCAAAAACAAAAACAAAAATATATTATATAAATATATATAGTATATGTAATACTTCATGGCAATCTACAAAAAGTTCAGCATTTATATTTATGCAGCATCTAAGCAATAACTTACATTTAACTTTTAAATAGCAGATTAGTAGGTATATATGTAGTTATAAATATTTTATGTTCGTATTCATCGGCTACTTACATTAAAAATAACTTTCTATAATATAAAAATACAGATACGAATTTATCAAAAGTATACATATATGAAAATTAGCCTAATAAAAACCTCGAGCTATATGTATGTATCTTCTACAGTCTACAGTAAAATCAATTTTTGATGTTTTGTTTATTTTTGCCTGGATTGTGATGAAAGTGAAAATAAGTGATTTTGTATAATAAAACAGAAAGATCCTAAGTTCATAAACATTGGATTACTAGCTACAACAAATTAGGCCTTTTATTTGTAAAAAATCCCTGAAGTAGATATACGACTATATATGTATGTAAGTAGTATCTAACTAGAAACTCAAAACTAATGCTTTACGTTTAAGCAATCTTTACAGGTAATCTTTAAAAATCTTAATCTTTTATTATGTGTGTTCGAAATACATCTGTTAAATATTTAACTGAATATGTTTAGTGTGTCAATTAAATTGTAATAAATAAAGATAAACAAGATCTGAACAAAGATCTAAAGCGATCTCAAAGAAATATATTTTGTAAGTATAAGGTTGTCAAATATCTCCCTTCCGTTTTTTTGCTCTTTATTCAATGCTTTATAAAAAGCCTCACAAGCCTCTTTTGAGGACAACTTTACACCATCAAGGGCGTTCGCCATGGACAGGAACAGGGGGTAATCAATGGGCGCTATGTCCGGGCTATATGGTGGATGCGATAAAACCTCCCATCCGAGCGTCCGTAGCTTCTGACGAGTCACCAAAGATGTGTGTGGCCTGACGTTGTCCTGGTGGAACACTGCACCCTTCCTGTTGGCCAATTCTGGACGATTCTGGTCGATCGCCAGCTTCAAGCAGTCCAATTGTTCGCAGTAGATGGTAGAATTAAGCGTCGTTGATTCGGTCCAGAAAGTTTTTTGCGTCAAATCATGCGGCACCCAAACATCAAGTTTTTTTTTTATTCAGCCTTCTGCAGATGGTTTAAAATGGTTTGGTGACTAACTTCCACCTCCTGGGCGATGTCACGAGATGTCACATGCCGGTCTAACTCGATGCTTTCCATGATTTGTTCGGTATTCGTCGTCACAGGTCTTCCGCCGGTTGGCTTATCCATGGTGTCGTTTTCATCGGCGTTTAATCGTCGAAACCATTCCTCCGCGGTTCGAAGTGATAGAGTACCATCCTCCAAATCACCATTAATCTCACGGAACGTTTCTCTAGCGGATTCAAAATAGCGCGAATTTCGTAGTTAGTGAACCCCATGTTTACACGTCTATAACTTTTGAACGCAATATTCAAACTAATCATGCATAGCATTTTTAGTGTAGTATTGCCCGATACGAGCTCTGTAGAGCTTTGTACATAGCCGCGAAATTCAAAAGACAAAAAGGCGGAAGGGATATATTTGACAACCTTATACATATATCTCGTATTTATTGTATAATATATGTTGTGTAATAGATAAATTGGAACTCAATAAGTCATTGTCTAAAAACCCATAGGAGAAAATTAAGTATTTTATTTGTGCTATCAAATCTTATTGAATATACAAGATAAATATTTTTAGTATAAAATTATAATGAATTTAAGTTTTGGGATTACTTGGGATAACTTGTATAGCCCTTAAACAGACTTTGTAAATGGGATTCAATTATTTAGAGGCTATGTGGTAATTGGTAAAAAAGTTAATCATGTGTCTTATTGTTAGTAATTCTAATGCAATATGTACTTTTAGTTATACTACAGACCTACTTTACCAGTATTCTTTTGCTATTTTAAATGTTTTGATGTACAATTTTCTCAACTTAAAAAAAAAAATCATTTATATTTTTTGATTTGCTAAATTCAAATCAGATAAAAGATTAATAACAAAACAAATAAAAAAAGAATAATTTTAGATGATTTAAAAAAAGTACTTTCTTAATACAAAATAAAGTAAGTAACGTAATCCAGCTTAATATTGTTTAAACATATTGTATCTTGGAATACATATTCACATAAATGTTAATTAATATGAGCTAAATCAATCAAGGTCAAATCAATTTAATTATGTCTACTTTTAAAAGCAAATTGGTACTCTTTGAAATCCAAGATGACGGATTCAAAATGATGAAAAAAAAAACTATGGCTCCTAATCGGTTAACCTAGAAGTTGGTTGACCTAAAAGTCTGAACATGTTTGCCATATAATTTTGGTGTCGCTAAACTGGAATCAGCTAGACCAATTCAGGTTTTAGACCAATTCAGTTATGTCCGTCCGTCCACAACATATTTTTTTTACTTTGACTTGAAGGTCTGACCAAGGTTTTTTATGTAAATATCGACTAACCTCCCTTTTCTGATCTGACAGACTTTTTATTGTAAGGTTACGTGAAGGGAAAAGTTTATGTCGTTATACCAAAGTCCCTGGACCAATTCAAAGCCAAAATATGCCGAGAAATTACACGTGTTCCCAAAAATATGCTGCAAAAAGTGATGAAAAATGCCAAAAAAAAAAAAAAGACAAATCGTTATTCACTAAAACATAGGGGACTGCAGAATGGGATACTCTGTATACTGTATAACAAAAAATATATTCCATAATTACTCAATATACAAAAATATACATATTAAGTAAGTAGATGCAAATGAAATTCATTAAAGAATTTTTGGCTTTTGATCTATGTACATAAATCTATTTCGCCTGACCCGGTGACTGGCTAACTGACTGATTGACTTAATGACGGAAGAAACCACTACTGCCCAAACGGCAAACGATAGAAAGCTGAAATTTTTACTGTAGATTCGTTTCATAATGAATATTAGCATTAAAGAGGGATTTTGGAAAATTTTGACCAGGGGCCCAATGGGGTCCTTAAAACCAGAAAAGTCATATCTTTGGGATGGTAAGACCTAGAGACATAATATTTAAAAAAAAAATAATTTTAGACATATTCAAGCGATTTCCAAAATTTAGACTTAGGGCCCAGTAGGGCACCAAAAATGGATTATTTTTATATTTTTCTTTGATACATCTTTGGAATTTCGTTAAAAAATATATTTTTGGGGTATATCGACGTTATTTGAAATTCGAACCTTTGACCCATAACCATCTCTTTAACCACTATTGTTATAGTTCAAGGAGTAGAGACTTGATATAAGGCGTATTTGAAAGATGGTTAAAAAAATGTTTACGTGTTAGAAGGGTTTCTGATAATCTAGACACTTGATATACGTAAGGCTCTTTTCGGTTCAATGTTTAGCTTGGTGACTATGCTCATTTATCATATGTTAGGCGGAGGGAAGCGGGTCTTGGCAACAGCGACACTTCTTTCACCACTCATTAAGAATATATTTAATTGACAAGTAAAAGCAAAAAAAAATAAAACAAACGCGAGCAAGGCCGCGGGTATTAGCTAGTTTGTTAGAAAGCTATAAATTACTTGTTAATATGCGATATAGAAAATTATTTAGAAAAAATATTTTTAAGTACTAAAAAAATATGAAACGGTATAAAAATATGCGTGTGTATATGTACATATGTACATACATACAAGTATGTTGTATATTAGGTAAATAGCAGATGTTATGATAGTCCCAAATGATTTGAGTAAACTATTTTAACATTCATTAAATATATATTTTATTTGTATGCTCATTTATGAGCCACAAAATAATTCATAAACATTAATTTTGTTAAAAATTGGATTGTATAGTTCAGACCAGAGTCGATCTAGCTTGGCAGTGGCCGATTTTGTTTTTTTTTGTTTCATTTAAGCTAGAAATGCAGACATGCACAAAATGTTTG
Organism: Leucophenga varia; assembly: GCA_018903435.1. Lineage (NCBI taxonomy): Eukaryota > Metazoa > Arthropoda > Insecta > Diptera > Drosophilidae > Leucophenga > Leucophenga varia. Next base: position 224,733 of record JAEIFJ010000911.1, on the reverse strand, counting down.
CTTAAAACATATGCAATCTGCTACAGTACTTAAATCAACAGTTAGTATCGAATCTAGATAAATAAAATATGCCATTATAATATTAAATATCTTTCAAACACTTTTATGTTACATGAAACGAATTGACGCATCCATTTTTATTCTGTCAAATATTAAATATTCAATGTTTGTATGGTATGTATCAAAGAACGGCTTCCGTTGAGCGCAAAAAGGTTCTTACACGAACAATAGCCGAATAATCAATCCATTCGGCTCAAGCGCTCAAGCTAACGCTCGCATATGTTTTTTACTCTTGACTTAAAAATCACTCAACTTTGGTACATTTGTTCTGCTCGCTTAGTTTATTTCTGTTCGTTCAGCTTAGCAATGATCGTGCTGGGTCAAAAAAAAACTCAAAAAAGCCAACTCAACTCGTATGAGTAAACTTATAGAATTTGATCAAAATACGTAATTTCACAATATATATCGTATATTAACTTCATTCTTATATTATATATAACATAATAAAATTATTCATTTTAATTAATTATTAAATTAAAATATAATAATAAATATATACATCTTTCTTTTCGCCAGCTAGACGCAAATAAAATAATTGCAAAAGCAATGAGCCGTTCTTGGCATTTTATTCAATGCTTAGCTTCGCAGAGTGAGCAAACGTGAGCAAAACATTAAGAAACGAAGGCTGTACTTTGTGCACGATTGATTTGTTCGTCAGCCAGTGTTGCCAATTTAGCTGATTTTCAGCTAGTTTCAGCCGATTTTAAAGGGCACAAGCTGATTTTTTCGATTTAGCTGATAGCAGATTTTTAGCTGAATTTTTTTATGTTTAGCATATTTTTTTATTTTTAGATTTTTTATTTCTATTCGTCTTAATAGCCCGTTGACAAATCGCACTGATGTTAATGTAGCTCCAGTTTTCTCTTTTGCACGCATGTATTACATATCCGATCAGCTGTTTTGTTGGCTTAGTGTACAAATTGACAACACATTTTTGAACACTGAACGTTATTAATACAAAAGTGATTTTTAAATTTTTTGTGTAATATGCCAACAGAATATAAACAGACTTTCGTGACGCGTGGCTTCAAATGCCAGATTTTAAAGATTGTTTTGGCAAAGATTTGACCGTTACAGCAAAGGCGTATTGCAAGTGCACCTTTTCGGCTAAATTGTGCGTATTAAAATCGCACGCCACCGCCAAGAAGCATAAAGCTGCAACAAGCTGCTTGGTAAATTGAGTTTGGGCCGCTGCCCACAAAAAATATTTTTTTATTGTCTTTACCTTGTTCAAACGACGAAGTTGAACGAGTGTTCAGTTAAATGAACATTGTAAAATCCAAAATTTCGGAATAGGTTGCACTCAGACACACTAAATTCAATTTTCTGTATAGTTTAATAATCAAAATTTTTTATCCTACTTTTCATTATTGTTTGATATCTAGACACGGACTCCATCGAAATGACAAATGTTCCCATAATTACGAATTACCTCAAAAATATTTAAGAATGATCGGAACTAACAAGAATTATAATAATGTCGATGATAAAAAATGATTTAGATGATACTGTAGCACTTCTATAGAATAGTTAAATAAAGTAAAACATACTTTGATAAAATTTAGCTTATTTTGACTGATTTTTTTTATTTTTTATTTAGCTGATTTTTTCGGATCAGAGTTGGCAACACTGTCGTCAGCACGGCTAATTGTCATTAAATGCTGTGTTTCGCTCAGTTACTGGAATCGATGACGAATTCTTTCGGAGCAGACTTAAGGAAACTGCGAGTTTTGCCGTTCTCAGGTATGTATGCATATTTGAGAGACTAACAATAAGCTAAACCTACTGAAAAGGCTAATGTGTATGTAATTTCTATATGACGGTTATTTAAAAAAAAAAAAAACCTATATTTTAAAAAGACATGGTTTAAACAAAAAAAAAAAAAAAAATAAGTCCAATGTTTTCGAACTTCAAAAACGCTGTATACGAGTACAACTCTTAAGTAGTGTTCAGACACAGAAATGGTTTGTACACATTTTTACAATTTATTATTACATTTGGGACTCCGATTATTTTGTAAGTTTGGAAAATAAAAGTGAAAAGTGAAATTTTCAAAAGTATGTAACCTTCGCCATCTTGAAAAAAAAATATTTTCGAAACTGTTGGATGAATTTTAATGAAAGTTACAGGCAATATAATAAAGGGCATAGCCAGATAAGTATGAAGGAACTGCCCACAGCAAGAATTTTTTAAATAGTTTTATTTTTGGTAGTAATATTTTCGAGGAAAAATTCTATCAAATTATTTTTCCGAAAATTTGAAATAATTTTGTTTTTTTTTTTTTTGACTTCTACGTCGTAAGCACTCTCAATGTCTGTCCGTCCGTACGTCCGTCTGTCCGTCTGTTAGTTTCTTCGCAGTTTATTCGGTCAGTTGAAAATGAAAGTGCCACGTCCACTTTTAGGTACAGCCCCCATACAAAATTAACGTTTTTTTTTTCGATTTTTTGTATGAAAATAGCTTTTATTCATGAATGTTTTCACTCCAAATTGGGTGAAATACTTATAATGTCAAAACTAAAGTGCCACGCCCATTTTTAGGTATGGGCCCCATACGAACATTCCGCGATTTTTGTATGAAAATACGTTTTATCTATGAATTTATTCACTTCTAATTGGGTAAAAACATTTCAGATGTCATCCATTGTCAAAAGTAAGGCGCCACGCCCGTTTTTGGGTACATGCCACATATGAACTTTCCGACCATTTTGTAATTTTTGTGTGAAAGTAGTAATTATTTATGAATGAATTGGATAAAAATACATCTAATATCATCATATCTTAACTCTACTGATATAAAGATCAGCCCACTATACCATATAGCCCCAAAACAAAGACACCACCCATTTTCTAATTTTTTTCAAGAAAATAATTATTATTCTGTCCTTCGGTTAAAATTTTACTCCATTATTGTGTCTAAACTTTGGTAGTTAACGTTTTTCCTTGCTTCCATTTTAATTTGAATTTTCTATCACTTTTTGAAATTATTTTTAATGCAATATTTTGTGAAAATTCAAAAAATTTAATTCAAATTATTTGCATGTCTGAACACAACTTTGTTGTTAGAAAATGAAACCTCTTCAATAGGGAGAGCAATCTACGTTGGTTAATTGGAAATGTAAATTTTTATGGCTAATCTTGTAATTAAACTAAATTATTATTTAATTGACATTACAGTACATACACGCCTCTTAGTGAGAGTTTACCACAAACTTAATTTTACAGATTATACTTTTATAAATTTATTTATTTATTATTATTATTATTGTTTTTTTTTTAAGCTTAGCTATAACAAAAAATCAATTTTGTATTTTACATAATTAAAGCAAAAAAAAAAATTTAATAATCATATCACCTAAGTCTGTAAGTTGTCATTGTCATCGACTTATTTTACTTGCTATCACTGCAAACCTAAGCCACTATATTATCAGTCTAAGAAAGCCTTATGCGATGTACTATTTTAGATAAAATAATAATTTTTAATACGAAACTTTTTCAGGTTTGCAATGTAAAATACGAAAATAGTCGACAACGAAGACGAAGCGATATCTTACAGAATAGGAGCGTTTCTATATAACTTTTGTTTTTTTTTTTTTTGTGATATGTAATTACAGTAAATCTAATTGGCAAAAATGCAAAAACTAAAATCGGTTTATATTGATTGGAATAAATACAGTATAACTTTAGAATAATACGCATTAAAAAAATTATTGTTAAATTAATAAAAATGGTTAATTCTAATTTTTGGGATATTTTAAATTTTTTTTTGTTTTTTTTTTTTTAGTATGAATTTTAATAATATTATTTATAATCAAATAATTGGTTCAATTGGCTAAATAATTACAAATACATAGATATACATATGTATGCATGTATGCGGTGCAAAGTAAAAACAAATCGTTTACTTTATATTTGGCGGACAAAAAGAAAAGGCAATCTCGTTGTTTGTACCTCACGTGTTTGCAATTCCCAGAGTGCTTCATTAATTAAAACCTCTTCGGTGATATTCTGGTTAGGTTGTGTGTTGTGTGTTATAACGCATAAAATATTAGTTTAGTTTAGGTAAATGTTGCATAATGTAATTTTTTATTTTTTTTTGGATACATAAACGCAATAAGGAAATCATAAACTCTTTGATCTCACTTTTTTTGTTGTGTTTTTTTTTTTTTTTTTTTGTTTTTTTTTGTTTTTAATCATGAAACGACAATTTATATTTTATATAAAATTTTGTGGTGCTCATTGTGCAAGATAAATGATATAAAAATAAAATGAGACAGATGCGCGCATGAACGAATGAAAACTTACCGCATTCTCACGCCGATCATAGACAGGCATCGAGACAGTGGTCATAAACTGATAGGCCTCAGACTCAATTGGCTGATTCCACGCCTAAACAAAATGTTCAAATTTTTAGAATGAAAATCTTAAATATGTGTAATGAATAATACTGTACATACCTGCTTCATGCGTCTGTATTCACGACGCCTGACCTCATCAGTCTCAAGCATACGATCATTAACACGCCGATACTCGAGTACATCCTCTTTTTGATCCTCACTCTGTTTCATTTCCCATAACCAGTCAGATATTTTTGTGTCCTACAATACAATACAAAAGTTAAAGGTTTTATATACAATAAATAATATGTTTCTACGTATTAAAATGAATTATACCTCAGCGTCCGCATAGACTTGTGTCCAAACAACTGGATGATCATGTCGTCCCAACACTAATGGACGCGCCATTACTGGAATATAGCTAAGCACCATCTCTCGTACTTCTGCAGTCTCACTAAGATGCACATAATAGCCCTGATTGGCACAGGCCATCCATTTTATATCTCTCACATCGGCGACCTCTTTGCCAATTAGATAGGTGAACACACGAACGGGTTTAAATGGTAATTCCCGCCAATTGTATTGTTCAAAAATACTCTCATAACTCTGTGGGGCACCGTCACTGATTATCATGATTGCTTGATTGCAATTCGCGCCCCGATTACTGGCCTTAGTCTCTTCCAAGACATCGAACGCTCTCGTTAGTGCAGCAGTGAAGTTGGCAATCGAAGTGGGTTTAAACGATTCAATCCCTTCTTTTAGTTCTCTAATGTTAGCCAGATTGGCCTGATTTAATAATGATGATGATGATGATGATCATGTATATTATGTGTATGTGTTGGCGTGTAAGTGTGTGTGTATGTTTGTATAGTTATCGATTAGAATGTTGTTGTGAATGTATGAAATAAAATTAATTATTAAATATTTATCAAATTAAAAATAAAAGATTTTTTTTTACCCTTTACACAGACAATTCATCTTATGAATAAATTAAAAATGGAGAAAACTTTATTCGTTTTCATTTAAAAAACACGTTCTGGATAAATCGACAATATTTGTTATATATTGTACAAACTGTAGCTAAATCCCAATTAAGGAATGAATCAATAAAATTATCGATGCGATAGTTTTATCTCAGTTTTAGTATTTAATGGATACTTTGCTGCGGTATTAACAAGAAAAGGTTTTGATTTTGATGTCATTAGAAGTGTTTTTACCCAAATTTGAGTGAATAGTCTCATAAATAATACCTATTTTTATACAAAAAATCGAAAATGTGCCGAAATTTTGTACGGGGGCTATAGCTAAAAATGGGCGTGGCAGCTAAGATTTGACATTGGATGACATTAGAAGTGTTTTTACCCAACTTGGAGTGACTACATTCATAAATAATAGCTATTTTCAAAGAAAAAATCAGAAAAAAACGGAAAGTTTGTATGGGGGCTATACATCAAAATGGGCGTGGCACTTTGATTTTAACACTTGAACTGCTTAGAAGTGAGAAAAGCTTAAGTTCCGAGTTTCAGGTCAATATCTTTAAAAGCGAATGAATCGCATAAATACAGTCGGACAGACAGACGGACATGGCTACATCGACTCGCCTCGTCGTGCTGATCAATGGGGTCTACGACGTCTCCTTCAATGCATTTCAAACGTTCCGACAAACTGATATATAATACCCTTCACACTATGTGTGGCGGGTACAAAAACACATTGTTTCGATCATAGTAGTTTGATTAATACAATATAACATGCGGACAAACGTTGGAAGCGGTTCCTTAAAATCGTGTACAATAGAAACAACTCATGGAAGCCTGATGCAGATCATTTACTTAAGCGACTTCCTAGACAAAAAGTTAGGAGTTCAAACTAAACGAATCAAATGGTTAATGTTCCCGATTATTGTTAATTAGCTGACCGAAATTATTTAGGACACTCACTAAAGGCCTAAGGCAAATAATTCAAAGAATTGATCCGATTTTAAATTTGTACATCACATTTCATATAAAATAGTTTTAAGTCGCTGTGAGTTTCAACTAAAATTGACAGCAATCACAGAAATAATTGTAAATGAAAAATGCAAACTGTCCAAAAAAAAAAAAAAAATTAATTAATTTGCCCGTCTGACCGTAGCTTAAGTCTATCGATAGGTGCTGTAATTTTATGGGAGTTTCAGTCCATTTTACAAATGTTGTTTATTATTGAGAGAATCTTAAACTCTTTACGAACTGACATAACGAGAAATATAGCTTGATATGTTGTTCTTGTTTCATAAAGTTGGTAAAAGTAAGTTTACCAGCAATCTGGACTTCTGGGAGTTTATTTTATTAAAGCTTGAACTACAAATCGGGTTTGAACCGAACTGCAGTACTTTTTGAGTGTTTGCTCTGAACCATGAACCAATTTCGTTCTTCTTAAAGAAAATGATTTTAAATCAGAATACGAGCCGAATCAAAGAAAGTGGTTGTACGATTACTTTGGTTATAAAATAATTTTACAATGAGGAATGTGACAATGTCCATAGTTGAGCAAAGAGTTTTCTTATGCTTATGACAAAAACGCAAAAATTTTTATTGTTTTAATTTTTGATAGGCAATACAATGACGGTGAGGTCTTCTGTTATATACATGAATATCAGATCATCATAACCAAAGATATCAGCATTTCAAAAAAGACAATTGTACACAATTTTAAAGAAGATTATCTAAGAGACCGCTCGACTACATTAAAGTTTTACATTGAAAATGGACAATGCGATAAGTCGGAAAAGCTTAGTTTTTAAGATAAGTTTATTTTCATCTTATCAATATAATCTTTCACAGCCAGGCGCCCATTTTAAAAATTTAGTGATTTACTTTTCAAATAAATTTTTATAATCTTATAATTCTCAAACAGTTTCTGCTTAATCAAATATGCCATTAAAAATTACCTTAATAAATACTGTGGATGAACCACACAAACCAGTTTGGCCTTTCACGCAGAAAAATGTTATGCTCAAACTGTTTGAGAATTATAAGATTATAAAAATGTATTTCAAAAGTAAATCACAAAATTTTAAAATTTCGAAAATAGGAACCTGGCTGTTAGTGTAGTTTAAGTGGTAAGAATATTCATGTATGTAATTTACTTGAACCGATTGAATCAAAGCGAACCACTATTCAACTTTGATTATAAACCGGTTTAAAACAGCGGTTCACAGCTATCGCGAAACGCTAAACCGAATCGAAGTAAATTTTTTTTGTGGTTTGCAACACTGATTAAAATTTAAACAGACATGCGGATGTGACCATTTCGAAACATAGTTAGACGTGAATGTATATTTTGCATATTTTGTGTAAATTTGGAAGATGAAGCCAATAATTAACTATTAACAATAATTAATAATTGCTGTGTAAAGGGTAAATAAAATAATAATGTAATTCGGTTTGACTAATTTCGATAATTGTTAAATTTTCTTTAAATAAAATGAAAAAAATTAAATTAAATTTATTATATACTTGAATTAGTGTGTCCTCGAAGCATCCGACAACAGGTTTTACTTCCTCGTCAAAGGTAAAGATGTTCACAAAGTCATTTGTACCAAGCGTATCGAGTATTGTATTTACAACATGCTTTGCGATATCTAGCCTCTGTCCTAGCATTGAGCCCGAGCCATCCATCAGGATAACAACATCCTTTGGGCTGTTCGCCGCTTCCATGTACCAGGAACGCAACCGGCAATCGTATAGATCAACTGGTTGCGTCTTCCACTTGGCAGCAGGGAATTGACGCATAAAACCAGTCGAACTGCCAAAAAATTGCCACGATAATGTTGGATCATTTTTGTAATTATCACGGAATATCTGATCCAGATTCTCCGACCATTGAATTGCTTTGATAACGTCCGATGCTATTTTTGTGTGTTTTTTGTGATTGTTTATTAATTTTTTTTTTTTGCGCCAATTGTGAAGTTTCGTTGTGGCCGGGTTAATAGTGAATTGTGCGAAAGGCAAAGATAAAAGATTAAAGACAATTAAATTTTTTTTTTAAAGATAATTGCAATGAATATAAGCAATACAACAATAAGCGTCAGGAGCAACATGTATGTAAAAAAAAATTCCGTAAATCTTCTTAAAACATTTGTACATACATACTATACTATATGTGTGTACATTGTAAGTGTTCAGGCAAGCTATAGTGCGAAAATATTTAAATAATCTAGTAAATGTAAATATCTTGAATCAAACCTCGGTCAAATATGTTTATGGGTACGTGCACCGAACTGACGCTCATGTTGACGGGAGTATTAAAAAATTCTGGTTTCTTTGTGAGCACAATTTCTTTGGGTTGCACAAACACTTTCGGCTCTCCAACATCATCCAATTCGCGAGGAGGTTGCGTTGGAATTGGTTCATTAGGCTCAATCATTTCCTTGGCGTTGTAATAGGAAAAAAATTTATCGCCTTTATCGTTCTGGTGCGAGAGTGCAGTGTTTTCGGCAGTATCCATAATTCGCTGTAAGAGAACGTTAAGAAAAATTAAAATAATATTGTTTTTAGCTTAATAAATAAAAAGGTATACAACATGTTCCTCATAAACTCAATGATTCATACCACATCAATGGTTATCCAATTGGATTGGATCCAATATATATTTGAAAAAATTGAGTTTATGCTGTTTGTGGAGGTGTCTAATTTTGACATATGTACTATATGAGAAAAGTTTAGTCTTAAAATTTTAGTTTAACGTCTTCAGCCCTGAATGAATGAATTAATAGCACAAAACAGATTACAGACAGACAAGGAAATAGAAGGTCATGTCTAAAAATCGATTCATTCCGTCAAGATAAATAAAATTATGTGACATCTCGTGACATCGCCCACGAGGTGGGAGTTAGTCACCAAACCATTTTAAACCATCTGCAGAAGGCTGGATACAAAAAAAAACCTTGATGTTTGGGTGCCGCTTGATTTGACGCAAAATAACCTTCTGGACCGAATCAATGCCTGCGATATGCTGCTGAAACGGAATGAACTCGACCAATTTTTGAAGCGGATCATGACTGGCGACGAAAAATGGATCACATACGACAATATCGAGCGAAAACGGTCGTGGTCGAAGGCCGATGAATCGTCCTAAGCAATGGTCAAGCCGGGATTGACGGCCAGGAAGGTTTTGCTGTGTGTTTGGTGAGATTGAAAGGGAATCATCCACTATGAGCTGCTCCCATATGGCCGGACGCTTAATTCTACCATCTACTGCGAACAACTGGACCGCTTGAAGAAGGCGATCGACCAGAAGCGTCCAGAATTGGCCAACAGGAAGGGTGTATTGTTCCAACAGGACAACGCCAGGCCACAACACATCTTTGGTGACTCGTCAGAAGCTACGGAGCTCGGATAAGAGGTTTTATAGCATCCACCATATAGGGCGGTTCTACAAGGGGAGTATTATGAAGTTGCCGTCTAGATGGAAACAGATTATCGAACAAAACGGGGCATGTTTGAACTAAATCCGATCACAGTAATACTTTTATAAAGCATTGAATAAAAAGCGGAAGGGAGATATTTGACAACCCTTTATATGTACTGTACAGGGTATATGATTCCATCTTTTATTCCTTAAACTGATAGTATCCGATTTATTGGTACAAATATGATATTATTTTAAAGCACAATATACATAAGAATTGGCTCCTTATTCCTAAAGTATCGGCACTTAGGACCATGTTATGCATTGGTGACACTAACATTATTGTAGGGTGTGAATGACCACCCTCCGATGTTGGAAACCTTGATTTTCATATTGATCCCAAGTGCAAGGCAGGGATTACGATGTCCTGGTTCGTCTGAAACGGTCGTTAACTAATGCAACGTTCGGTACTATCACCTGATGTTGTTATCATTCAAAATTTATATGCATTGCTAGACACTACATCTGTACACCAATGATATCTAGCCAGGATTAGCTAAAATATGAATTATTAAAGGAATGAGCCAAAAAAAAAAAAAAACGACTGGAAGCCAAAAAAATTGGTGGAATCAATGCCAAATGGGGTAAAACCAGTTCTAAATTCTATATGCTATCATACTAAACCATAAAAAAACTTTATATATTAAAATACATACAAGTTTCTTTAAGGGCTGAAGTCAATGCATCAAAAAAATACATATATCAAAAAATGCCGTTTCACGGTTTTTTATATATTGCGTTGTTTTGAAGATAGAATGGTTGGAACTTTAAAAAAAGAAGAGTGCATCTATTAAGCTGTGAACCACTGTTTCTTTCTTAATCAACATTGAAACCTGAGAAACTATACTTTATAAATGTAGTAGAATTTGTAGATTTAACTAGATATCATTGCCTACTTTTATGCATACTCTCAAAGAATATGCGCTACTCTCAACTGTAAAGGTACGTAAAAAAAAATTATCTCAACTCTGAACAACAAATATATTGCATTAAAAACAATGTTGAAATTAGTTTAAATGTGAGACTAATTCGTTTAATATTTTTCTAAGGAACAAGTCACACGATGCAAGATTTTCATGCAATATTACATTGCTTGCGTTTCGTGCAATTTACTTGAAATATTTAAAAAAAATTGTACAGACTACTTGTGATATTAGAGTAAAAAAGTAAGATTGTTTGTGTTGTGATGCCACATTTTTTCAAGTGAAATATTTTTTCCGTATTCACACGAGGTTGCGAAACAATCTTTAAAAAGTATTGCATGAAAATCTTGCATCGTGTGACTTAGCCCTAAACTTTGTTGTAAATCTGAACAAAAAACTTCAATTTGATCAAAACTTAATGACTTTTTAGACAAAAATTTGAACTTACCCTAAGATTTCACTAAAAAAAACTATTGTATAATTTTGTCATAGTGAGAGAAAGTGAGAAAGAGAGAGAGAGAGGGTTAAGCCGGAAGAGGCAAATTTAATCGTTTCTTTTTCGCAAATGTGTAAGTGAGAATGAAAGAAAAAGTCTGTCTGCCGTATGAAAACGATTATTTTGGATACTATGAGAGGTATTGAAAATTGAAACTTAGACTCTCCTAGGCCGTCAAGTGTGCACTTACAAACGGTTTTTCTATAACCCCATTTTAGGGGGTACCCCCATACAAATCTACCCCAAAATTTTGGGTTTTTTGCATGAATCATTGTTTCTAATTCTAAGAAGCCTAAATTTTGTATAAATTATGCCTGGGTAGGATCAAAAAAATTTTAGGTATAGCCCCCATACAAATTTACCTAGTTTTTCAAGTTTTTGTTTGAAAATACAATACAATAAGGTATATTAAGATACATAAAGATTGGGTACAGGGTATCTTACAGTCGAGCATACTCGACTTCAGCGTTCTTTCTTGTTTTTTTTTAATATAAATGCTTTTTTATACATAAGCTTATATATATATGTATACATATGTATATACAAAAGACGATAACTACGTTTTGTGCAATGCAGCGCATGTCACCGCTACTGAAAAAACAGTATACAGAAACATTGGTCACTTATATTAACTTATTTTTCCATTTCCATACTAACGAGTAGTCCTCTTACAAGTCCATCCGGAATATTTATTTTACTTAGCAATAGTTTAATTTTTTGGCCCTTACTTTTTACGGAACCCAGAATAATTACTTGTATGATATCATGTATATTATATCAAAGAACCCTACTTCAATCTTTAAACCTTTTTTTAATCCCATCGCACAAAGTGTACTTGTATATTTTTCGGAAAATTTACGATGCCTATTAGGATGCAGCGCAGTATGTACATATGTATCTATACTAATATTATAAAGAGGAAATGTTTGATTTTTTTTGTTTGTTTGTTTGAAAAGAAAAGGCTCCGAAACTACTGGACCGATTTAAAAAATTCTTTCACCGTTGGCAAGCTACACTATTCATGAGTGACATAGGCTATGTTTCATTTTCAAAAAAAATTAGGGATGCTTACTAAAACTTGAATAATTTTACCCAAGTTGTAAAAAAATAAACAAAAACCTTCCTTCAATCGCGTGCGCTGCACTGTGGGCCAGGCAGTAGGCAAAAGTGGCCAAAATTAGAAGGAATTATTTGTTTCCATCAAAACTGCGTATATTAATGTTTTTTCGGTCGCTGATTACGAATCTGGCACTAGATTTTTAAAATTCAAAATGGCGGATCCAAAATGGCGGACAAATTTTCACAAAAATTATTGGATTTGCTTGAAACTTATTTCTAGAACATATTTTAGGTCGCTGATTACGAATCTGACATTAGATTTTTAAAATTCAAAATGGCGGATCCAAAATGGCGGACAAATTTTCATAAAAATTATTGGATTTGCTTGAAATTTATATTTGGGGACCAAAATTTACCAATATTTTAAATTTCGGATCGAAAATGGTTTGGGGTCCCTGATGACGAATCCGGGGTCAGTTTTAAAAAATCTTTAATGAAGAAAAAAAAACTTTCACTTACATAATCTTACCTATTATTAGCCTACAAGTTTGTTAAAACTGTGCAGTTTCGAGGAGGTTATAGGTTGTAGGTACAGTTAAATAAAATTTTTTGCATACTAGAATTTTCTCTTGCACATCGAGATTTTGAAATAACGGTATTTTGTATTTTTGAAAAATTTGTTTTTAGAAAAACTTGAATAACTTCGTCAATTAAACTTGTCCCATTAAAATTTCGTTTTACTCGTAATTAAACGTAATTTTTAAAACTTATAACTGTAAGTGTAGTTTTCAAACTCGAAAATTGTGAAAAAAAACGAAAAAATTGAGTTTGCCTTTAAAATACGCAAAGATAGGATAGGAAATGTTATAACATTTTTTTCTCTATTCAACGTCGTATTGAAATGCGATGTAAGATGTATAGTTTAATCCATATAGTTGTTTAATACTATGAACCTCGAAAAATCAGTTTTTTACCGTTATTTCAAAATCTCGATGTGCAAGAGAAAATTCTAGTATGCAAAAAAATTATATTTTACTGTACCTACAACCTACACTTAGTCCCATCCAATAAATTTTTTGAAAATTTTTTTTTGTCGCACCGTGTAATAGACAAAGATTTATTTGGCATTAATTGTATTAAATTACGTAATAAATAAATTATTGAAAATGTGCAAAAATGTGCAAGTTTACCTTAAAGTACATTTAATAGAGAAGAGATTCCATGTTTTGTTATTGTTTTATGAGGTGGTACATAGGAGTACAAACGAACGACAGCGAGTATATATCACAGAATTTGACGTTTGACTCAATAAAATATTAATTTTTTTTAAAGCAACACTAATTTCAATCCTTTCTTTACAATTTACTATTGCTCTACACCTTGTTGAATTGAAACAAAAGATAGAAATAAAATATGTGTTATTTTATTGAAGAATATTAGAATTTTAGCTTAAACCGATCTGACAAATTTGAAACACAATTTTTGTAATCAACATTAAATTGTAGCCTTAATAGTCAAGTAAATGCTATAATATTTTACTGAAAGCTACCTTAACTAATATATATTTGAACTACTAACATAAAAATTTTAAATTCTAAAGTCGAATTTTGGCCACTTTTGCCTACTGTCTGGCCCATAGTGCGCTGCGAAAACTATTAATGAAAGAACAAAATGATGTATTACAATTTTTCAAGACACATCACTATTCAGGTAAGCAACAAGATGGGATTTTGGAAAATTTTGACCCGGGGCCTAATGAGGGCCTTGAAACCGGAAGAGACATTTCTTTGGAGTGAATAGACGCAGAGACTTGAAACAGTGCTCATTTGAAAGATGGTTAAAAATATTTTTAACGTTCAAGGTGTTCAAGGGATTTCCGGAATTTGGACCTGGGACCCATATGTGGACCCAATACCCATACATTTGGATTGAATAGACGTAGAGACTTGAAACTGGGCGCATTTGAATGATGGTTAATCTTGTTTATGGAATTTCCAAAATTTGAACCCAAATTTTTTGAACAATTTATATTTAGCCACTAAATAGAAGCAAAAAAAAAAAACGCGAGCAAAGCCGCGGGTGCCTGCTAGTATATTAATATATTTAAAATTGTTATTATAATTCAAGTTAGTTTAAAGATTTATGAAAAACAAGACGTAACGTTAAGTTCGTTGAAATACCCGTCACACGAATCTTTAAATAGTTTATGTGTTAAGGCACAATATTGATAGAAAACTTTATGCTAAAAATACAGATACAGATGGAAAATGGGTGGTGGATTTGTATGTGGGCTATTAGACATAGCTAAAGCTAATTTTCATACTTGATTTAGTCGTTGGAGAGAAAAGCTTAAGTTCCAAATTTCAGCTTAATATCTTTTAAACTGACCGAATGAACTGTGAAGAAAGAAATAGACGGACGGACAGACAGACGGACATAGCTAGAGCGACTCGTCTCGTCGAGCTGATCAAGAATTTATATTTTAAAACAAATATTAATCAAATTCCTTAATATTTGTCTTAAAACCGTAACAAAAAAAATTCAATAAACGTTTTAAACTAGCAGCGATACTATGGAAAACTGTTCGGAAAAATTTTTTCCTCTTGACCCATTGTGGTTCAAAAACTGTCTTAAAATGGTTTTTACAACTTTAGAAATATTTCGATTTCAATTACGAAAAATATCTTTCAAGAATCAGATGGACACTAGCTTTTAAAAATTGAAGAGCTAAATTTTGTCGAACTGTCTAATCAGCTTATAACTAAGTGTAATTTTTACGTTAAATATCTTGGCCTAGGGACATAACCTTTAGCTGAATGATTATCCACGACACTGGGCCTTTGCTAAATAGGGCACTTACGGAAAGACACAAGACTTTTACTGCAAAATCAATTTTTATACTCTGTTCCAATGTATATACTCGTCTATGAATACAAAGGCTTGTTATGGGGTCTATAAAAATATGGGATATAAAAAAATGGGAACCGAGAAAAACAAACTGTATGTCTCTGTTGAAAACAATCGCATTTTTTCATAGACTACTATACTTGGTAGTACCTTATATAGATCCCTATTAAATCGCCTTGCGATATACAAGTCAATAAATATTAAATAAAACTTACCCGAACAGCACTTATTTTTAGTTCCATCAGCATCTCGATTTCTTTGGCCATATTTTCGACAATAATGCCACCAGATCGTGAAACAACTTTCGCATCTTTAAAACTCTGCAAAATGATACACAGTTAAACATGATTTATAACTCTGGCCTAGATTACAACTATCAAAACAGAAAAACAAATCTGATGGTAAATTGTAATAACACAATACCATTCAAATTATATCTATGCATGTACTACATATTTTATGTTACACTGACCCACAAACGCAGTGGGTGAGTGTTACACTGTTTTGAAAAATGTTTTTCATCATATTGTATTGCAACATTGCCCAAAAAATATTGAACAAGCGCACAAATCGTCCGTTTATCGATAACTTTATTGAAAACATTATTTTCGTAGCTCTTTATTTACATTATGAAAAATCGATAGCCAAGTTTTCCGGCTGATATGACACATTTACATACCTCCTGTACTTCCTTGCGACGTGTGATAAAATCGCCTAAATGAAAAAGCTCCATGCCCAGTTTATCCGCCCATGAATGCACTCTGAATTTAAAATTATAAATAAATATTTCACATATGTGTATGGATTATGATTTTGAAGTTCACTCACAAATTGTAATTTATTTTTTCAGCAAGCACTATGTTGGCACAATTTGGATAACACATAAATAACCATAATATTGTGAGGCCAAAACTGGAGCACCATCTGCGACATGGGCTCCTCGCCAAGACCATTTTCTTTTTCATTTTTCTTTATAATTTGAACTAATTTTTTTAAAAGCAAATAATTGCCAATTTCATAAGTTACACAAACACATTAAAAACTTCATATCTTTTTATAATTTTACTAGATTAATCTTTAAATATCTACACAGTAGAGATTTTTTGTTGATATAATTTTTTTTTCACTTTCTCTATACTGACTTGTCAAAATTTCCTGCGTTTGTTACATTCCCCAACTGCCCTATTAAAAGTGACAGCTCAGTTGTCAGTTTGTTGGGGTGTTTTTTTATTTTTTCTTATTTTTTTTTAGCGCAGACGCAGTGAAGAACATTGCTCTTGGATAAAGTTGAACAGCTACAGGTGGTCATATCAAAAGCAGCAACAGTTGGTTTATAGCTCTTTATATAACACTATGGCACTTTCTTTTCTCTCTTTTTTTTCTCGCACTCCGAATTTAACTCATTTCTAAAAGAGAATAATAAAGAAGAGACTTCATATTGTGTTTCATATAAAAATAAAATAGCGAAATATTATACGATATGTACAATTGAACAATTTGAACATTGTACAAATTGATATAAGAGTTCAAAATATACTTGTAGGCACTAAAAAAAAGATTTTTAACAATTAAATAAATAAAACAATTAGACAACTACAATTAAATAATTAAAAAAAATTGTATCAAAAATTTTTTTTTTTTTTGTACAAAAATATATATTCTTAATTTTTTTCAAAATTGTTCCATGGGATACCAACTCTTTTAACTTTTTATAAATGTACCATAAATATAGGTATTCACAGTATTCATAGGTATTCACAGTATTTTTTGACTGACAGTATAGGTTTCTACAGGTGCCTGTTTAGAAAGCGATTTTGGGCTGTTTGGATCAAAGTGTGAGTGACCTTTTTGTAACAATTTTGGTTGCTTAATTACTTATTTTGTTTTTATAATTTACATTCAGTTTTACTTTTATTTTTCTAATCTTATTTGTGCCAATCCAGTTTTTTATGCGCAATAATTTCACAAGATTTGCGATAAGCAATAGTTTGAAAATTTTCAAAAATATGAAAAAATCGTACGATTTTTCAAAAATTTTCCATAAATTGCAAAAATTTGAAAAAAAAAAAAACGCGATAATTTAAAATGCGACATAGCTCCGCGCGGAGATATGACTTTTCAAAACGACAATTCGGTCACAAAAATGCGACATAATTCCGTTCGAAAAATGTACTGTACTATTTTCACACAAAAAATTACAAAATGGACGAAAAGTTTGGGTATAGGGCATATACCTAAAAATGCGCGAAGACACCTTGACTTTAGTGATTTTAACCAATTTGGACTAAACTATTTTTTTTTATATCTATTAATACAAAAACTCGAAAATAACTGGTTGTTGTACCCGAATTTACACTATAGTGTAAACTAAACGGGTATATTCAAGTTTGTCCAAAATTTTGTAACGCATTGAAATTTGAGTAAAATCGGAGACCCCATAAAGTATATATATTCTTGATCAGATCGATGAGACGAATCGATCCTTAGCCTTGAGTCCGTCTGTCTGTCCGTCAATGTTTGTTGCTAATGCGATTTATTCGATGAAGATATAATGAAATATTGGGCTGGAATTTTAAACTTAAGTTTTTCTCGGCAACGACTAGTTTAAGTTCGAAAAAAATGGAGAGTGCCACTTCCCATTTTTAGCGTATAGCCCCCATACAAACTTATCGATTTTTTATTTAAAAATTTTTAAACAATTACTATTTCACACAAAATACAAAACAAAATAGTAAATATTTATGAATGTACTCGCTCCCAATTGGGTTAAAAAAATTTTTTTAGTCATCCAGGGTCAAAACCAAGACGACACGCCCATGTAACGGGTTTATTTCAGCTTCGGTTCCACCGAAGTTAAAGGTTGATTTGTATGGGGTTATCAAAAATCTTGTCATACTTGATGTTTCATACTTGTCGTTGGAGAAAAAGCTTTAGTTCCAAATTTCAGCTTATTATCTTTAAAACTGACCGAATGAATTACAAAGAAACAAACAACCAGACGGACGGTCATGGCTATATCGGTTCGCATCCTTTATTGCGTTACAAACTTTCCGACAAACTATGTATGGCGGGTATAAAAACGGAAAAAGTAATTAAGCAACCAAAATTTTTACAAAAAGGTCACTCACACTTTGATAAAAAGTGTAAAATCGCTTTTCTAAACAGGCACCTGTGAAAACCTATAATGTGAAGATTTTCTATACATACCATTTAGTTGTCAGATCGTCTAATGACATACCGTATTGGAAGCGTCATTTCAGTACAATTTAAACCATGGAGCAGTACACACCAAAAGAACAAGCTGAGTAACTCGATTTATTTGAGTTAAAATGTGAGCTAAATCGAAGCGTTCGGTTATTCGACTCATCGGCTTGAGTAATAGCCCGTTTCCACTGGTTATCGCGTTAACAATTAATCGAAAAACGCGGAACGGTGTTTCCATTACGTTTTAGCGTTAGCGTTCGAGTTAAAACAGCAGATTTTTTTTGTAATGTAGTAAAAAAATTGTACAGGTTAAAAAATTTTTTTTTTTTTTGAAATGTAGATTTTTAATGTAACGAATGGATGTAGGTGTTGTTCCTTTAGTAACTGCTGTCTAATACGAGCATGATAACGTCATTTGAATATATGCAGCTGAAGCTTTTATGTAAATGTTTATTTTTTTGCGGTTACATTGTCAGCTGTTTTCATAAGTATGCGCAACTTACGATTGCCAAATTATTCGAACCGATAAGAGAAATCGGTTTGAAATAGGTGTGAAGTCGGTTTAAACTCGTGTTATCGAAAGTCGAGTTCAAAATTAACGCAACTTTTTCCCATACCTAGCTGCCTATCTTTTTTGTATTCGATTTAACGCGAATTTGCCGAGTTTCTTAACGTTAACGCGAACGCGGCCTAATGGAAACGGGCTATAAGTCAAGACTAGATTATATCTGTTTGTCGAGTTAATCGATGCAGGGCCTACATTTAAAAAAATATCTTCTCAAACGTGAAAACTAAACGTGGGTTTTGTAAATAGAATAAAGGGAAATGTGCTCCAGGTGATAAAACAATCTGACGTTTATATGCAAAATTTGTGGTCTTGGTTATGCTAGACACCTTTCCAGACAACGAACAACTGGGGTCGACGATACCGAAGCTGTACGAGTCAATACGGACCACTCCCCGACGCATAATTTGTACGGATTCGAAAGATGTTTCCACGTCGGCTTAATTTTGCTAAATGGCGCACATTTTTCGATAAGTGGGGGCGTTATTATACAAAATTGTTTGTTTATGCCACCGAAAACCCTCAAATAATGAAAGAGCAGCCTTTTTACGACCAAAAAGTTACTGTTTGGTGCAGTATTTGCGCGGGTATGGTAGTCGGGCCGTGTTCTTTTGAAGACGATGATGCGCTATGGGAAATTTAAGCAGTTTGTGAGGCCAAAATTAATAACTCAAAAACGGAGCAAAATATTTAAGTTCTGTTTTTTGCGTTCAGTTTAAATAACTATTAGGTATTAGACTTAGAAAAAAGGTGGGCGTGGCACCGGCTATTTTGTTTAAAAAATCAACTTATTTTTATTCAGTTTTTATAACAATATTTAATTTGTATTTATTTGACAAAAAAGGCGTAGCACGCCCTTACGAGAAAAAACCATAAAAAAAAACAAGGAGAAACATTAACTTTGGTGGAACCGAAGTTTAAATAACCGTCACACGAGGATAAGACTAACTCTTTTTTGAATGAATATGAGCGTTGGGTTTGTAAGGAAGTATGTGCTATAATGAGCCTACTTTAATCATGTGTCCTATTGTCATCTTATGTTGTTACAATAAGTATTTTGAAGGTAATCCAAATAAATCCCTTCAAAAATTAAAATTTTTTTATATATATACTCAAAAATTACATTTCTATACGGGTTATATGTTATAGTGCTCCCACCTCAACCATGGGTCATTTTCTAAACACTGGACAATTATATTTCTAGAAGGCTTTTTACTGTTATTGTGATCCCAAATCGCACCAATGAGAAATTTTCTAAAATTAACAAATATGAGGGGACTCTGCCTAAAAATAAGGCGTGGCACTTTGGTTTTATTACTTTTACTGCCTAGTACTGAGAACAGCTTAAGTTTCAAATTTCATCTCAATATCTTTAAAACTAAGCATATGAAACGTGTAACTATATACAGACAGACGGACAATTCTGCATCGGAAAATTTGAGGTAACTTTCTAAAAATTTAAATTTCAAGCAAAGTGGTTAAAAGTGGGTTTTTTTAATTAGAATCATTTGAACGAGAATTAAATTTTCTACAACACACAATATCTTTCATGAATGGACTCCTCTTGACTCATTTTGTATACCTTTTGAAAAATGACACTCAATGAAAAATTTTCGTTTGTTAGACTACCTACAATTTTACATTATTAAGGGGACAGCACGATTAATTTCTACATTTCACACTCACAAACACATAATACAAATCACACTGATTCGAACTCATTATAAAATTTTTGTAGTTTTGATGTAATATTTCACTTTTGACACATCAAATTGAAAACTTTTAAATAACAAGTTCTTTGCAATTGCAGCAGTTGTTTTATCAGCTGATATCTTCTTAGTAATTTCTGGTACGCAACATTGAAGACCAATCTTTTGTTAATGCGTTGCACTCGAAAATATTTTAAATTTGCGACTTTCAAAAACTGGGTTTTGGCCTCACAAACTGGTAAAATTTTCCATAGTGGCATATATAGACGAAGTTTTTTACAACATCGAAGTTGAAGTTCTCCATCCTCACAGATTGTCAAAGTCGTGGGGCGAGTCTGCGAATGAATACTAAGTACTTTGTCTTTCTTTTATTCACTGTTAGTGCCATTGAACGGGACTCTTTCTTAATCCCAATTTTTTAAGCAAACGCTTGACAAAAAAAGGAAACAACCGATTTTATAGGTCCAAATAAAGTGCGGATCAAATATGTTCTTTATGTTTTACTCACTTTATTCATAAAAATCATAGAAAACCATATAACAGAACACCCTGTAGTTGATTTTTATACCCGCCACACATAGTGTGAAGGGTATATTCATTTTGTCTGAAAGTTTGTAACGCATTAAAGGAGACGTCGTAGACCCCATAAAGTATATATATTCTTGATCAGCTCGACGAGACGAATCGATCTAGCTATGTCCGTCTGTCTGTATATTTCTAGGCATCTTTTTTGTTGAAGATATAAAGATATTAAGCTGAAATTTGGAACTTAAGCTTTTCTCGGCAACAACTATTATGAGTTCGAGAATTAGAGTGCCACGCCCATTTTTAGGTATATCCCCCATACAAACTTTCCGTTTTTTTCCGATTTTTTGTATAAAAATTGTAATTATTTATGAATGTATTCGCTACCAATTGTGTAAAAACATTTCTTTTGTCATCCAGTGTTAAAACCAAGATGCCACGCCCTCTTTTAGGCATAGCCCCCATATAAACTTTCCGTTTTTTCCGATTTTTTTTATGAAAATAGTTATTATTTATGCATATATTCACTCCAATTTGGCTAAAAACATTCTAATGTCATCCAATGTCAAATCAGATGTGCCACGTCCATTTTTGGCATAGCCCCCATACAAAATTTCCGCCCATTTTCGAATTTTTGTATGAAAATGGTTATTATTTATTCATGAATTTACTCCATATTGGATAAAAACTCTTCCAATATCATGGTGCCACGCCCATTTTTAGGTATTTCTTCCATATAAACTTACCGCCCATTTCCAGATATTTTCGAGAAATATTCTGTAATTTTTGGCTCAAAATTTTAAATTAATACTGTGTGTAAACTTGGGTGACCACTGATGATTACTCATAAACTCTTTTAAGATTCGTGTGGCGGGTATTTAAGCTTCGGTTCTACCGAAATTAACGTATTTTCTTGTTTACTTCAATTTCAACTCATTTGATACAAATTAAACTTCGAAAAATATAAAAATATTTCGCGCACGTGGGCATTGTTTTTGTTAAATTGGATTTGTCTAACAAATTTTTTTTACAATTAATTTACAAGAGATTATGTAAAATGCTAGGATTACTAGTTAATGATGAGTGTTACGACTCGCCTTAATATTATTATCATATTTTAGAAGATCGTAATTTTTATATCCACACTGTGTGTGACGAATATTAAAATTACTTTATAACTGTGAGCCAAGGAAATTATGATTTAAATCTTACAAAATATATTTCTAAAATTTTCTTTAAATTTATTTCGGCCGTGGTTGACAAATTCCTCCTTTTGGCTGAGTTTTTAAGTATTTAAAAAAAAGTGTTTTTTTTTTTTTGTGAGTGTACACAAATTTGTCTTGTAGCGAAAAGACTTGCAAAGTCGTTTATTTATGTATCTAGTTTAAAGAAAAAAAAGGCTCTTAAAATCGATGCGTAATATATCCTTTGCTGCGATATACTCGGGATTCTGAAATTTAATGTAAAACAATTATTTACAAATTATCAACAAATTTTATAAAAAGCCTTACATTTAATATACATTCATCTATTCCGGTAATAGATATCACAAATATAATCGGCTCTTGACGTTTGTAAGTGTTTGATTGAATCTGTGCTCGAAATTCTTTTTATTAAATCAAAAATGAACTTTTTGGTAATAAAGTAACAATAGTGAAGATATAC
This sequence comes from Leucophenga varia, assembly GCA_018903435.1. NCBI lineage: Eukaryota > Metazoa > Arthropoda > Insecta > Diptera > Drosophilidae > Leucophenga > Leucophenga varia. Next base: position 201,833 of record JAEIFJ010000911.1, on the reverse strand, counting down.
ACGTCTCAGCTTGTTGCAACCAAGAACCAGACTCTTCAAAGGTTTAATAAAATCATCACAATTCCATAGCATAATCTCCTCTAAATTTACCAAATAACAAAAATAGTGTAATTTTTCATCCACATCATAACTACGCCGAATATCTAGTTTGCGTAGTGCACGAAGTTGAGATATTTCCTGTGCATTGGTTAGACTGAAATCACCCCAAATATACAAATGTTCCAATTGTGGAGCTTTAGGTATAATAGCTAATAAGATAGTTGACAAATAGTATCCGCCGGTATCAAGATGTTTCAGTTTAAGAATGTTCGACAATGTTGAGTTTTTTTCGAGCACTACACGATATCTGCATTCGAGTCTATTATGAGTATTTAAATTTAATTCTTTTAAATTTTTAAGAGATTCACAGAAGGCAATTATATTATGAACTTTTAGACCTTCACATTTTTCAAGTGAAAGAATTTCAATTGTGTTCGATAACGTATGAATATGTTCGCCTATTGGTGGAGAGAGAAAATAGATTATTAGTAAATATTTACATATGACATTCCAAAAAACAATTGTTACTTACCAGTTAATTCACGATTCGAAGACAAATCTATATTTTTTAAGAATTGAAGTTTACGTATCGCAACAATATATTTATCATTTAGACGACAATCGGACAACTTGAGTACAACAATGTTGGTCATTCCAGAAAAACGTTTGTTGATCCACTCCATAGCAATTGAAGTTCCTGTCCAGGAAAAATGTGTAATATTTTTGCAATATTTGGCAATAAAATCTTTTAAACTTTTGGATTTTTCGCTTAAATCTTTTACATCTATGCGTGTTATAAATTGGCCCACTCGTAAGAAAAACTCGTGCATCTCGCATAAATCCATGCCTTCCAAATTCGACAATTCTAAAGTCGTGCGATGAAAGTTGTTAAAAATCACAAAAAATCTAGTAATCGAGTGCATATCTGGGCCAATGAAAATTGCTCGCGAAAATTTAAATACTTAAAAATCTCCTCCAGACAATCGTCATTAAGATCTGGAAGACATTTAGTTGCAACATATTCTGAGCCATTACAAATGAAGTCTGTTTTTAAAGCTTTACATTCAATTTGTATTGCATCATCCGCATTCGATAACTGAGAAATATATTTTTAAAAAAACCTCATTAATATTAAAAATCGTTTGAAAAGAACAAACTGAATTACTTTATGTTTTCCGCTGCATTCTAATAGCTTTGGTGTCAGCACGTTTTCTTCGTCAGACACTTGATCGCAATTATTATCTGCATTAAAAAAAATTAATAAATAAACAAGCAAACACGTTAACTTCGATAGCACCAAAGCTCAAATACCCGCCACACGAAACTTTTATCATTTTCTTGAAAAAATAAAAAAATGGAGAGTGAGTTTGTATGGGGTCTATATGTTATAGTGGCCCGATCCTTGTTATATCGGTAGCATATTCGCAGGATAACAGTAGAAGTGATTTTACCCAGATTGAAGTGAATATATCCATAAATAAGAACTATTGTCATACAAAATCAGAAAAATTGGCGCTTGGTTTGTATGGGGGCCATAACAAAAAAATGAGCGTGGCACCTTTCTTTTGATTTTGGATGCCATTAGAAGTGTTTTTAGCCAATTTGTAGTAACAACATTCGCAAATAATAACTATTTTCATACAAAAAGTCGAAAAAAGTGGTAAGTTTCAATGGGGGCTATATCTAAAAAAGGTCGTTGGTTCTGACATACAAACTTCCTTGGAGCACAAAAGGCTTTAGTTTAAAATTTCAGGTCAAAATCCTTAAAACTTTTTCGAGAAAAACGCATTGCAACAGACAGCCGGACAGTCAGATAGACGAACGGACAGACGGATTTGACTGAATCGATTCATCTCGTCGAACTGATTAATAATATATGTATATACTTTATGGGGGTCTCCGATGCCTCCTTTAATGCGTTACAAACTTTCCAACAATCTGATAATACCCTTCACACTATGTGTGGCGGGTTTAAGAAACAAGTTAGGAGAACAAAAATATATAATTTCACAAACTCGCGCAGCTTACCACAGCAGCCAGCATTTGCATTATTGTGCGTCATTTTCACAGTTTTATTTTATTTTAACTTAAATATTTATTTTGTGTAATTCATTCTTCGCGTTAATATTTTCTTGATTGTAAATATTTTTCGTTCTTTGGTATGCCAGTATTACTCATGGGACTCACACAACTTGATTCATTCGTGCCCGATAAACACTTTTTATCTGCGGGTAGCAGAAAAAGGAAGACTTTTCATTACAAAAAAACATTCACAAAGGTGTTTTGAATGATATATAAAAAGTGTTGCCAACATTAATGCGCTAAAACGTAAATTATTCTGAATAGTCTCTACGTGACGATATGTCCGCCTGTTTGATATTGCACAATTAATTCGACAGATAACTTATATTCCATTTTCCACTTTTTCTGTGTAACATAAAGTTTATTTACAATTAGGTATTCACAAAAGCATGTGTATCAGTTGAAATATATTCTGCAGAAACTTTACAATAACAATTTACATAGAAGGCCGTTGCAGATATTTCTGCAGCTCCACACAGTTTGGCTGAGGAGCAAATTTTTAAAAATAATGACAGCTCTGCATAAAAAATGTGTGTGCAGACCTAAATAACAAAAGTGGAAGTGAGATAAATATAAAATTTGCTTTTGAAATAAACGTTAATCAGCTGTTTAAAAAATATTACAAACGCTCAAAATTTTTTTCGGCACAAAACAAACAAAAGTAATGTAAATGATTTTTTTTTAGTTGATATAAATGATTTTTAATCGATTAATGCTAGTTGCTGAGTGTAACAAGCGCAAAAGTCAAATTGTTATTGGAATTTATCAAAAGCAAAGATTTTGAAGTTTGAATTATACTTAAAAAATTATTATTATTATTGTAATTATGATTAAGAATTTTTTTTTCTTTGTAATAAAATTATTTTGCAGATTTAATTTCAATTTAAAAAGATTTAAAATTATTGTAAACAAAAGCAGCTGACTGCATTAAAGTGGGTGCTCACATTAACTTGGGAGTATATACCTTAAATATAAATTGGACCACATAAACTGAAAACAGTGGGAACATTTTTATTTTTGTTTTAATATTTTAACTTCATAAACAATGAAATCTAAACAATATACATATCTGGTTTAAATCGAATTATTGACTCCACCCAACGTACTTTGCAACAAAATGTCTACGCTGATATTGATCATATATTTATCAGGGTTGTTACGAAAATCTCTAGTAAATCTGCCGTCGATTGCTTTGTAAATCTCTAAAATTAAATATCGATAAAACTGAAGCTTAAATACCCGTCTTATATAATTTGACGTAGAAAGTTTATCGTTTCCAACATTAATATTAAATTTTAACTTAAATAAAAATAAATTAAAAATGTTTTTAAAAATTTTGAAATTTGTGCCGCACACTAATTGCTTGACATTAGAAGCATTTGTACCACATTTGCAGCCATTGTTAGTTTTATAAAGACCTGCTGTATCGGTTTGTATATACATATAGTAGAAACTGTATATATAATTTTTACTCGCAATGAAAACCAGGCTCTGTGCAAGTTTTGAGGTTGTAACAAAAAATCGAATCTTTGATCTCATAACACTTAAAATAGTTTTATATAATTATTTTTTTAGCTAATGCTTTAATAGAACATCCCGCACTTAGTTACTTCAAAATGTCAGATTTTTCTTTAATTATTAGTAAGGTTAAATTTAATTTGGCAATCTTCAATTACTCATTGAATGATAAGATTCAAACAAAACAAGTAAGGTTAAATTACTTTTTATCATGTTACAACTGTGCCAAAAAGTAAGGAGAATTTTAAATTTAAACGCTAATTTCGGGCTAGTTCTTTTTTTCTTGAGTTGGCAGGACTATTAATAACATCTAGGCCAAATTTCATGACAATGTTATTATCAGTAATACATATATTTACGCTTGTGTTTACCAAACGAGTAAGAGTGCATTTTTTCGATTTTTACAGTGTCTGATTTAATTGAGCAGAGAAGTGTCATCAAATTTTATTTCCTGAATGGAATAAAAAAGTTGAAGAAGGTTTACGGGGACCGAGCTCTACCAAAATTAACAACATGTAATTGGTATAAATTGTTTAAAGAGGGTTGAGAACGCGTTAAATAGGAAGAACGCCCTGGTCGACCATCGACCTCAACGGACGATGCTTACATCCAAAAAGTAAAAGAATTAGTACTTGCACACCATCAAATAACTATAAGAGACATTGCTGATGAAATTGGCATATCGAAAGGATCAATTAATACCGTTTTGATAGAAGTTTTGTGCCTCAAAGGTGTCAAGTCTCGATTGGCACCAAAAATGGTGAATTTTTCTTGAAGAACAGCGTCGATTCTTCGTAGCTGTTTCTCCAAAAAATGCAACCAATATCGTTCCGCCGTATTCGCCTGATTTGGCCCCGTGTGACTTCTGCGTTTCGCGTTTCGAGTCGATTGAGGAGATAAAAGCTGAACCGAAGAAGGCGCTGATGGCTATACCGGAAAGGAACTATTTGGCGTGTTCGAGGATTGGAAAAAACGTTGGCATAAGTGTATTTTATCGGAGGGGATGAAATTGAATTACAAGAATAAAAAAAAAATTATCCATTTTACAAACTAATTCACTTTTTTCATATCGTCTCAGTACCACTTCAATAATTAATTTTTACTTTTCTTTTTTCAAACAATCTTTTGCTAAGCTTATTTATTTTTATACTTGCCACACAAAGGGTATATTCAGTTTGTCTGAAAGTTTGTAACGCATTAAAGGAGAGGCGTAGACCCCATATAGTATATATATTCTTAATCAGCTCGACGAGACGAAGCGATCCAGTCATGTTCGTCTGTCTGTCCGTTTGTATATTTTTAGGCATTTTTTTTATTCAAAAAAGCTTTTCTCGGCAACAATAAAGCTATATTCGAAATACAATGTAAGCGCCACGCCCATTTTTATGAAAATAGGTATATTTTATGAATGTATTCACTAGAAACTGGGTAAAAACACTTCATATGTCCTCCAATGTCAAAACCAACGTAACGCGCATTTTTAGCTGTAGCCCCCCATACAATTTTACCGATAATTTTCGAGCTTTTGTATAATGTAGTAGTACTTTATTAATATATATATTTTTAAACGAATATTAGATTCGTATGACGGGAATTAAAGCTTCTGTTCCACCGAAGTTAACATTTTTTCCTTATTTGATTTTGAAATCAACGATAAAAATGTGAACAGCCTTCTTCTACAATATGAAACGCCCTGTAACTTTAGAATGTTGGTTTTAGATATCGTTCCATCTCCAATTTGGCTGTATATTTGTGCGTTTGTTCTGCAAGCAAATAAACGACGCCGTTCAACAAATTATTTGAGGTAAAAAACAAAGAGAATCTCATGCTGAGCAGCACCATAAACATTACGCCCATAAACATTATTACTATCTAGAGAATATGATACAAATGCAGAAATACGAAGGCGTTCCTCAGGAGCCAAAAGATGACGTTATAATTCAGCAGCCATCTGCGATCGGACGACGACCAGCTACGGATGCGGGTACGTAAAATGAAATATGTGCTTGGAATCATTAATTTTATGAAGTTATGCATATACATATATAGATATGTACATACATACATACATAATATGTATGTAGTATTGCCTTTTAAGAAAATCAGTATACTGATTTTTGTTTTTTGCTTTTGTTCTAAAAATAGAAAACTGGATGAGCATACCAGTGAACAATTGTCCAATCATAGGGCTGGAATATCTAAGCGCCTTGGATCAATTGCTTATCGCACAGAAAATTGAAAAATTAGAATTGATCACCGGCTTCGAGACAAAAAACAAATTCAAAGTAAAGAACTCATTGGGTCAGAATGTATACTACGCATTTGAGGAAAGCGATTGTTGCAGTCGCAATTGCTTGGGTCGCGCTCGCCCCTTTGATATCCGAATACTCGATAATTTCCAAAACGAAGTAATGCATCTAGAGCGTCCCTACCGTTGTGAACTTTTATGTTGCTTTCCGGGCTGTTTGAACATTTTGGAGGTTTCAGCGCCACCGGGACAACCAATTGGCACAGTTGAACAAGTTTGCACCTTCATTCAACCAACATTCAACATTAAAAATTCTTCTGGCGATGTTGTTTTACGCATACAAGGGCCGATGTGTCAGTTGAAATGTTGCAGTGACATCAAATTTAAGGTGCGGATTCACTACTTATGACGATGAAAGAGTTAAAAACTGAGAAACTTCTTTTTTTATGTTGCAGATTTTAAACGCAAACGATGAGGAAGTCGGCTGTATTTCTAAGCAGTGGTCCGGTTTTGGCAGAGAGCTGTTTACAGATGCTGATTATTTTAATACTTCTTTTCCGCTTAACATGGATGTACGTCTGAAAGCCCTAATTTTTGCTGCGACATTTTTAATTGTAAGTTTTCGTATCGGAATTTATTGAAATCAAACAGTTAATAATTTTCTATTTTTATTTTTCTAGGATATCATTTACTTCGAACAATAATTTTACGCACATCATTCGCGTATGAAATACACCGAACAACTACTTTTTTTTTCTAAGTACGTAATTGAATCTTTGCAAAAACTATGTGCAATTTTTTTTTTTTTATTTTTTTTTTTACAAATCTCGAATTCTGTTTTGTAATATAAGCAGCTATACACTCACTCTTGATTTCATGGATATAGCCTGAAAAACTGTTCAAGTGCAAAAACTTGCATTTATGTATTTTAAATAATGTACTTAAGTTGCACAAAACGTAACCAGTGCCTTAATTTATTTTATTTTTTTTTTTTACCTAGACACATATGTATACAAGCTGTTTAACCTATTTATATTTTATAAAATATTTATCAACTCGTTATCAATTAACTAATCAAACGACAGGGATTTTTGCTATCTCTAAAGAGAATAAAACTTATGCTTTGTGAAGTTTGATTTTTAAAATCAAAAAAAACAAAATTATATAAACTGTTATGAAACTTATTTTTAAAACTATTGACTTGTCAAATTGCATTAATAAAGTAATCTCACATTGTTATCTCCTTTTCTAGTAAAAAAAAAAAAAAAAGAATATGCAAGTTTCCTACTTTAAGCACAACATTTTGTTTTAATTACAACGCAAGAAAAACTGTTATATTAAAAATTTTTTTTGTTTTTATTTACAAATTTGATGTCATGATACTGTAAGGATTGAGTTTTAAATGCATATTGTTGGTTCACTCAAAGTTTGGGCTACGCTAACCGTAATGTAATGTTGGAAAAGTCTTTAGTTATTCTTTTCAAAATATTTGGTTTTCTCTTTTGGATTTGGTACAATCTAAAGTAAAATATTTACGTTAAACAGATCATTTTAAAAATGTTTAGCACTCGTTTATATACTTACTGTATCGAAGCCGGGTTTCCAGCCGGCTGGACAAACTTCGCCATGTGTATCGGTATACTGGAATGCTTGGACTAGTCGCAGCGTTTCATCAACCGAACGACCAACAGGTAAGTCATTCATGGTTATCTGACGTAGCACACCCCGTTGATCAATTATGAATAAGCCACGTAGTGTATGGCCCAAATCATCTAAATACACTCCATAATCCTTGCTAATGGTATGCGTTAAATCAGAAAGCAGCGGAATTTTTACATTGCCAAGACCACCCTCCTTACGCGGCGTATTAATCCATGCCAAATGTGTAAAATGCGAATCGACGCTACATGCAATGACTTCCGTGTTAATATCACGGAATTCGGCAATGCGATCGGAAAATGCTACGATTTCAGTGGGGCAAACAAACGTACTAAAAAAATTTGAAAGCGATAACAACGATTTCTATAATCGAACTGATAACGTAAAATATGTAGATGACTTACAAATCAAGTGGATAGAAGAGTAGTACCACGTATTTTCCCTTGTACTGAGAAAGCGACAGTTTTACGATTTCCTTGTTTACGACAGCAGTGCCTTCGAATCCAGGCGCCGGCTTTGATACTTGAAAATGAAAATTATTTTATTTTCTAAATAAATAATTCATCATTTTCTAACAATAACTTACTAACTGCTTTAGTATATTGGAGATTGTGATCACCTTTAGGCTGTTCCGCGGGATAAACGTTTTTATTCGCAAATGTGTAGCACGAGTCATTATCGTCAGACACGGCGCTAAATTCGGCTAAGTGAATTAGTGCCACGAAACACAACACGTTTAATAATCTGTGCCATTCCATACTGATTGTAAACTGTAAATGTAAAACGTTTAATTTCGTGCTTGCTACTTATTTCCGTAAGATTTAAACGAACTTCAGACGCCTGCCGCCACGCACTCAAATAAAAAAAAAGAGTTATTCTGGCTGAATTGTTTGTTTATCAGTTTGCCGCTGTCGATACTTGAAAATACTCGATACTTTATTTACAAATGCTATTAACGGAAATACGAATTAAAAATGCTGTTAATCTCAAAAATTCAAATTGTTAAATCAACGAAAGCATAAGAAATGAAGAAAAAAAGTTAGAACGCTGTTAAGTATTATTAACATATGTATGTATGTATGAATGATACATTAGGTAGTCTGGAACAGAGAACTGCAAAACTCGCACTTTCCTTGAGTCAGCTCAGACACGAAAATTTCTACTCATTTCCAGTAACTGAGCGAAACATAGCGTCTAATGAAAATCTGCTCGTGCTTACGAACACGTCAATCGTGCACTGTTGCCAGATTTTGGGAGACACCATAAGCTAGATTGAAGGAAAAAATAAGCTAGAATAAGCTAAAATTTTAAAAAAATGCTTAAAAATAAGCTTACCATAAAAAACATCAAAATAATTGATTTTTGAATTTTATTGATATAAGGTTGTCAAATATCTCCCTTCCGCTTTTTGCTCTTTATTCAATGCTTTATAAAAAGTGGTACAGTAATCGGATTTATGTTAGTTCAAATAAGCGCCGTTTTGTTTGATAATCTGTTTCCATCTAGACGGCAACTTGTAGAACCCCCCTTTAACGAAGAAAAACATCAAAATAGCGCGAATCTCGGTGATAGTGAACTCCATGTTTACACGTCTATAACTTTTGAACGCAGTATCCAAAGTAGGTTATGTCAAGATTTTTCAAATGATGTATAGTATTATCCGATACGAGCTCTGTAGCGCTTTGTAAATAGTCGCGGAATTCAAAAGACAAAGGGCGGAAGGGAGATATTTGCCAACCTTATATAAATCTGCAGCGTAATTTCAGACTTCATCATAATATTGAAGTTTGAAAAAAAAAAAATGGATATTTCAAAAGTTATAGACGTGTAAGCATGGAGTTCACTAAGGCCGAAATTCGCGCTATTTTGAACTTTTCCTTCGTTAAAGGCAAATCCGTTCCTTGAGATTATTGGTGTTTTGGGGTATGGTACTCTATCGCTTCGAACAACGGAGGAATGGTTTCGACTATTCAGAGCCGGTGAAAACGACACCATGGATAAGCCAGCCGGCGGAAGACCTGCGGCGACGATTACAGATCAAATCATGGAAAGCATCGAGTTAGACCGGCATGTGATATCTCGTGACACCAAACCATTTTAAACCATCTACAGAAGGCTGGATACAAATAAAAACTTGTTTGGGTGCCGCATGATTTGACGCAAAAAAAACCTTCAGGACCGAATCAACGCCTGCCATATGCTGCTGAAACGGAACGAACACTTTGAACGATCGCGACGAAAAAATGGATCACATAAGACAATATCAAGCGATAACGGTGGTGGTCGAAGGCCGCTGAATCGTCCCAAACAGTGGCCAAGCCGGGATTGACGGCCCTTGGTGGTGTAAAGTTGGCCTCAAAAGAGAATTGTCAAATATGGCTGCCCGAGTTCTTCGCAAATAACGAGAAGGTTCTACAACGAGGGTATTAAGAAGTTGCCGTCTAGATGAAAACAGATTATCAAACAAAACGGCGCATATTTGAACTAAATCCGATTACTCTAACACTTTTTATAAGGCATTGAATAAAGAGCAAAAAAGCGGAAGGGAGATATTTGACAACCTTATACATGACTTTTGTCCGAATTATCAATAAAAATTACCAAAAATTACAATACAATCAAAAAACAAGACTTGTTTTGTTCTAAATTTGTTTAAGCCGAAATAAGCTAAATGAAATTTGAAATAGGCCAGATTTCAAGCTATAAGCATTTCAATTATTTTTCAAGCTATTTGTTTTTAAAATAAGCTGAATCTAGCTTTAAATAAGCTAAAATGGCAACACTGCATTCGTGTACAAAGAAAAGCCTTCGTTCCTTAATGCTTTGCTCACGTTAACTCAATCTGCGAAGCTAAGCATTGAATAAACTCAGCCTTTTCTCAAGAACAGCTCATTCGGCTCATTGCTTTTGCAATTATTTCATTTGCGTCTAGCTGGCGAAAAAACGCATGTATATTGTTATTATTATGAATTGTTTTATTTTGCTATATATAATATAAGAATGAAGTTGATAAATACATTGTGAAATTACGTATTTTGATCAAACTCTATGAGTTTGCTCATACGAGTTGAGTTTGCTCATTTGAGTTTTTTTGACCCAACACGATCATTGTTGAGCCGAACGAGCGGAAGTAAACTCACCCGAATGGGTTGATTATTCGGCTATTGTTCGTGTATGAACTTTTTCGCTCAACGGAAGCTGTTCTCTTGTCTGGAACCATAAAATCATATTGAGCCCCGGTCTTGAGTTATGCGTTGTCGTGAGACTTTTTCAACCTCCTGATGGAGTACATTCTAAAACAATGCCCAAATGTCGACCGGAAGGGCAATATTTTCTACAAAGAATCTATGCTGCTCGCATATGCCGACCATGGTAAAATAAAACAAGGTATCGCCACTGCTGATTTCTCTGCCAGCGTTTGGTTTCTTATTTGTTTTCAGTATGATTGCGAACATCGTAGCGATAGGTCGTGTGTGTTCGGCTACCGACGGCAAAACACAATTTTCGTTTCTTGCATCGTGTGCAACAACAAAATTTTCTCAAAACCAACAACAAAAGTACAGGCATTTATATTTTCTGCTTTCTCTAATCTATCTCTTTCATACACACGAGCAGCGCACAAGTTGCTTGTTTGATGAAGTAGCGATACCTTGTTTTATTGTACCATGATGCCGACGACATAGACATAATCGGCAAAAATGTTCGAGCGGTCACCGGGGCGTTCTCAGACATCGAAAAAGAATGTCGTCCTATGGGACTGACGGTCAATGAGAACAAGACGAAGTACTTGGCATCCACCCGCAGACAATCTGCACGACGCTGTCAGTCTTTGAGTACAGGGAGCTTCAGCTTTGAGGCTGTAGAAAGCTTCATCTATTTGGGCTCAGATGTAAACAGCGACAACAACACCAGTCATTAAATTAAACGAAGAATCACTCTTTCTGTCCAGTTTTATCCAGAGAAGCAAAAAATTAAACTCTATAAGACGCTGATAATGCCTGTTCTGATGTACGGCTTAGAAGCACGGGTCATGACAGAATCGCATAATTTGGCGTTGGGCGTGTTTGAGAGGAAGATACTTGGGAGAATCTTTGGTCCAGTTAGAGTGAGAAATGAGATCCGTATAGCCCGGATGATGAGCTGTACGAGCTATATACTGACATCGACTTAGTCAGGAACATCCAATACAAAAGTCTGTCCTGGCTGGTCACCTGAAACTGCCGGCTAGAAAAGTTTATCAGGCAAGACGTGAATCAAATCGGAGGGGCGCGACAGAGAGGACGTCCGCCGTTGCGATGGGAGGACCAGGTCCTAGATGACATCCGCAGGATCGGTATCCCGAACTGGTATCTTCAGGCACTGGATTACAACCGCTGGTGCCAAATCTTACGTGCTGCCAAGGTCGACAATCGGCTGTATGGCAATCTATATATAAGAACGTTTTGACTATATTTTTCATGTTATTCCGGTCGTTTTTCCTTCAGTGCTCCGCTCACTCGGGTCGTTTCATTCGGTTCCAACAGCTCATAATAGATCACACCACGCTGGTCACACCAAATACAGAACATGCACTTGGATTTATGAATATTTTGCTTTGCCTGCGATGATGGTGGTTGGCCAGGCTAAACGTAAGCTTGTTCTGTTTGATTTTGTCTTCATCATCTAATGCCTATACTTATTCATCTTCAATAAAATTCAAGATTGATTCAGAGTTTTCTTGACACTGCTCTTGTAATGGAAGGTTCAAGCTTTAGTTTAAACCTAGTTCCAAATTTCTATCACCTCAGGTTCATTTGCTATCTGTAATCAAAAATAATCAAAAACAGTGTTCATTGAGTTTTTAGTCCCATTTTTCTTAAAATCTCGACGTGATGCAAAAATTTTTAAGACCAGATTCGTATTTAACGATTTAAAATCTACAAGGTAGTTCTAGTCTTTGTAGACCAGTATAATCTAAAGAAAATATTTTTTACTTATCTTAAGACAAATTTTGCGTACTTCAAAAATGTGAAATTTATATTAGTTATATTCGGGAATGTCGGGAGTAAACCAATATCTCTGTTCCGCTCTCAATTTTGAAGTTCTTACCCAATCCCGACCATCCCGACATTTTTCACAATTATTCCACGGGTCTTGAAATAATGCACCCATCTCTTATACAAAAACTAACGTTCGTTAATAAAATTTTGTTGTTGCGGAGGGTTCAGAATAATATAAGTTTCAAACCTGGTGGCTCTATCTTTTATACTATATAAGAAGAATTAACGAAAACAAAACTACACAAGTTATCTTTACAACCAAAAGAGTTTTCGTGCTCGTTCCTTTAAAAATAAATAAAGTAGACATACCTATTGAGAAATCGGCCAAATACTTGGGAATTCACTTAGACAATAAACTGACTTGGAAGTTACACATAGAAAAAAAACGTAATCAAATAAAAGAGAAATATCGTCAACTGAGCTGGCTTATGAACAAAAAATTGAAGCTCTCTATAAGCAATACACTTCTTTTATATAAAAGCATCATAAAACCAATTTGGACATACAGCCTTCAAGTTTGGGTTACATCTAAAACATCAAACATCAATATAATACAACGGCAGCAATCAAAAATACTTCGACAAATAACAAATTTCTAAGGCAGATATACAGAGAGATCTCAAAATCCACACCGTTAAAGAAGAAATAGTAGCAGTTAGTAGAAGTTACCACACCAGAATCCTGTCAAATTCAAACAACGAGATGAGTAACTTACCCATACTTGAGTTAACTACAAGACGACGTCTAAGGATCTGACCAGCTGACTTACCGCACTATCAATAAACGCCTACTTATTTAATAAAGAAATTGTTATTCACGATAACTTCTTCATAGATCTTTTTTGTTTTTATCTATAATTTAAACAAATTGTTCTCTTAAATTAATTTTATTCCTTTATCGATGTATAAATTTATTCAAAAGGAAAAAAAAAAATACAATTTGGTAAAACAATGTTAATGTTTTCTTTAGGCATTCAATATTTTCGTCAATTATGATAAAGTAATACGTATTCGAAATTGAATTCTCAAAAACGTTAATGAATTCAAACTGTCTGAATAATAAAAACCGAATCATGATTTGGTTAATGCGTAGAAAAAATTGAGAAACTAAAAACTCCTTCGTACGTATGGCAATTGTTAAAATGTCAAACACTCTTACCACTTCTTGAGCACGTGTTTTTATTTACTAATGGCAAGAGAACGGGGTGACAGGACGATGAAGCAAATTCGGATTTTGCGCAATAGTTGTGTGCCCACAACTGTTTAGCTCCTTTGCTCTTTACAGTTTCTCGAATATTTTTTTCGTTGCATAGCGACTTTTAGTTCAGGCGCTACCGCTACCGCTTATTAAAGGATGACATTTTGCAAATATTGCAAATTATTGGAATAATCGATTAAAAACGCAATTAATTGCATTCGTGCACGCAGTGGATGAAAACTCCGCATAATGACGTCATCGTCGTGGTGTCGATTTCGTTAATATAGTATAATGTCGGATGTAAGTCCACCGAAAGTCGGGCAAAGAGTACATATCATTGGAAAAAAATCTAAAAGGGCGTGTGGCATATGTTGGTCCCACGGACTTTGCACCAGGCAAATGGTTTGGAATTGTACTCGATGAGCCGAAGGGCAGGAATGATGGAAGTGTTCAAGGCGCTGTATATTTTAAATGTTCACCGAATTGTGGCATCTTTGTGCGGCAAGCGCAATTGGTAATACTGGAGGAAAAGATTAAAGCAAACAAGGAACCGAGGTCTAAGAAGAAGCACTTCGAAACGATGGCGAACACAAATGTTCCAGTTGGTAGCGCCGAAGGCAAAAAAGGTATTACCAAAGTAGCAATGCCAACTCCAACTGCTACAAAATCAAAGATAATAAACACACCAAAAACGGTAACAGCAACAGCAACAAAAACTGCAACAACTGCAACCGCTTCAACAGAGACTATATCAGTAACAAATACCGAAAAGGTTGAAAGTATACCAAAAACGGGAAACATACAAGAAACAACTTCTGACGTAGCATCACCAATTAAATCACAAGCTTCGATTGAAAAAACCGAGTCTAACTCTGCAATAACGCCAACTTCCAACAATGTCGCACCTTTGCCTAGCGTACCGGCTTCCCGCTCCACATCTTCCACACAGTTGCGTCCGACGCGCATCAGTCAGCCCAAGCCAACGTCCGGAAACCAGCATAGTTTGTCGCTAGCTGTTCCATTGGCGCTGGCACCTAAACGCAGTAAAACAAGTGTAAGCCCTACAACAGCATCGTTCTGTTGCGCAAAACGTGCTTCATTCGTTGAGACTGGATTCCTTGAGATATTGCAACCACAATTCACTCCAGGACATGCACTTCGCACTCCGTCTAGCGGAACTGTCGTGGCATCTCAAAGTCTTCCGAATAATAATAGCAACGCCAATACCTTGGTTAGCGTTGTGGAAGTGGAACAATTGCGCGAAGAGTTGGAAATGATGCGTACCCAAAGAATAGATGATAAACGCAAGCTGCACGATTTAGAAAAATTCAAAATCCAAAATGAACATCTTATCGAGTTTAAGACCCGCATTATGTCGCAACATGGTGCGCTTCAGCGTGAATTGCAGCGCAGCCGGCAGGAGACACGCGATGCACATGA
This sequence comes from Leucophenga varia, assembly GCA_018903435.1. NCBI lineage: Eukaryota > Metazoa > Arthropoda > Insecta > Diptera > Drosophilidae > Leucophenga > Leucophenga varia. The sequence goes on along the minus strand of JAEIFJ010000911.1, from coordinate 186,611 downwards.
CTTGGCCGCTAAGTACAAACGTGAGTGGGATGATATTGCAGAGAGTATTGAGCTACTGACACTTGACAAGGAAATGGCCGAGGAAAGGGCTGAAACAATACAAATGGAACTAGAGCTAGCACTGGAGCGAAACGAAGAGCTGGCCCTTGACGCAGAAATACTGCGAGCTGAGAGCGAAGGTAAACAACTTACGTACTCTGGCGATTTAAATAACCAGCAACAAAATATTCAACAAGAAAGTTTGCAGACGGCTGGGGAGCTGTTGCGTTTGGAGCAATACAATCAGCGATTGCGCGAGACAGTAATACGTCTTCGAGATACGTTGGCACAGGAAAAGCAAGATCGCATACGCTCGAGCAAAGATCTTGAGACAAAGTACTCTGAGATCAACGAGCTGAAGAAGATTAAGGAAACTCTATCGAAGCGTATTGATGTTATGGAGCGGCAGATTATTGATCTCAACGAGCAAGTAGATGCTGCACTAGGTGCTGAGTCGATGGTCACTACACTAGCTGAGACTAAGCTAGATCTAGAGGAGCGTGTCAAACTGCTTGAAGAGGAGGTACGGGAGTTAGAAGCTCTTGAAGAAATACATGAGCAAATTCTCGAAAGTAATCAGGATTTGGAAGCAGATTTGCGAAATGAAATCGATAAGCTAACTACAAACGTCGGATTGTTGCAGAAACAAAAGGAAGCTGCTTTGGAGAATGTGTACGATCGGGAGGTAACTATCTCCAAGTTTCGTGAACTGGTGCGTAATCTCAATGAACAGTTACAACTTAAGGATATTGCGACCAGCGCTAATTTCTCCATAGAAGATTTTAGTAGCACCAATTCTGAAACGCATAGCAATGACTTCCAGCATGTTTTTAGCAGCACTAAAGCGTACGGCCGAGCCATTGAGCAACAACTAAAAGCGGTTGAGCTAAAACTACAGCGCAAGCATATCGATTGTCTTGTTTCATTTGTACCCGAAGATTTCATGCTTCGCGGAGGAGAACATGATGTACTGCTGGTCTTGCTTTTGCTGCAACGTATCTGTGAGAAAGTGGATATCATTTGCAGCGCTATTGCCGAGAAGTTTCCAACAGCTTGTGAATTTGGTAAGTATGAGGATATATGTACTATACGTATGTATGTGCTTTTTTGAATAACTTTTAAATGTAAAAATAATTTCCAGGTCGCGATGCAATCTTTGAAGGTTACTCTGTGCAACGTTTTGGATTTCGCTCCAGGTGCATTTTTCTGTTGAAATCTTTAAAACTTGCGTTGGAACAAATGCAGTACGGTCTTGACCATTGCGAGTATGAGGTGTGTAGTCATGCTGCCATTTACCGGACAGACTTGGAAACGCAAGAGCTACACATCGACGAGTTTCTGCGTCTTCTTAAAACCGGTCTACTAGATGAACATACGTCATGTGATGCATTGGAGAGAGTTCTCTTCTACGTCAATGGACTGCATCAAAATTTACTTACACCACAAGCACTCGTTGAGCTGTTAGACGAGCAGCAACTATACAGTACACTGCTCGAAGTGTATGAAGCCGGTTTGGACTGTGTAAATACAAATGCAGGACTTTTACACACCATTATCCAGCTGGGCGACGAACAGACAGAATCATTCCAATGTATGCAGTTCCTTATGGAGACCAGTTGCATTTATAAACAAAAGCTTAAAAAATTACAACGACGTCTACTGGCGAGCGACAATGTGGCCTGGACGGGCATGCAGTGTGTTCGTTACCAACAGATACATGAGGCTAGCGAATCGCTGGGATCCTTAATTAATGTACTAGCTGCAACCGCAAAGAACGCAGCTAAGGATAACTCTGCTGTAACGCATGAAAAACTTTGGCGCATACTAGCGATGAACTTTAGTAAATATTTCAACGTGCATCATTCTATTGTAACAAATACTAACAATGATCAAACGCACGAAACGGAGCAGAATGTGGACTCTTTTGGGCGACGTTGTCTTGAGTTACTGGAGCAGCAGCTGAACCAATTAGCCGAGCTTCTTGAGTCACAGGAGAGTGTACGTAGCGCAAATGTGCACACAGTTTGTGTACGCCATCCCACAACGAACACTCTGATGCAGCGTGCCGCACAAGTTCGGCAGCACTACGAGAACTTTAAGGCGGTCGAACAGATGGTGCAGGAGCGCGAAAAAGAGATAAAATCGCTTAAATGTTTCGCCAAAGGTAAAACAGCAGGATTATTCTGAGTTACAAATACGCAAGGAAATGGCTGAGAAACAGCTCAGTAAATTGAATTCGGAACAATTTCAATGGCTAAGTCAACTGGCTACAGGTGTGGAGCAGCTGGAACGTATGCTAATCGAAAAACAAGCTCAGCTAGAGACAAAGCTAACTGTCTTTAGCGATCAATTAAATAATTTGGAGGCAGCACAAAAACTGTGGCAGCAGCAGCAATTATGCGCAAAGGCATGTGCTAATACCACGTCAGTGGCTTCCAACTTAGAGCTCCAGCTGCTGCATACAGCTTTGCGAAATGAGCGCTCGGAGCGTATATCACAGCAAGGAGAAATTCTGCGCTCTCGTTTGCGTGGTCTCACACCAATTTATGTACCAAAACGGCAGTCTGCTCCAAAGATAAATTTAATAGAACGCGACTTTTACGATTTGAAGCGTAGCTGGATACTTTCCTATTTGGAAATAAATGATGTCGCTCAAAAGCGCCAGTCTGTCGAATCACGCAGTAAGGCGGTACTCCGTGGCGTTTGTACAACATATTGCGATTTGCATCCTCACCGGGCTGTACCCACGAAATTTGGTTTGTTTCTAACGAATGAACTGCGACGAGCTCTGGCTCCAGAGTAATTTGTGATTTATTGTATTACTAGCTTACTTGTTTATTTTGATGTATGACATAATTAAATAATAAATTTATTCGTTGGGCAATATTAACTTAACTAAATTTTCGATTAAACAAAAAATATTGCAATAATACTCCCAAGCTTTTCTTCGAATGCTTCTAGATCGGAATTAATAAACTCAATTATCTGGTTTATACGAACAAAAATAACAATCTTTTCCGAATCACTAGTTTCAAATGTTTCTGTTTTTGTCATGATGTCTTTGGTACGCTTACAAAACTATTAGTAGACATGTACCCAAAGGGTAAAAGGCTATTTTAAGACTGTGCGGAGCCTATAAAGTATATATATTCTTGATCAGCATTGGAAGGGAAGTTGAACTAGCGATGTCGATCTGTCCGCCCGTCTGACAGTCTGCCTGGCTGACAGTCCGTCTGTCATGCTGTCTGCCGTAAGAAAACGATTATCTCGGAGACTATTAGAGCTACCGTATTTGAAACTTAGACTCTCTCAACACGTCAAGTGTGCACTTGCAAACGGTTTCCATAAAACCCCATTTTAAGGGGCACCCCCATACGAATCTACCCCACAATTTTGGTTTTTTCCATAAAATCGTCTTTAGACTTTCTTAGTCTAGAAAGTCTAAATTTAGTGTAAATTCTGCCTGTGGTAGTCTGTAGGAAATATCCCAATATGAAAGGAACAACAAAATTTTAGCTATAGCCCTTAATAGACCAATATGGGTAGGACTAAAACAAATTTTGGGTATAGCCCCTGTACAAATATAACCCATTTTTTAAGTTTTGTATCTAATACAATGAGAAATGTTAATAAGATAGGACTTAACGTAAGGTACATAAAGATTGCGTACAGAGTATTTTGCAGTCTAGCATACTCGACTTCTTCGTTCTTTCTTGTTTTTAGTTTTGTTTTTTTGCTTTTAATTGACATTTAAATATATTCTTAATAAGTAGTGTGAGAAGAGTGGATGTTGCCAAGTCTGGCGTCTGTCCGCCCAGCGTATGATAAATCATCATAGCGCCTACTAAAATTGATTCTCAAATCAGCATGAGATATTATAAAACCCCCCGAACACGCCAACATGTCTTACCATCTTTAACGGTTTTTTACTTAATGTTTTCCAAAATCTCGTCTAAGTGACCACAAATATCAAAAATTAAATCTACAGGCAAAGAAAAAAAATTGACAAAGTTTGGGTTTTGGGTATTTATACTGGGTTCCACGTCTAAATTTCAGAAACCCCTTCACCACGTTTAAAATTTTATATCATCTTTCAAATGAACCAATTATAAAGTCTCTTTTCCGGTTTCAAGGTCCCCATAAGGCCCCAGGTCAAAATTTTTCAAAATCTTTAGTGTATTAGTGCTCTCCTAAAATTAAAAAAAAAAAAAAAAAAAAAAAAGTTAAATTCGGTTGGACCGAAGCTTATACATATACCTGTTACACATCATTTGAAGTTTGATAGACCTTCGTGTGCTCAGCATTTGTATTAAATTTTATTTCAAAATAGTAAACAAATTAAAAATACTCTTAAAAATTTAGAAATTCGCGGTCCGATTTTAAACTGAAGATTTGGCAGTAACGAAGCATTTGTACCATATTTGAAGCCATTCGCTTTATAAATACATTTTTTTCTTATAAGAACTTGACAAAATGTTGTACTTTTGTATGGGGGCTATACCTAAAAGTGGGCGTGGCACATTGATTTAAACATAGAAAGAACACAGGACCAAGAAAAGCTTAAGTTTAAAATTTCAGCTTAATATCTTTAAAACTGAGCGAATAAATCGCGCAACAACAAACAGACGGACAGACGGACATACAGACGGACATACCAAATCGACTCGTCTCATCGAGCTAATCAATAATATATATACTTTATGGGGTCTCCGATGCCTCCTTTAATGCGTTACAAGCTTTCCGACAAACTGATAATACCTGTTTACACTAGTGTAACAGGTATAAAAAAAAAGTAATTTAATTTTACTTTTTAATAATTTTCTGTCTTGATGGTAGATTTAAAAAAATAATAAAAATATACTTTCTGTTGAATAAAATCACTACAAAATTTAGAATCACAACAAAATTTAAATTAAATGAACTTTTCAAGTGAGTAGTATGAATAACAGTTTAAAAATCTTCTGTTACCAAAAGGGAACGCCCTGTGTCGTCAACGAATCTCTACAGACCAATAAATATAGTCGATGACCGATAACAACCGATTGATACATGCGGATGCTAAAGAACAGATGAGAGTGATTAGGATAATACATAATATTAAATGCAGCGCTAAAATTAAAGTTATATTTTGCATTTGCATTAATATTTTCGCTCGCGGTCGAAAAAAGAGCGCGTCCATCTAGAATGAAAGGTTTATGCACTGACAGAAAAAACATTTGTATTTATATTCGCTTAACACATAGTATTCTCGCAGTTCTCTTTTACGTGGATTGCATGCCGGAAAAATAGCATAAATATACGGGATAAAGAGTAGTACTAAGACGTAACAAGCTAGACGTGTCCAAGTGAAAACGGTTCGCTCTTAACGCACTTATCTCAGCACAAAAATTGACGTTTAGTCGGTGGCAGTCGGTGTCAGTGGCAGGTGGTGTTGACCTGTTCGGAACGGATTTTTCCATTTTAATAAAAACTAACAGACGGTCGGCGGACAGGCTTTTTGTTGGTCGGTGGGCGTCTTAGTTCATCTTCGTATTATATAATTCCATAATTGCATTGATTTTTCCATTACCGGCAAAGTTAGGTGGTGTTGCCCTTGAAAAACCAAAACTTCAGCTACACCTGGAAAAATTATTAAATACTTCGCGTTTACGGACATACAAACATATCGCAGAAAAATGGCACGCCCGGTAAATGATAGCCATGTAAGTTACGAAACAATTACCTCATTTCTAAAAAAAACTTTTGTTTGATCTCTGACGTACTAAAAAATGTGCATACTTTCGTATAGCTTTGATTTCATAATTCATTAATATATTTTATGTCTTTTATTCTATTGTCTATTGGTTACCTCATCGTTTTCGAGCTTTTCTAAATATTTTCTATACATACGTATGCATTTCGAAGATGTATGTAACATCTTTCCCGCATATTTTGCTATGATTACCTCAGAGTAATTATACATGCATTAATTCATTTTGTTTTTTGTTTGCATTCATAAATAAATATAAATACTTAGGTTGTACCATCCAAATGAATGCGTTGTAGACTTCATAAAGGGTTTTATATACTTTTTACATTTTTTGTTTTTAGTTTAAGTATCTGAGTCCGGTAAACGTTCTAAATCTAACATTATCCATTCACATTTTTGGTTTAGGCACTATTTATAAAGTTAGATTCAAGTTTTGAAGTAATTAAAATCTCTTAATTAGGTTTTTAAAGTATAGTGGATATAAAAAGGATATACTAAATCTGTACTAATTAATACAACGACGTAACCATTTCAGTCCTTCTGTTCATCCGTCCGCCTAAGAAGGAACGCAAGGAGTCTTTTAGATTATGAAAGATAAACACAAAATTATTGTCATAAAATCTTTTAGTAGAGTTTGCTTGACTAAATCTTTCACGGGCACGCATAGGTGCATGTTTTAAATTAAAGTAAGATATATTTTTTTTTTTTGTTAGAAATAATGTGCTTATAGTGGCTATTTAAAACACATTTGCATTTTTGACTTTTTCTAGTCTGATAGAATAAAAAAAAACAAATTTAATGATAGTGATATTAGTGATTTGTAGTTTAATGTATTGTAATAAAAACTGTGTCAATCAATAAGAAAGTTGTTATGTATATTATAAAAAGTTATCTACTGAAAAAAAGTTAGGTCGTTGGTTGAAATGGTTTGGTTTTTTCTGTCAAGTTTTGTGTCAATCAATGGTGTCAAAATTGCAGGTTGAAACCCGTTTTGACTTGCAAATTGCTACCCTTCTATTTTTTTTTTTTTGCTTATTTACGCTCAAAAGCCATTTTTCATGATTGTCTGATACATAGAATTGTGGTGACAACCTGCAAGCTAAAATTTTAGATGGGCAATTTTAGCAGTTTTAAAATGTTTGGTCTTAATATTGTATTTCTTGAGATTTCAAATAATGTTATTATTACTTTTTACGTACCGATTTCATTGGTATCGTAGTTTACATTAACAATATTTTAATTTTACGAAGGGTTTTGAGCAAAAAAGCTATGGGTGGCAACCTGCAAACCTCTACTGTTTTTTTTTAAAAGATGCTTGTTCTATACAAAAATGGTTGTCACTAAAAGCATTTGGAATTTAAAAAAAAAAAACCACCTTCTAGAAACTATTAATATAATATAAATAATATAATATAAATAAATATTTTCGAAACAATATCGGCTATACGAAAAGAGGTCCACCAATGGAAAAAACCTAAAGTCGCTCTAATTTGTTTGGAATATTATTAGAATACTAGGATGAATAAGCAATTTTAAAAATATGATTTTAAAATATCTTCCCAGTCATTTATATTTCTAAAATGAAGGACATAACGTCATTTACATTGAAATATCGGTTTTCGTAAAATTGGTGTGAAAATGAAATTTAGAGAATATACTCACGGTACAATAGGACTGCTAACCCTTCTTCTGATAGTTAAATCTATTTCTACATCTTACTTATTATGCCAATTTAATAAGATCTTTATTTTTTGATAGAAATAAAGAGTGTAAAAAGTGTAACGTCTGCAACGGTCGAAAATAAAAATTAAAAATGAACAAAACCCTTTTTGGGACTTGGATAGCCCATTTTATGTTACTTCTTTCTGTCTATGATGCAAAACTCTTGAAAATGTAGTTTTCATACCCACCACACATAGTGTAAACGGTTTGTTTTTGAAGGAGACGTCGTAAATCCCATAAAGTATATATGTTCTTCATCATATCGACGAAACGAATCGATAAAGCCATTTCCGTCTGTCTGTATGTCTATTTCTACGCATTTTATTGGGTCAATATATAAATACAATATATCTTTTTAAAGTTTAAAACTTAATAGTATTCTCGGCAATGATGGGTATATAAGCTTCGGTTCAACCGAAATTAACGTTTCTCTTTGTTTTTATTTTTTGGCTTCGTGGTTTTTTTTTTTTAAACCTTGTCTTGTCCAATTGCCGAAAGACTTGGACCAAGCTAAGAATTCCGATTAAAGAAATTGGCCCCAACCGCAATTCTGAAATTGTGCTGTCCAGTCTTATCTTAAAGAATCTCCACGTATTGTCACCTCCGGTTTGCGGGTGCTGCTAGACAATAACATCCATAAACCCATGACAAAAACCCAGGAGTAGGTAATAAAGGAATTATTAGGGGAATCGTTCACACAATCTGATGGAATCTATGACAAATACTAAAAGCTGCTCGAAACAATAAAGACTAACATTCTAAGCAATAAAATAATTAATAATATTGTATTGCCATTGCAATATCTAAAAATATTACAATATTATTGTTTTTCGAATGCTGAAGTTAGCTGCATTAAATAAGCTATGACATGAATGATGGCACTATTTTTGGTTTTTATCATCTAAACTTTTATTATCACAACCAAAATCGTTGAATAGCTAGAAACATAAATCTAAAAAATGGCGGTTAAATTTTTATAAAATACAAGGAAAAACGTTAACTTCGGTGGAACCGAAGCTCAAATACCTGCCTCATTTTGGTTTAGTTTATTTATGATCATCAGTGGCCTAGATGAAATTTGGAGAAGTTAACGGCTTAGAGTCAATAATCCGATATAACCAAAGTTTACACACAATAATGGTGTCAAATTTGAACCTAAGGAAAATTAGAAAATGGGTGGTGACTTTGTATGGGGACTATATGCTATAGTGGGCTGATTCTTATAATATAAGTAGAGTATACATAGGATGACGTAAGAAGTGTTTTTACCCCCTTTGGAGTGAATACATTCATAAATAATTACTATTTTCACACATAAATTAGAAAATGGGCGGAAAGTTCATATCTGTGGTAGAAAGGAAAAACTGCTTAAGTCTGATTTTACCGTTTTGCTGGAGAGTACTTTCTAAGTTTAAAATAATTTGAAATTGTACGCAAAAGTGAAATTAAGCAAAAATTACTTTGTCTACAGCTTTCTGAAAAATCGTAAAAAATAATTCAAACTTTGCATGGAGGTACTTTTCAATACGGAAATCAGCGTAGAATTCTTATCTCAATTTTTGCTTAAGTCGACTTAAGCACTTTTTTCTTTTTTACCTCATATTATGTGGTCAAAACATAAAAATGGGCGTGGCACTTTAGTCTTGACATTGGATGACATTAGGCTTGTTTTAACACAATTGGAGGAGAATACATAATAGCAATTTTTATACAAAAAATCCAAAAATTAAATGATAAATTTGTTTGGGGCTATACTTTAGGCTTTGATTTTAACACTTGAACTGCATAGGACCGAGCTTAAGTTTTGAATTTCAGGTTAATATCTTTAAAACTAAGCGAATAAAACGTATAAATGCAGACGGAAGGAAAGACAGACGGACATTGCTAGATCGATTCGTCTTGTCGAGCTGATCAAGAATATATATACTTTATAGGGTTTAAGATGTCTTCTTTGATGGGTTACAAATTTACAGACAAACTGAATATACCCTTCACACTATGTGTGAAACAAGCTTTGAGCTACTACTGAATATAGTCGTACTGCAATTTTTTGTTTAGCTTATGAAGTTATTATTTTGCCGTTGGGTGTTTGTCTTTGGCATTGAAATATAAATAGCGTCAACAGCCACAGCTGATATTAATACAACAACAAGTTTATTAAACAAGTTTCGTAGTTAAAAAATGAGTAAACTCTTTTTAAGCGAAAAGTTCTCTCTTTTATTTTGTAAGATTGCAATTTACTGGCTTGTCATCTCTCATACTCAACTGCTCTTTGCAATCAGTATCTTATCGTGAGTTTTGTCTCTTTCCCACATATTATTTTTATATATTTAATAAAATTCATTTGTTTATCATCATTAAAATGCGCATACTCACTTTCATACGCTCTCCTCGTATTTTTCGTTCTCTTTAATATGCCGCATTTACAAAACAAAAAAAATTGCTTCATTTCAAATTTAAATCGTGCGACCCGACCCGATACGACACACGCGGTTCAATTCAGTTCGCTCCGGCATCGAATAAAATTATTTATTCAACATAAAATACAAATTGTAATTTTAATTCTTGCATACTTATTTCAAATATATTTAAATATATTGTTAACTCAATTAAGTAAATTTGTGTAAAGTGAATTTAATTGCCGATATGGCAGACTTTGATGTAAGTTTGATCTTAGAACTTTATCTGTGCCATATTTAACTCGTGTGACGTCATTATTTGCTTTAAAACTTGAATTATTAGTTTAATACATATAAAGTATTTGAATATCAGTCAAGGTCTAATTTTTTTTTTTTTTTTTTTTGCTATTTTAACGTTTCACGCGCTTAACAAGCTATATGTACATGCATTCATACATATGTACATACATATAATAAATAATTTTGATAAGATTTAAAGTGTTTGGTAACCGTATAAATGCACCGGTTAGGTAGAGCACAAGCTGTCATTTTAGCTCCTGACTTTGAACGATTTTTTTAATTCCCCATACATAATTCTTTTGCGAATATTAAAATTATTAAAATTGTTTTTGCTATCCAATTCATGTAAAAATAATGAAATTTGTCTTGATAACACTAACATTTGGCTTTATCTTATTCGACTTTGGCTATTCCCAATTAGTTTCAAAGTTTGTGAAATCGGGCTAAATTAAAAACAACGCTTATCACGCTAGCCAGATTTGTTTCCCTTGCCCTCACATGCATTGCTTTGCGTTTTTTTGTTGTGAAGATAGTACATAAAAGATAGTTCAATAAAACTGAAAAAACTGTATGAATTTTGCCCTAAAAAATGATAAGGATTATTTTTTTAAACCGAATGTTCTCGACTTTAGACAGATTGATTAGAATGTTACACAATATTTATGATAGAGCAACCGACAAGACAAAATATTGAAAAGTTTGTAGTAGTAAAACTTTTCATAACAAAAAAACCTTTAGTTTAAGATAAATGTACTTAAGGTAGAACGATTGCGAACAATGTTCATACAAGCAGTTATTCTATTTATTGTCGTTCTGATTGAAGCTGATAATGATTTATTTTTAATAAAATGGTTTATAATACTGATCTCATATTATTACATATGTGTAAGGTCGTATTTACATTTAATAATTGCGTTTTTAAAATCGCATTTAACTTAAGTAAACAAAGTACATACATACACGTATTAGATGCTCATAACACTCTTTTTACACTTTTAGAATTATACAGGGTGTGACAAATAAACAAGGAAAAAGACCTTACTTCGGTGGAACCGGAGCTCAAATATCCGCCACATTTTGGTTTAGTTTATTTATGATCATTAGCGGCTTAGATAAAATTTGGAAAAGGGATGTCCTGGAGTCAATACTCCAATACAACCAAAGTTTAGACACAATATTGGGGACAAATTTTAACATCAATACAGAATAATAAACATTTTCTTGAAAAAAAAAAAAAAAATAGAAAATGGGTGGTGACTTTGTTTGTTGGGGGCTATATGTTTTAGTAGGCTGACCCTTATAAAATCTAGCATTTTCATTTTCATACTTGATTTAGTCGTTGGAGAGAAAAGCTTAGGTTCCACATTTCAGCTTAAAATCTTTTGAATTGCGAAGAAACAAACAGACGGACGGACAGACAGACATTGTTAGATCGATTCGCCTCGTCGAGCTGGGGTCTATAAAGACTCCTTCAATGCTTTACAAACTTTCAGACAAACTGAATATACCCTCCACACTATGTGTGGCGGGTATAAAAACCGAAACTGAAACTTTAAAATGTTCGAAATATGAGGAAATAGTAAATTAAATACAACTACCATATTTCATTGGGAGTATCATCATAGGCATAATTAATACTAAATTTAGACTTCCTAAAATAAGATACATTGACATTTTATATAAAAAACCCAATATTTTGGGGTAGATTTGTATAGGACTAAAGAAAAATCGTTTGCAGGTGTTTAGGAGAGTTTTAAATATAGTCTTCGGGATGATCTCTCTCATACGGCAGAAATAAAAAAAAGAGAAAAAAAAAAAAAAAAAAAAATTTTTAACCCCCCTAAAACTTTTAAAAAAAAAATATATTTTTTAGTGTTTTTTTTTAGCCCTTTGGGTAGAGAGAATAAAAAACAATAAATATATATTATCAGTCAGGCTCTCATTTTGGAAATTAGTGATTTACTTTTCAAATAATAAAATGTAAAGTAAGAGTTTCTGAGTGTTCGGTAATCTTTGTCTAACTTATGTTGAAAGGTGTGGTACATCCTCATTATTAAGAATTTGACGTCAAACATCCGATCACGCAAAACTATATTGTTAGTTGACTGTTTAACAATTTTAAGATTATAAGAATTTGTATGAAAAGTATTTTACTAATAAGTACCTTAAAAATGTAAATTGTTTTTATAAAAGAATTGATCAATTTTAACAGAAATATTGCGATATTTCAGTTTTAACATAAATAGATACATATGCAAAATAGAACATCTACAATAATCGACTATTTTTCGAAAAATTAAACTTGGACTTGGACAAATTTGTTTTGGAGTTTAAAAATGATGTTTTTAACTTAACTCTGGGGTGGTGAATGATCAAACACTCGAAAATACTGGTAAAAGTTTTGTGATGCAGGCATCAATCCTACATGATTATCTTTCGAATACTATAACATTGGCTTTTATTAATAAACGATTATAATCGTTTGAAGACTCAAGTTTTCTATTTGTTTCTATTGTATTAAATTTCATTATTGTATATTTCTATTATAGATTGTACCAATTGCGGTTGGCGTCGTTGCCGTCGTCATTGGCGCCGTAATACTGCACTACTTCATCAACAAAAAGTCAACAAAACCACGTCGCGAACCAAACAGAACAGCCCGTCTGCGTACGCTAATGGACCCAAATGACAAATACCAGTTACCGCTTATCGAACGTGAAGTGCTTAGCCACGATACTCGTCGGTTTCGCTTTGGCTTGCCATCAAATCAGCACATACTTGGTTTGCCAGTAGGTCAACACATTCATCTGATTGCCACTATTGAAAATGAACTTGTCATACGTCCCTACACGCCCATCTCGTCAGATGATGATGTCGGCTATGTTGATCTTGTCGTTAAAGTCTACTTAAAGGACACGCATCCAAAATTCCCAGCTGGTGGCAAAATGTCGCAATACTTGGATCAGATGCAGATAGGAGACAAGATTGCATTCCGTGGTCCATCTGGACGGCTGCAGTATCAAGCAAATGGCTCGTTTTCGATTAAGAAGTTGCGTAAGGATCCACCAAAGACAGTGACAGCTAAGCGCGTAAATATGATTGCTGGTGGCACAGGCATTACGCCAATGTTACAATTAGTGCGTGAGGTGCTGAAGCGCAACGAAAAGGACAAGACTGAGCTGGCACTGTTGTTTGCCAATCAAGTTAGTTTTTAATACAATTACTATATTAGTTGTGCGTATACTTTAATGAATTACTTTTTTTTATAGAGCGAACAGGATATTCTGCTGCGTAATGAACTAGATGAATTGGCCAAAAAACATCCCGATCAATTCAAAGTGTGGTACACCGTCGATAAAGCCGCTGAAGGTGAGTAGCTTTACTATACATTTTCTTTTTTAGCTCATTATTGAATACACTCATTAGAGTAGAACTGAGCATAGTTTGTGTTTCGGTATCATTAATTATCTAATGAAACTTCTTTATCACATCAAATCATTTGTGTTGATTGTCCGTTGCGAAATACCATCTATTATGTTATCCTCCCGTTTTGTATTTGTTTTTAAAACATGCTGCGCTTAAACCACGGATGCCACGCTCGGCGCGATTCATAGCATGGTCCTACAACATTGGTTATGTCAATGACGATATGATACGAGAGCATCTTTATCCACCCAGTGCTGAAACGTTATGTTTGTTATGTGGACCACCTCCAATGGTCAACTACACCTGCATACCGGCACTCGAACGCTTGGGACATAGCGCTGATATGCGCTTTAGCTACTAGTCAGTCAGCATATTGAGATTGCGTTTTAATTATTGATTTATCTGTACAGCTTTATAAAAAAAAAACGAATTTATATTATTGCTTATTTCGTAGTTGTTTTAAAGCAGGTATTGTTTTAAATTGCTAGATTTTAGAAATTATTTTAGTCGCTTTTTAAGCTATTCAAGATATTTACTAATTTACTATTATATATTATCTTACAGGCTGGACCTATAGTGTTGGCTTCATAAACGACGAAATGATTGCTGCGCATCTCTTTCCAGCTGATGACAATACAATCGTATTGATGTGCGGCCCACCGCCCATGATTAACTTCGCTTGCAATCCTGCACTGGACAAACTAAATTTCCATCCGGATACGCGTTTCGCTTATTAATCGATTCACTCGATCTAGTCAATAGGCTGTTGCATTTTCTTTGTGCTTTGAACAAGAAACCCAAAACCTACTCATTTGTTATTTTGTAGCACTTATTTTAATTTAACGTCTTTGTAAAATTGATACCAATTGTGCGCGTCTTAGTTTAGACAGCCATTTTCACCAATTTTCAAAATTATATTTAAGTTTTGCAATTATTTATGACAATATATAGTAGCAAAAAATAAAATCATGGAAATGTACGTTAAATGTTGAGAATATTAGAATGAAATAAAAGATATTTTGTGTACAAAATGTTAATATAAATGGAGTACAATGAATTAGTATAAATTATCTATTTCAGACATTTAAAAGTAGAATCTATTAATTTATGTTTCATAACTCTATAATTTAGCTAATTGTGTTGGGGTATATGTTTTTCGCCTCAGCAAACTCTATTTTGAAATCGACATACATATGTATGACAGTTGACTAGTCTAGCCTGGTCAAAACTGCCTCACGGGCTAGTGACCGTCAATGTTATTTTCTGTGCCTTAAGACCACCACTGGCTGGTCTTTGCATCAGCCTTGACTAGCCATTGACTAGACCGCGTATTTAGCATTGCACTGAAAGAACTGAAAATATATTATTTCAAGTTTAAAACTACAGAAGTATTTTATTTATTACACATATCGACACCGAAAATGATTCAAGCACCAAAATATGTGGATCTGTTAGAGAGGGTTGATGTGATTGTTGAAACGGTTATTAAATCATCAAGTGTGTCGAATTATTTCATCAAAAATGTTATGCGTGTCTTTTTTTCTTCGGTTCCTGAAACCCTAATGGGTCCGAGGGCGTCTACTGCTCTCCACCTCGTCCTGTTCTCTGCAAGGGCTGCAAGTTGACTCCACCCTGGTATGCGAAGTCCTTCTCGTCGCCCTTGACACTGTTCTCCTCCATGTTTCGCGGGGACGTCCTCTTCTTCGACCTCTACCGTCAAGAGGATTCCATTGCATGGCTTTTCGTGTGATGTTGCTCACGGGCTTACGAAGTGTATGCCCAATCCATCTCCACTTCTGATGCATGATCCTTCTGCTGAGCGGCTCGATGTTAGCCCTGCGGTGCACCTCCTCATTTGGGAATTCTATCCGTCCAATGAATTCGGAGAATGCTCCTCAAGCAGCGGTTAACAAACACCTGAAGTTTGTTGGTGATGGTTGTGAGATTTACCTTCCAAGTGCAACATCCGTAAAGTAGCACAGAAAGCACGATAGATATTAAACAGGCTGACCTTAAGGATTGTATATGCGTGTCTTAGTCTATGTGACAATTTGCAGTGTTGGAAGAAGAAGTTGCTAATAGATTATAGTTTAAAATTTTGTTAGGTTTTTAGTGAAATAAGTTAAGTTTTTGTAGAATACAAGCTTGTTACTTAGCCGCAATTTACTTTAGTTCCGTTTTATTATTTGGTTGAAATTGAGGAATACTTACCTAATCTATATATATAAAAATGAATAGCTGTGCTCTCATCATATAATTGGTCAGAAAGGAAAAAAATTTGGAAAATTTTGACCCGGGGCTTTGAAACCGGAAAAGGCCACGTTCAAGGTGTTCAAGGGATTTCCGAAATTTGGACCTGGGACCCATATATGGACCAAATATAGATTTTTTGACCAATTTTTTTTTTTTTATTACAAGTTAGCACTTGACGAGATTTTACAAAATTTTGACCCGGGGCCGAGAGCCTTGAAAAAAAGTCATACATTTGGATTGAATAGACGTAGAGACTTGAAACTGGGCGCATTTGAATGATGGTTAGTAGTGTTTAAGAGACTTATATTTAGCCACCAAAAAAAAGCAAAAAAAAAAAAAAAAATTGTGAGCATAGAGGACTTCAATTTTGATGTTTTAGAAAGCTTCGTCAACAGGCACAAATTTAAACATCGTCAAAAACTGCAGTCATTGCTTTTTTGGTTTCGGTAAGCAAATGTAGAGTTCTGTCAAGAGAAACAAAAATTAGACTCTACAAGACGCTGATAATGCCGGTCCTGATGTATGGTTTTGAAGCATGGGCCAAGTCCAAGTAGGATAAGTCGTTGTTGGGCTTGTTTGCGAGGAAGATACTTCAAAGAATCTTTTGGCCCAGTCAGAGTGACATTCGTAGTCACACAGTCAAAAACATACAATATAAAATGCTGTCCTGGGCTTGACATCTGCGTCGGATTAATGCAGAAGTTCCGGCAAGAAAATTTGAAGAGGTGTGTTCCCGAGGACGTTCGCCTTTGCGTTAGGAGAACCAAGTCTTGAAAGACATCCGCAGGAATGGAATCCCAAATTGGTATAAACGAGCACTAGATTACATCCACTGGTGCGAAACACTAAGGCCAACCATCGTCTACACCGAACAAAAAGGCCGTGGTGCGTGGCACCACATAACCGAACCAAAAAATTTCGTCATATTTTTGCAAATAATTGAACTAGAAAATGAACTTTGGTATATGTACATGACCCGAGCAATGCCGGGTAGTTCAGCTAGTATTACGCCTTGATAATTAGTCTTAAAAGGGATCAATAAAAGTGAATAAGTAGTGGAATCTTTATATCAAGATGGCTTGGTCACTTGGTCTTGTTGTCTCTGATAATTTCACTAGGCGCATTCTAGAGGCAAACTAATTTAAACGTATTTAAATTTTATCTGCAAAGTTGTTAAAAACTTCAAAAACTTTTTTTTTCTGAACTTTATTTTGTTTATTCTATTTCAAAACAATTTCCGATTTATTTTTAAAATGTTTCTTTATATTTTAAATAAGTTTAAATACTTTTGTGTTAGTAATTGAGTAAAAAATATATTAATGAAGTAAAATATTTGTTTAACTTCTGTGGCATTAAGCTTCTCGACATATATATGTATACTATATGTATAGAGTGGCATGCATTTATGGCCATTATTCTTAGTTAAATTCGTAAAAATAAGACTTAGAGCAAAATATTTTAAGCGTCATTAAATAGTTAAAACAATTTTGTTTCTTATTTAAATTAAAATTGATTGATATAAATGAATCACCAATCATTATATAGATAAATGGTTCTTAACTTTTTGATATATTTGTAATCCCATCTAATTGTAATTTGTGTGTGCGCGTGAGTCCTGGCTAAACGTTAAGGTTTCACAAATAAAATTAAAAACTATTATTATACTTATTTCTCATTGTATTTTAAAATAAAAGTTATCAAAGTTCACAGAACATCAAAGGCTTTTTTAAAATTGATTTCTTTTTCATTTTTATTTTATGAACATTATTGAAAAGTAAGAAGTCGTTAGCTAAAATATACAAACAAAAATTCTTTGCATCAAAATCGTACATAAAAAGACATGTTTAGCAATATAAACTAAAATAATATGCAGTGCAATAATTTAAATAAATTAAAACATCGAAAATGCTTCAGGCAATTAAGACTTGGATATACAAAATAAAGACTTGCATGCTCATAATATATAATTTTAGTTTTGTCTTAATATGTAAAGTATTTTCAAATGTCAAAACTTTCTTAGACAACTAAATTTTATTTAGCTTGCAACACAAATATTTTCTTGATCTTATCTTGTTTATCATAGATGGCCAAGCTCATCTATTTTTGTTTAAATGTTTTTTATAGCTTTCTTAGTTTTTTGTGCCCTTTGTGTTGGTTGGTTGTGTCTGTGACTTTTGCGTATTGGTATATTAGTATCTTATCAGGTAAATTTAAATACATTCAGAAACATAAAATCTATGAAAAATACATAAAAAAATCTTTAAAAACTAAAAACAACTAAAAATAATTAAAAGAACTTTGCTAAGTTTGCCGCCGCAGCGGCAGCAGCAACACTCAATTCCTTCTGTGCTTTTTGACGTTCTACCGACTCCTTGTATTTCTTTAGAAGCTCGTCAAATTGAGCACTTTGCAACTCCTTCGGCGCAATGTTTGAGACTTCCTTAAGTCTGTGAAAATTCGATTTTAAATTATTTAGCAAAGTAAGATTAATTAGTTTCTTTAATCGAACTTACTTCTCTTTACTGTATTTTTCTCTAATAGCCTGCTGTGGCAGCGTTGTAGCGCTTGCATGAGTTTTGCATAGATAAAGCATCAGTTCCTTTAGTTCTTCGAGACGGTATGAAGTGATCTCCTCTAATTCAGCTGACCATATTTGTTCGCCAAGTATGTATCGTGCCAGCGCAAGCGAAGCAGCAGAAATTTGAGATGGCAAGTAACGCAAGTATGGATCGGCCTCTAACAAAGCCAACTCGCTGATATACTTTGGAAAAATTGGAAAAGTATATGCTTAAGATTATTGCTTTCGAATGAATAAACATTTATACTTACCAGTGTAAGATTTTTAAGCTTCTCAGGCATATCAATGAGCACAGAATAAGTATTAATGAACACATAAGCGGTGGGAGTGCATAGAGTGAACTTAAGTATCTTCAGAATAATTTGTTCCATGCGCAAAACTTGCACTCTTGTGTATGTATCGTCAGTGATGAATACGAATTCGCCGACATCTGGTGGATAAATCTCCTCGTATTTTCTAGAAAAAAAAAAAATAAATTGGTTTAATTGGTTTTTAATTGGTTTTGAATAACGACACGCTTTTAGATAAACAAGGTAAACATTTTTTTTTAGTCAATAGCAAAAACGAATTAAAGACTTTTCAAACCTTTGTTTAAAGAAAGCATAATATTGCACTAAGTTACATTGGTGATCTTAACGGCTATATACTTCACGTAGAGGTTTATTATTGGCCACTGTTTTCTGGCCTTGTTCCCGTAAATTAAAAAAATGTTTTAAAATTTGTTCGAATGCACACACATGAAGAGAAGTGTCTGGAACGATAAGGTATATATTGGCTATTCTTTTACAAATAGCACAGTTTTTGACAGTGACCATTATTTGACTATTTATTCATACTTCGAAAAATTGATTAAATTCTTCAAAATACTTTATAACCAAAACCAAATTTATCGATTTGCACTGATCCGAGCGATATCAGACTTTTTGATGCCGCGGAAATATAGAAAATGTTTATGGTGCAGCGATGAACAGAACCAGTTCTTCTGAGAGAAAAAGGGTTTGAACCAAAAATCGACCATAATAAGTGGCAAAAATGGTTCGGTTCGAAAACACTGATTAAATATAAATTAAGATTCGATATTTTTTTAATGCATCTAACACAATTGTTACACTTAAATTAGAGTTTCAACACATTTCTCGAAGTCTCAGATGACATAAGGTAACAAAAAAACTATTTTTGCAAGCAATCAATCATTAATAATTCAAATTAACAAGAGAAAAACAACCAAAATCCGCACTGCTTTGACACTAAAAAAAAAAGAAGAAAAGTTGCAAACGATGCGAAATATGTTGTGCGGGCAAGTAGCAACTCCCACTTGTACTAACCAACTTTGATAAATGGAGACAAATTGACAATTCCATAAGGAACAAAACATTTTTTTTTTTGCTTTTTCTAATTGAAAAAACTACAACAAAAATTGCGGAAACTACAAAAATAGAAAAAAATTTGTTTTATTTGTATTAAGATATTTTAATATTAAAATTATTATATTTTAACAAAAATATTCAAAACCAAACCAAAATAGGAATCTAAAAACAGGGAAAGAGTTGAGCTAAAAGTTAATTAGATTTGTTTTAAACATGGAAATATAAAAATTAATAAAAAAAAAAAAAACTCTTAACATTGAAAAAATTAAACGGCTAAAGAGCATTGTACGAGAACCATAAGAGCTGATGAGCAAAAAATTCAGGAGAGTCACACAAAATCTCTTTTGATTGGTTTCAAATCTCTTCAAAACTTCAATGAAATAATAAATATAATTTACAATTAATTCAAACATTATTAAAAATATTCTCCGTATTTGTGTTTTTTTTATGAATGTAGTTTAAACTAATTGTGAATTATATTCATTATTTCATTGAATTTTAGAAGAGATTTTGTGTGACACTCCTGATTAACTCGTTTTTTAAAATCTCTCTAGTTTCTCCATCGCAACTGTGGTTTTTTTAAGAAAATATATGCGTGCCTAAACACAGTTTAGGGAACGATCAGACACGCAAACAATTTCAACTAAAATTCCTACAAAATACAAAAAAAAATTTTACCTTAAGTCAGAACATCAAATATGCAGCGTTAAAACCTTTCGATTTATTGAAACTAGAGATGGGCGTCGGGCGGGAATCCGCGGGATCCCGCGGGTCCCGAAATTTTTCGGGATTGGGCGGGATCGGGAAACTTTTAAAATTTTCGGGAGTTTTCGGAATAGCTCGACTCGATAGTCGAAAATTTTAAAAGTTTCCCGATCCCGCCCAATCCCGAAAAAAATTTCGGGACCCGCGGGATTCCCTCCTGACGCCCATCTCTAATTGAAACCGGTGATATTAATACGGATTTTTATTACTATCGAATTGAATTGCAGTATTTAAAGAGTAAATAGTATAAAAGAGAGTACTTACGAGGCAATATACATGGCTGCGGTGCCCACCAGTTGCAATTTACTGCGCACTACTGACATTTGACTTAAGAAACGATCAATGTATGATACTGCCAAATACAATGTTTCGGTGTCAAGATTATACTCCTCTGAGACCTCCACAAGCCAGTCAACAAGCACAGTACGCATTGAGTGATTTATGTCTGCCTGACGACGCATATACTGTGGCTTCGGACGTTCTTTTTTCTGTAAGTAAAATACAAATCTAATTAAGTATGTTTGAATATAATTAAAATATGCCACTCAAGCTCGGAGTTCAATCGATTAATGTTACAGTTTCAATGAGTCTTCTGAAAACTGTGACATTTCTCGTTTTGGTACTCCCAATTCAATCGGTTTGTAAATATCAAAATTTATGAAAATTCTTGTAACACAATTATTAATACAAATTTTTACAAAAATCAAACTAAAAATAAATATTATATAAGGTTGTCAAATATATCCGTTCCGCCTTTTTGTCTTTTAAATTTCGCGGCTATTTACAAAGCGCTATCGTAATACTATGACGCTATGCATGATTAGTTTGGATACTGCGTTCAAAAGTTATACACGTGTAAAGATGGAGTTCACTAACGCCGAAATTCGCGATATTTTGAAGTTTTCCTTCGTTAAAGGCAAAATCCGCTAGAGAAACGTTCCGTGAGATTAATGGTGTTTTGGGGGATGGTACTCTATCACTTCGAACCGCGGAGGAATGGTTTCGACGTTTCAGAGCCGGTGAAAACGACACCATGGATAAGTCAGTCAGCCAGCGGAAGACCTGTGACGACGAATACCGATTAAATCATGGAAAGCATCGAGTTAGACCGTGACATCGCCCAGGAGATGGGAGTTAGTCACCAAACCATTTTAAACCATCTGCAGAAGGCTGGATACAAAAAAAAAACTTGATGTTTGGGTGCAGCATGATTTGACGCAAAAAACCTTCACATACGACAATATCAAGCGAAAACGGTCGTGGTTGAAGGTCGGTGAATCGTCCCAAACAGTGGTTAAGCCGGGATTGACGGCGAGGAAGATTTTTCTTTGTGTTTGGTGGGATTAGAAGGGAATCATCCACTATGAGCTGCTCCCATATGGCCGGACGCTTAATTATACCATATATACGATCGACCAGAAGCGTCCAGAATTGGCCAACAGGAAGGGTGTAGTGTTGGTGACTCGTCAGAGGCTACAGGAGCTCGGATGGGAGGTTTTATTGCATCCACCATCCATGGCGAACGCCCTTGGTGGTGTAAAGTTGGCCTCAAAAGAGGCTTGTGAAAAGTGGCTGTCCGAGCTCTTCGCAAATAAGGAGGGGGTTCTACAAGGGGAGTATTACGAAGTTGCCGTCTAGATGGAAACAGATTATGGAACAAAACGGCGCATGTTTGAACTAAATCCGATCACTTTAACACTTTTTATAAAGCATTAAATAAATAAAGAGCAAAAAAGCGGAAGGGAGATATTTGACAACCTTATATATTATACGTCTTATTTACAGACAAGCAGAGACGCTTCAAGGACGTCTAAAAGGTATAAAACATTTGCTTACTATGTACTTTATATTCGGTAAACTAAATTTACAAACTCTTCGCGTTTACACATTAAAGTTTACGTCTGTATGTATACAAAAGCATAAAAATATGGACAAACATTTGTTTTTTTGGCAATTTTTACTTATTTACACACGTTTGTATGTAGTGATTGTACATAACACACTCGTTCAAGTGTATAGATGTGTAGCTATTTATTGTGTTTGTATTTATTGTTTTTGATTTCTTCGTTTTTTTGTTTTTGGCGCGACGTGTACTGAATTTAAATATAAAATAATTGTGAACGTGGTTATGCGGATTGGATAAACCGCGAGCTCGTGTGTAGCCGCCCAATTCGGCAACGTTTGATTTTTACTTGAGAAATTTAATGGCGATTTACTGGATGGATACAAATAAACATGACAAAAAAAACAAAGCCCAAAATCGTTAAAGTTCAATAGATAATTTTTTACGAACATGTTCATTAGGTGCTAATTTAATGGGCAATTAGGAATGCCATTATTGGTTATACGAAGCGCCAAAAATCGTGTTTGAAAATTAAAAAAGCTTTCAAATCGATTTGCACGAGATTCATTAGAAGTTAGTTATACATTTATTGGAAAGTGATTATCGTATATTTTTTAAGCATAATAAAATATTCAATAAGTAGTAAACAAGTAAAAATATAGATATCATTAACGAAAAAATATTTTAATAACAAATTAAAATTTCTATTTCATATATTTACAAGATGAAAATTAGTAATGTAAAAAAAATATTTGGAAAACCTAGAAACCCACACCAACTCCTTTGCGATAAACCTACTCGATAATAGTGAAGAGACACGCAGGCTTAAACGATTTCACGTTCTTGACTTGCCGTTTAGACCTTTATAGTATTTATAAGATTTAATTTATGTAATAATTAATTACATATCTCTACGGTTTGATGTTGTGTCCATAGGAGCACAATATACGTTATTAACCAAAATATTATTGTAATTCTACTTATTATCTTAAGATAGCTTGTAGATCAAAATTGTATTTAATAAAAAAAAAAAAAAAAATTAAAAAAAATATATATTTACAAGATGAAAATTAGTAATGTAATACATTTTCAAACAGCAATTTTATTTAAACATAAACTACGAACATAGAACATATATAGTTGGATTGGATATGGTTGTCAGGGGGGGTCAGTTTTATTTGAAAATAAACAGCAGAGCTGGGAAACAAGAATATTTTGCTGTCAAAACAACAACTAAAACAATTCAATCCTAGGCAACATAAACAAGGTAACCAACAACTAAGCAACAACAAATTGTATTTTATTTTGGGAAAAATAACCCAATAAACTAAAAGCAAAAATTGGTTTAAACGAAAAGTAAAAATAAATAAAATGTTTAAAAATAATATAACAAATCAAAGCGATCTTGTTGAGGCTCTAAAGTTGCAAAAACGTCAACAATATGAAGAAGAGCGAAAGAAGCGCATATTTAATACAAAACAGCGCTTATTTGGAGTAAGTAGCAAGATTTCAGCTCTGTCAGTTAATATCTAAAACAATTTTTTATCTATTACAGCTTGACTTAGACACACTGGAGCAACAAGTTTCTGAGAAAGAGAAACAACGTAGTCATGATATTGAATATAACAAGCGTTATGATGAGCAGGAACAACAACAGCGACGACTCATTCAATCTAAGGAGAGGGAGCAGCAGAAAATGAGACGAGACATAAATTCCGATATGCATTTTTATCGCTCTCGCTACCAGCGTCAAGAACAACGACGTGAATACGATCTTAACGATCCTAATTATCTAAAAAAATCTAAACCATTGAGAACTGGCGATGATGACGACATACTGGGTGTTTCGAGCGCGCAAATTTTTTCTGGTGAGGATCTTTCTAATAAGCAACGTCAAATGCGTCAACGTGAACAGCAACGTTCATGGCTCGATCAGCAAATACTTGAACGTAAGCAAGCCGAAAATGCGCGTTTGAATGCAGACAAATTGATGGTAGAATCAATTCATTTGAGAGAAAAACACCTCGAGGATATGGTTAAGTCAGAGCACAAGACACGTCAACAAGTTATAAATAGAATACGCAAGTATAATCTTGAATTAGCTCGTCAGAAGCAAATAGATAGTATTCGTTCTAAAAAAGAACAATATGAGGATGATATGGCCGAAATTTATAATATGTTAACTAGCGACATACTAACCGAAAATCCCAATGTTGCACAATCCCTTACTAATCCTAATCGGAAAATTCCATTCATGTATCGCGGCATGTCGTCCGCTGAGTTGAATTCCATACGTAAGGAACAGAAACAACAATTTAAAGACTTACAAAATCGTAAGGGTGAAGAGCTACTCATTAACAAGCAGTGGGATCAAAATGCTGCTGATGTGGATCGTCAGTTGTCTCTTAAGCGTAGCGAATTGGATCGTAAAAGACAAGAGCAGCTAAACAATTTAATACGTACCAACGCTAAAATGGCTGTGGAACAGAAATTGCAGCATAAAAAAGAAACAAATCAATTATTGGAAAATGGAATATCGGATGAGTTTTACAACCAGTTCAACAAAAGTACCCGTTAAGTTCATACATGTCTTTAAGATGGGGTACGACTAATAAAAAGTAGTAGATACTGGATGGTAAAAACGATTGAATTAAAAAAAATTGTATAAGGAAAAACCAATTTTCAATTACATTTTTTTTCAAGGGTGAGTTTCAAAATATTAAGAGTGCTTCTTTAAGTAAGCATTAATATCTCAGAAATTTTTAATTTCATTTACATTGAACAATTGGTAGTTGTAGGTGTCTTTAGCGTTTATTTGAGCAGAATGGTGTATAAGAAGTATATGCGTAATATATAATATATTCATTATAGTCTATCTGACAGTTTCATCAACATAAGTATGTCTTAACATTTTAACAAACAACGTGTACCACGTACACCACCATACCCATACATGTATATTGTACAGGATGTAACAATTACAATTTTTCAAACACAAAATTAACGAGAAAAAGAAAAATTTTCCTTATTGGATAGCAAAGATGAATGTGTTAATACAAAAAATAAAAACAAAATAAATTTAAAGAAAACAACCCCTAAAAAGTATCGTAAAAAATTTACAGTGGAACAAGATTCAACTGGGAAAAAAAATTACAGAAAGCAAGCAAACAACTATCTCTGAAGAAAGGCAAAGAAGGTTTGTACAATCATTTAAGAATAAAAAAAAAAACAAGGAAAAACGTTAACATCTGTGGAACCGAAGCTTATATACTCGTCACAAGTTATTTTTAAATTGTTAATGTGTTATCATCAGTGGCTTAAATAGAACTTCTAGATGAGATGGGACGGGGTAAATGGTCTGATACAACTCAAGTTGTGTGGGGCCTATGCTAAAAATGGGCGTGGCACAATTCCTTTGACATTGGATGACTGTAGAAGTGTTTTACCCAATTTGGAGTGAATATATGCATAAATAACTATTTTCATACAAAAAAATTGAAAAAAAAACGGAAAGTTTGTATGGGGGCTATACCTAAAAATGGGTGTAGCATTTTCATATTCAAATTTGACATGGTCGTTACCGAGAAAAGCTTAAGTTTCAAATTTCAGCTAAATATCTCTAGTAGTCTTCGAGTAAATCGCGTTGAAATAAACAGACGGACATGGCTAGATCGATGCGTCTCATCGAGCTGATCAAAAATATATATACTTTATGGGGTCTACGACGTATCCTTCAATGCGTTACAAACTTTCTGACAAACTGAATATACTCTTCACTCTAAGTGTGGCGGGTATAAAAAAAATACAAAAAAAAAAATAAATAAATAAGCCTGACTTTTCCTTTATATAATAAGAAGAATAAGAAGTAAATAAGGAAACACTGCAGCGCAGCGGAGGGTGACAAACATATAAAATAAAATGCATGCTAGCAAACGTGCACAGTGAAGACTCTATGAAGCGTAAAAAAAGTTTTAAGTATAAAATAAAACGAAAAAAAGGCAATTTATTTCAGCTGCACACCAAAGATAAAAACATGATAATTTTCAAGTTGAAGAAAAAGTGAAAAAAATGAAAAGACGAAAGAAGCGTCAAGAGGAAACTATCAACGCTTGCGCAAAAGGTTTGTTTGTTTGTTGCCTACGCTCGGCCAGGCATGCGCACACAAACGCATACATAAGCACTAATACAGAGCCACAGGGATAGGTACGCACGCAGATAAAAAAAATATTTTTACCGGCTGCTCGCTGTTCCTTTTCCTTGCACATAAAAATGAACATATGCAAGCAACGGCAACGAATGAACGAACAATGAAAAAAGGAAAAAATATTCTGTGTAGAATAAAATAGCAAAATAAATAAAAATGAATTTCAAGTGATGGTGGTAAATACAAGTCATACGAAAGAGTAGGATTATTCAGCGCAGTCTCTCTTGGTTTTTATGCTGCAAGAGTGACGAATTTTGTGAACAAACAAAACAACAACTACAAGGTGCTGACAAGCGTGCATGCCAGATTTCAGAGTATGAGTAAAAACATATGTATTTGTATATTAAAAAATTGCGCCAAAAGTACGAAAAGAAAAAAAAGAATCAAAGTTGATAAAAAAAAAAAAAAAAAAAAAAAACTGGATAGCTTACCGCCTAAATTGTGAAATATTGTATTTCAATTTAACTTACCTCGCTCTCTCGGAAATACTCCAATATGCAGCGTTGATACTCGACCACTTCCAGAAAACGCTGACGATCATTTCGTGGAAGATCCCGTTTTTGTTGTTTCGCAACTTCCAATTCTGTCATACCTTTCTGTGTTCCAGCAATATCAATTCCTGGATTGCTATCGTTATTTAATTCTGATAAGGACAGATTAGATTTATCGACGGACATTGGCGAAAGGACATCAGTTACGGACATCGGGGTGCCATCAATACCGTGCACAAACTCACGGTCCACTGAGTCACTGTAATAGTGAAGTTTTAGTTATAATGATCATAATATACATATCATACATATATGTTTATAAATATTTTATTAAATCTTAAAAACTTACTACTTCATATTGTAGCGATCACGTGCGTTGTTGACATATGGCTCCTCGTAAACATTTTCCTTCTCAGCAAGTACGACGCGTCCCATAGGGGCCGTCGACGTTGTTGTTTTGCTAACGAAATCAACAGTATCTTCATAGACAGAAAACTGCTTAAATTGCTCGACTGGCACAGCGCTCGACTTTTTACTGGCAACGGATGGAGCATACACGATATTCTCATCCTTAACTTTGATGCCCTAAATGAAGAAACAAAATTTTTTTAAATGTTAATAAAAGAAGTATAGAACGTAGTTATTTTACAGAAAATCATGTGTCCAAATAGTTGCAGCAATCTCCCAATGGGATTTTGTTGCATGCAAAATGTACTTTTTTCACACTTCATTTCCACCTCTGATGAACTAGTTTCAAAAATATCCCATTTCCCTTTTCTTTTATACGGAGGCGAGACATTAAAAGAACTGTTCTTTTGGAATATATTTTTGAATGGGGAAGTAATTGTAATTCGGCTTCGTAAAATTTTGGGTTCCATTCATTTTAAAGCTTCTAAATTAAATTTTCGAAAGCCAGCGTTTCATTTGGTAGTGATATGTTCGTTTCCAAAAGAATACACTTGGAATTTGTAATGTGGAATGCAAAATTGCGAACATTGTGTGGTTGATGTAATTTAATTTCGTAAAAAGAATGCCCAAAAAATACATGAACATTCAGTGACTTTAGCGGTGACGTTTGAAGTAGTCGTGATATTTAGCCTTCTCAAAATTGAAAAAGTTACTAGTTTACGGAAATAAATCTACATTTTTTATGCAAAAATATTATATACATCTCAAACTTAGTAAAATAACGTGCAACTAAAATATTCTTCTGAGATGATCCACATTTTACAAAATCTCATTGGGCTGCTTTAACCGCTCGTAGTTTATTTTCTTGCTGTATGCTCACAAAGTAGTGTAAAAGAGATAGAAATATTGTGTAGAAAAAACTTTCATATCTCAGTACTGCAACTAAATATAAAT
This sequence comes from Leucophenga varia, assembly GCA_018903435.1. Classification (NCBI taxonomy): domain Eukaryota; kingdom Metazoa; phylum Arthropoda; class Insecta; order Diptera; family Drosophilidae; genus Leucophenga; species Leucophenga varia. Next base: position 158,113 of record JAEIFJ010000911.1, on the reverse strand, counting down.
GTGCTGCTGTTTCCGTAGCTCTAATCTCTTTCATCATTTACACTTTACATTGTATTTACTCAATTGTGTAGTTGTTGCATTTGCTCTAAGGAATTTCAGTTACACTGTTATTATTCATACATAGACACTTCAATATGTGTCTGTATTTATAGATAAAAAAAAATGTGAAAAAATAAATTCAAAATTTTCGCGCTTAATGCTAGGAGCTGGTGTTAAAAATATAAAAAAAAAAAACAGCGCAAAATATTCAAATAAATCTAAGTATTTTCGGATTCTAAGAATTTTAGAAAAAATGTTAAGATTGTGTTTAGAAAAACTGATAAAAAAAAAAAAAAATTTTGCGCGTTTTCCTTTATAACTAACACTCACGACTTAACTAATTCTAGATAAATTGATAAAGAATGAACCAGTAAATAAGGGAATATGTATGTACAAAAATAGGAACAAAACTTGTGTTAAAAAAGTAGTAGCATATCACAAATTGTAACTCATAAAAAGCTGCTAGTTTACATTTAAAAGAATTATAATTCAAGTTCGACTGAACGTTAACATTTAAGGCGTTTATTAAAATTGATATAAAAAAATTGGGTCGACTTCCATGTTTTCTATGCTTTTTAGATATGTTTGCGTGAAATGTAGATGAACTAATTTCAACACAAATATTTTTGAAGACCAGGTGTTCAAATTCTTAGAAGCAAATTGGTGATGATTACTTAAATCTTACTGAACAACTTCGTTACTGAAGCTAATTATAAAATACTCTTATTTAGTGTGAAAACCGGTTTATTTATGAAACAAAATATGCAGTGAATACTTTTAGGATTTACTTGGTTATAATTGGGTATAGAAAAATTGAAAGCGAATAAGTTATGTAGCGTTAAAACAACCAAAAAATGAGCTGAGGCCAATTATATGTAAGAACTGAAATTCCAAAATCATTTTCTTAGTTTTAGCGAATTACATTATATTTTTGTGGAAAGGTTCGTGAACTAAGAAAATTTGTATGGTGCTACTACTTTAAATAGAGAATTGATTATGATTCGATCCATATACTTAAGTATTTTATACATATACATGGTTAGATCAACTTGTCTAGCTTATTAGGAATATATTTTCTTTTTAATCTCATTTATAAAAAATGGTAATAATGTACTGAAATGCGTAAAATTTAAAAACGGGCCATGCATAGGGCAGCACAACAGCCACCCTTACAACTATCATCAACAAACAAAACAAAACAAATAATATTTTGCTTCAAGAGCAATCGGCACCACAGACACCAGGTGCTAATGGTGGTGGAAGCAGCAGCAGCAGCGGGTATAAGCAGTTAAAACAATTGCGCGCGCGCATTTAAACACAATCCACCACCAACAAAACGAGCACCCAGACAGTTAGCTGACTAAAAACGAAGCCAGCTGCATTAGAATGCGCATACACAAATTGCAGTAGATCAACTTTTAAAATCCGATACAATATTAAAACACTTACCGCTTTGCCAATTCCGGCACGGAGATGTTGATGCTGCAAATTGCTGGCATTAATTCCGTTGAAATTGGTGCAAGGAGCACGCAATTTATCTTTTAATCCGCCAACTAAGCTAACACCAGCTCCACCAATAACCGAGAGCGGCTGCTTGGACATCGTCTTTTCTTTAAGCGGCATTGCGCCGATTACGGGATTTTCCTTGTCGACATGATTCTTATGCACATGAAAAGCAGCCATGTTTTTTTTTTTTAACTTTTTTTTTGTGATTCTTTTGATTTTACAATATTAAATTATTTCGATGAACAAAAATTTTAATGTTCTTTGAACTTCGCTAGGATAGTTGTAAAATATGCCTGCTTTTTCAAAGATGGTGGTTTTATCTGTTTCTTTTTATGCCAGAAATTCGTTATTTGTTGTTGCGCTTTATATGGAAAGAGCGACAAGGAAGAGAAAAAGATGACGCTCGCTAGCTAAGCTCTGCGTTGTTTTTATTTCTGTGTTTGTCAAAGTCGACGTTTGCGGCGCAGCAACTGCCTTTTTCACTATTTTTTATCCTCGACACACAAACACATTAAAAACACCAATATGGATTTTATCATTTGAAGACAAAATAATTTAAGTTTCACGCGTCACACACAAATTAAAGACTTTTTTATTTTCACTAAACTTTAAACATTTTGCGCATGTTTTTCTTATATTTGACTTACGAATTTATTAATTTACTTAAATAATTCGCACGCACACACACACATACACTAATGTCCCCAAAACGGCGTCGGTCCAACTCGGCTCAAGATGATTTTTATACACGCTCGTTTCAATGCTTACTTGTCGCCGTCGCAATCACAATTGAAGCCGTTTTCGAATTTGTGCGCCACTTCATTAATATTTGATGAAATTTTGCCTCAGAGACTGACTTACCAATTGTTGAATATTGTATTAGGGCGAGCGAGATAGATAGTTTGCATTTTGCCGCAGAACGGCCTGAATATACAGTTTCTATTATACAGGCGAAGCTACTTAAGTGCGAACAGTACAGATATTGTTTACAATTTGTTTGATATACAGTAAATAAACAATTACATTTTAGATTCAAACACAACGGCCAACTGATTATGATTTTTATTTTCAATATTTTATAGGTTTATTTTGACATTAATAATACTTAATCTTCTTACATACAGTAGGTCAAAGTAAGTATATTGCTGTACGTAGAATAATGGCAATTATATAAAAATGTTTGCAATACAAATGCCATACTGCACCAATTTTAATGTAAGCTTCATACTGTATTGACATACAGTGGTTCACAGCTTGAATGATGCACTCTTTTTAAAAAAGTAACAACCGCTCTATATTCAAAACAAGGCAATATATAAAATATATATTTTTATGGTAACCGAGTTTGTTTAAGTTTGTTTGTTTTATTAAAATTATATTTGACCAAGTTATATTTGCAAAACCAAAAATAGTGCCAAAATTTATATCATAGCTTATTTGATGCATTGACGTCATCCTTTGAAAAAAAAAAAACCTAATTTTTAATACGTTAAGCTATTTTTATGGTTTAGTATGATAACCTATATTGTTTTGAGTAGATTTGTCGCGATGTTGCGCGAACTTGCTTAAATGAAACTCGATTGAGTTTAAGTTTTTATATTATTTATTGAATGGAAAAGTATGTATAAAAAGCTGCTTCACGTGAGGTGGTGAAAATCGGAAGTCTATAAAACTCGTGTTGGACAATTCTGTTTTTATCCTCCTTGAAGAGTTTTCAACACTGCTGCATAGATGGCGCGCGGGACGAGTGTCTGTTTCCGTCTCGCTCTACTACTACAGCTCTTGTCCGCCACATGTACTCCCCCCCCAGTGCGTTCGCAGAGGTTTCGGTTGGCGTCGGAGAACGTAACGGATCTTGGTCTGTTTTGATTGTTGATGTTGATGTTGATTTTTGGTGTCGAATTTGCAGAATCATCGTCGTCTTCGCGGTGTTCCTCGTGTTGGTGGTCCCGGTCCTGCGGCTGCGTGTTGTCATCGAAGTCAGATGTGGATTGGTTTTCGACCGGCTCGGCTTCCGCCACAGCTACATGCGCTGGTTTCAGTCGCTCGACCGAGATATTCTTTGTGGTGTTGTCATCGAGCTGGACCTTAAAGACGACGTCGCTTATGCGTTGCATCACTTCAAAGGGGCCACGATATGGAGGCTCGAGCGGAGATTTGACGTGGTCATTCCGGATGAAGACATGCGTACACGTGTCAAGATCCTTGTGGCGGAATGGACGTGGTTTGTTGTGCTGCGATGCCGGCGTTGGTCGGAGCATGCGCATCCGTTCTCGATGTTGCTTTACGAAGTCAGATTGATCTGAGACATTTTCACTGTGTATAAAGAACTCACCAGGTAATTGGATTGTTGTTCCGTATAGCAGATCGGCTGGGCTACACCCAATATCTTCTTTCAGGCTGCTGCGAATTCCGAGAAGCACCGACGGCAGAAGCTGTGTCCATGGCGTTGACGGTTTGCACATCAAAGCTGCTTTCAGAGTTCGGTGGAATCGCTCGATCATGCCGTTGGACGCAGGGTGGTACGGAGTCGTGCGAGTCTGTTGTGCGCCGACAAAGCTGGACAGCGATTTGAACAGCGCCGACTCGAACTGCGCTCCCTGGTCGGTGGTGATGACGTGCGGCGCTCCAAATCGGGCGATCCAGTTGTCGAAGAGTGCTGTTGCAACGATCTCGGCTGATATTTTCTTCAGTGGCACGACTTCTGGCCAACGTGTGAATCGGTCGGTGATGGTCAGGCAGTACCGATAGTCGTCCACGCATGGCATGATGATGATGTCGACATGTATGTGTTGGAATCGACCGTCGGGCATATCAATTCGTTTCGGAGTTGTTCGAGTGTGTCGCTGCACTTTCGCGCGTTGGCATTCGACGCAATTCTTGGCCCAGTCGTGCGCGTCACGCTTGATGCTTGTCCACACGTATTTGTTCCGAATTTCTTTTACTGTAGAACGGATGCTGGGATGGTTTGGGCTGTGAGTGATATCGAATGCAGTTTTGCGTAGCGACGGTGGCAGATATGGACGAAGACGACCTGTCGAAACGTCGCAGTAGATGGTTAAGTCCTCAAGAGTGATGGCACTTAGCTTTAGTGATGATGTTGTCTGTGAAAGTAGATTGTTCAGTTCGCTGTCGTTTCGTTGTGCATCGGCGATTGCTTTTGAACTCAGGACCGTCGGCATTTCGATAGCCTCAACACGTGAAAGCGCATCCGCAACGATATTATCTGTGCCGTTGACATGTACGAGTTCTGTGCTGAATTGCGATATAAATTGTAGCTGCCTCAGCTGCCGGTCCGACGCTTTATCTGATCGCTGTCGAAAGGCGTATATGAGCGGCTTGTGATCAGTTCGGATCGTGAACTGCCGGCATTCTAGGTAATGCTGAAAGTGCTTGACCGCTGCGAAAACACCGAGTAGTTCGCGATCATACGTACTGTAGCGACGCTCGGTGTCGGACAGCTTGCGTGAGAAGAATCCAATGGGCTGCCACGCGTTGTCGACCAGTTGCTCCAGTGCTGCTCCGATGGCAAGGTCAGAAGCGTCGGTCGTCAGCGTCATGGGTGCGTTCGGTGATGGATAGTTGAGTTTCGCTGCAGTAGCCAGGCTGTTCTTACAGTTGATGAATGCGTTTTCGGCGATTTCGTTCCACTCGATCGGTCGTTTGTCCTTCTTTTTGGTTCCTTTCAGCATATTGTTCAATGGCGCTTGAAGCTGTGCGGCCTGAGGAATGCAGTGACGGTGGAAATTCATGACGCCAAGGAACCGACGAAGTTGGTCGATGGTGTTTGGTTTCGGGAACTCAAGGAGCGCCTCAACTTTATCCTTCGGTGGTGTGTAGCCGCTCGCAGAGATGGTGTGACCGAGATACGAAACCTCGGTCTGCCCGATGACGCATTTGTTGTAGTTGATGGTGAGAGCGTGTTGGCGAAGTCGGCTGAATACTGTCTCGAGGTGTTGTTTGTGTTCGGCGAAGGATGTTGACATGACCAGAATGTCGTCAATATAGACGAAAACGAATTCAAGGTCACGGAATACGGAGTCTACAAACCGCTGGAACGTCTGCGATGCATTCTTCAGTCCGTAGGGCATGACCAGAAACTCAAAGAGTCCGAATGGTGTGATGATCGCCGTCTTCTCGATATCTTCTGGCGCCATTGGAATCTGGTTGAACGCTTTTAGCAGATCCAATGTGGTGAAAATCGTGCAGCCGTGAAGTTTCGGGAAGAGGTCTTGGATGCGTGGTGCTGGATAGCGATCGGGCACGGTTTGGGCGTTTAGTTTGCGGTAGTCACCACACGGTCGCCAGTCGCCAGATGGTTTGATCTGCATGTGCAGTGGGCTTGCGTACGGACTTTTCGATGGTTGGATGGTACCGAGGTTCAGCATGGTTTGGATCTCTAACTTGGCATCGGCCAGCTTCTTGCCAGCAAGTCTGCGCGCACGCTCCGCGACTGGCTGGCCGGTGGTGATGATGCGATGGACGACGTTAGGTGTAGGCTGTGATGACTGATGGTTTCGTGGGGTGGTGACGTCACTGTAGGCGTTTATGATTTCCATGAACTCCGGTGATGTGACTGACTGAGTGTTGATTGTCACTATGCTATGCACTTGAACGTATTCTAGAATGCCTCTCGCTGACAGGGATGTGGTTGAGTCGAGAAGGCGATTCCTTTTCAGGTCAATCAGTAATTCGAAGTGTGAGATGAAGTCGGCGCCGATGATTGGTGTCGATACGTCTGCCACCGTGAAGACCCAGGTGTGTTGTCGTCGCAGGTTAAAGTCGACCGTTAGCAACTTCTGGCCGTATGTCTTGATGACGGTAGAGTTGGCTGCGTGGAGGATGAGCGGTGCGACTGTGAGAGTGTTGGATGTGAGGTAGGTTTTTGGGAAGATGGAGATCGATGAACCCGAGTCGATGAGGAATCGGTTACCCGAGTTCCGATCGGTGATGTGCAGGCGGCGCTCGGTCGTGTAGCTGTCGTTGGCTGCCTGCTCCGACGACAGCGACTCTAGTTTCCCTGTTGTTGTATTTGCGCCTTGGCGCATGGCGGATTGCATTTGCGCGCGTTGTCGCCGAACTTGGAGTGGTAGAAACAGAGTCGGTTGGTCGTGTCGTGGTCAGAGTCGGTAGCACGGTGTCGGGAAGAGCTTCGGGAACGAGATCGCATGTCTGACTTCAGCGATTTTACCTCTTTGGTGAGCGCGACCACTGCTGCGAGCATCTCGGTCATGACGGTGTCGCGGGAGACAGCAGCGACAGAGCTCTCTGAGGATGGTGTTCGTGGTTGGACAGCTGACACGCTCACTGACTGGGTGGCCTCCATTACTTTGTCGGCCTGTTGTGCCAGCGTTGACAGGTCGATGTCTCCACTGATTGCAAGGACGCCTCGCACGTACTCCGGCAGTTGCTCCAAGAATAAGGTGCGAAGAAGCGCGTCCCCGACTTGACCGTCGGCCAAATTCCGGATTCGTTGGAGGAGCAAGGTCGGCTTTTCGTTTGACGGGTCAAGACCGCGTAGGAGTTTCCGCAATTTAGACTCGGTCGTGTCGGCGAAACTGCTCATGATGCGGTTCTTAATGGCCAGGTACTTGTTATCCGCCGGAGGGTTGCTGACGTGGTCGGCGATGGCTGGCAGAGTTCGGGAGTCGAGTTGCGTGATGACGTGTCGGAACCGCGTGAGGTCGCCGTTTATGTTATATAAGGCAAAGGCGGCCTCCACTTGCGCAAACCACAGAGCTGGGTTGCCCGGCCAAAATGCAGGAAATTTTAGGTTCCGTACAACACTTACCTCTTGATGTGCCACGTGTCCTGGTGCGAGGCTTGCTTGTGGTTGGATCTGGGCTGCTGGTTGTTGAGATAGCGGTGCCACGTGGTCTGCTTGGTGTTGCACTTGTTCTGCGACCTGCTGGTTTTGGGCGTTGTTGGCCTGCTGCTGTACCTCGAGTTGTTGTAGCCGCTTTAGTAGTATGTCGTACTGCTCTTGTAGTTGGTGATGGGCGGCCTGAAGCACCTTGGCATCATCGGCAGGATTTCTCTGGTCGCCAGGACCATTTGGAGGTGAACGCTGCATCATGTAGTGGATGTTGTGTGCTGTGTGAAGATGTCGGTTGCAAATTGTTTTCTAGTTGCGAATTGTTTTCTAGTTGCGAATTGTTTTCTAGTTGCGAATTGTTTTCTAGTTGCGGGTTGTTTTCTAGTTGCGAATTGTTTTTAGTTGCGGGGTCACCAATGTCGCGATGTTGCGCGAACTTGATTAAATGAAACTCGATTGAGTTTAAGTTTTTATATTATTTATTGAATGGAAAAGTATGTATAAAAAGCTGCTTCACGTGAGGTGGTGAAAATCGGAAGTCTAATAAAACTCGTGTTGGACAATTCTGTTTTTATCCTCCTTGAAGAGTTTTCAACACTGCTGCATAGATGGCGCGCGGGACGAGTGTCTGTTTCCGTCTCGCTCTACTACTACAGCTCTTGTCCGCCACAGATTTACCCTATTTGATTTTGATTCCACCAATTTGTTGGGTTTCCAAGCGTTGTTTTTGGACCATTCCTCTAATAATTCATATTTTGACTAATCTTGGCTTGTTATCATATGTTTACAGATGGAATTGTCTAGCAAAGCATATACATTTTTAATGGTAACAACATAAGGTGATAGTACCGGAGGCTGCATTAAAGAGGTTGCGATCGTTCCAGACGAGCAAGGACATCAAATTCCCTGGCATTCACTTTGAATCAGTTTGTTGGTTGTATCAGAATTGTCTATTGCATCAGAATAATCTATAAAATTTGGCAAATAACTTGCGTTCTTACAATTAGTCGTATTTGGTTGCATGACACAAGTAGTACTCCAAAGGGTGTACTTTCGAACCAACAATTTTTTTGAAACTTTGTAAACTTACGTATTTTGATGCGTTGATTACCAATAACTTAGGTTTTCGCCATAATAATCAAATTTGCAGCAATGTTCTTTATGATATACATAAGTAATCAGCGCATCAAAAAAACGTAAGTGTACCAAATTTAAAAAAAAAATGGGTTTCCCTTATCGTAAAACCTTTAATCTTTATCCTTTTTAGCTCCTGATCAATGAAAACAGTGCTTAGAAAGTTGGTTAGATTACTACCATTTTATCGACATTTACGACGATTGTCCTGAATGCTGAACATGGAGCATATTTGACATGGAAATTACCGGAACAGAAATCAAAAATTAACGTTGTTGAGTGTTAAAATCTCAGGCTTCCGTTTTTACCTTTACCGAAGGAAATTTGTAAAACAAGCCAAAACGTTAACTTCGGTAGCACCGAAGCTCAAATACCCGCCACACGAAACATTAATAATTTTCTTGAAAAAATAAAAAAATGTAAGGTGAGTTTGTTTGGGGTCTATATTCATAGGGTAACTGTAGAAGTGATTTTATCCAGATTGGAGTGAATATATCCATAAATAAGAACTATTTTCATACAAAATCTAAAAAATGGGCGCTAGGTTTGTATGGGGCCCTATCAAAAAAATGGGCGTGGCACATTTCTTTTGATATTGGATGCCATTAAAAGTGTTTTAACTCTATTTTTAGTAAAAACATTCATAAATAATAATTATTTTCATACAAAAAATCGAAAAAAAAGTGGTAAGTTTCTATGGAAGCTATAACTAAAAATGGGCGTGGCACCTTGGTTCTGATATACAAACTGCCTAGGAGCACAAAAGCTTAATATAATACAAACATTTTTTAATGCACTAATACACGTTTGTATCTTTTTTTTTTAAAAAGTGGTTTTTGTTCTCAAAGTGACAGTATGTTTAGTCTGTCTGAAAAATTTATATAAACATGATCAATGAACATGAGAAATAAAAACGTAAGGTGGCTTAGATTGTAAAAAGACGACATGATTAAAACTTTTTAGGGTGGATTTTGCTTTTTCCTTCACCGCAAACCCTGCCAACGCATACAATTACTACTGCTGCCGCTTCACATCTCATTTGGCATTATTTAAAGCTAGTTTTCGTTTCAAACTTTAGACGCCGCAGACTAAAAAAAAAAGAATCTTTCCTAAACTTAACCGAATCCGAAATCAAAGAAAACTTTTGTGCAAACTCAGTTCGAAAGTTGCTGTGGTTAATTCGCTTTGATTTTGTCTAAGTTTGTATTTATTAAAAGACCAAGGAATCGAAATGAAACACAAATGGCACAAACAATTTTGTTTTTTACTTTCGCATCTTCGAGAAATTACGGGAGCGCGAAGGTTGGTGTATATATTGACCTCCGGCAAAACAAAATACCATAGTTGTAAAATATCTTTTGCTGAATCTTTTCGTACATTTTGTGGTCGAACTTTACAACCTTGGATTTAAACCGCAAGTGTCACAAAGTAGTTACCCAAGCGGCGAACAGAGTGGCATGCTGTAGGCTTTGCAGATTTTAGACACGCAAAAATCAAATAATATTTTACAATCATGCATTCCGGCTGCCAAACTCCGCAGCAGGTGTCGTTTTCGGTATCTTTTGTTCTTTTGTCTTTCTGTCGAAGTGTCGCCAAACTTTGTTTATATACATATGCGCACATATATTATTTATACCGTGTTCGAATGTGTAAAAGGGTATATTAACTTTGTGCAAATGCATGGTACCCCCTATAAAGTATACTACTGTGGCAAAGAAATAAGATAAAATTTGAATTTGAACTGCTAGCGTCAAAGAAGATTGCGATTTAGTTTCTTATTTAGGATGGTAGGACTGTCTTTGACAATTAAAGATTTGGTGTTGTAAAGCAGTCAATTAACGAGTAGAACCCTTGCAGATTAGTCAATACAATATTTAAGGATATTTTGGGCCACAAACGCGTCCAAACTAGACTGGTACCAAAAGCATTGGATTTTTATACCCGTTACACATAGTGTAAATGGGTATATTCAGTTTGTCGGAAAGTTTGTAACGCACTAAAGGAGACGTCGTAGGCCCCATAAAGTATATATATTCTTGATCAGCTTGATGAGGCGAGTCGATCTAGCCATGTTCGTCTGTCTGTTTATTTCAACGCAATTTAGTCGGAGACTACTGGAAATACTTGGCTGAAATTTGAAACTTAAGCTTTTCTCGGCAACCACCTGGTCAAGTTTGAATATGAAAGTGCCACGCCCATTTAAGTTAAACTGATTGCCCATTTTAATTTCTTATATGAAAATACGTATTATTTATATACATATGATATATATTCACTCGAAATTGGGTAAAAACACTGCCAATGTTACCCAATGTGAAAACAAACGCCCATTTTTAAATATATCCTCCATACAAACTCACCACGCATTTTAAAATTTTTTGTATGAAAATGGTTATTATTTAGCAGTGTTTTTACCCAATTTAGTGTCAATAGACTCCAAATTGGATAAAAACACTTCTAATATCATCCAATATCAACACCAAAGTGCCACGCCCATTTTTAAGATAAAGTCCCCATACAAACTTACCGCCCATGTTCAAATTTTTGTATGGAAATGGCTGTTATTAAGGAATGTATTAACTCCAAATTAGGTGCCACGCCCGTTTTTAAGCATAGGGCCCACACAAATTTATCGAATATTTTCGAATTTTTCTGAATATCTGAATCTTTAGCTTAAAATTTGATATCAATATTTATCAAAGCCACTAATGATAGCACATAAACTATTTAAAAATACGTGTGACGGGTATTTTAAGCTTCGGTTCCACCGAAATTAATGTTTTTCCTCGTTTTGTTTGAATTTTTCAAAACCCATTCTATTTACCTGACCTGGAGCCGAAAGACTTCTGGCAACAATTTGATTTGGGTCCTCAAATGGTCCTAAGGTTCTAATTTTGAAAGATACTGAAGCACCACAAAATATTTTTAACGACCTTTCAAATGCACATAATTTTAAGTCTCTAGGTATATTCCAAAAATAAATCTGAGGTCGTTAAAAATTTCAGCTTTCTATCTGTAGCCGTTTCACCAATAGGCCGTGAATAAATGAATAAGCCAGTCAATCAGTCAGCTGAAAAAAGATTTTTATATATAGACCAGCCGAGATATCCGGCCCAACCAGATTTTCTCTCCCCCAACGGAGTTTCATTCTTGTACCTCAAATACTGGCAAGCGCGTCCACCGTCAATTGATTATGTTCTTCCCTGTCCTAGCAACTTGAACTATGTCATCTCTTTTGAACAAGTATTTGCTAATAAATACTGAATTTTTGTTGTTTTTTTTTTTTTTTATGAGGCCACGCCCATTGATCCAAAGGTTCATATTCTTTCCGATCTTAACATCATATATACAATCCAAATCTTATTTTTCTAGTTCGATTAGTTGTCTAGTTTTATTAGTTGTCTAGTTTTATTAGTTGTCTAGTTTTATTAGTTGTCTAGTTCTATCAGATGTCTATTCGTTTGTATGGTGCCACGCCCATTTTTTAAATGGATTATACCTTTCTCGGTTCTACATAGTAACTTGTATACCGAATTTAATTTCTCTCGTTCAATTATTTTTGTAAATTATGCCCAGCGATATTTAATGTCTTTAAAAGAGGTTCGATAGCCCTTGTCATGAGAAATTTTTAAGGGCACTACATGTCCCGATATCGGCGATATTAACGTCTATATAGCGGCAACGTGTATATAATACTGTAATTAAAAACTAGTAACTTTTTAACCTGTCAACCAATTTACTTAAAGTTGGCTGCGTTTGAAAGGTGAGACTTGTACCTTTCTAATGTTATCAACGTTCAATAGATTGCGTTACGTGTTCCATGATTTAAACAAAAAGTCCCCTTATGTATTGAAAGAAAATAAAATTTTGCACTGATGTAATGCATGTAGTTTACAAAAAATTGTCTGCATATTTTTCACAATAAATATCAATAACATGTAGCTATATGGGCGTAATACTTACCCATAAAATTTGAAGTTTTTATTTAAGGCTACTTTAAGTGTTTAACTCTTTTAAGGTGAACATTCTGATATACAACAAAAGAGAAAAGCATTCTACAAGCCAACATTATACACACTGTCGATAGAGTATGTATTTCGTTTTCGAGATTATTTGACTGCAGCGTTGTGTCTTGTTTCATCGAAGATTTCATGATTGAGATTAATTTTTTTTCGAGTTGAAAAATATAATTTTATTTTTAAGTCAGTGTAACTTTTAAGGGGATAATGTGTATAAATTGATAAATGAAAATGTACAGCAACGCCAAATAAAGTTATGACAAATTATTAATGACAAATTATTTGCAGGTGGATGTGGAAACGCCATTTATTCGTTGACTCTACGTATCCTTCGTACATTTATAAATGTACATTCCGTTTCAATGAATAATTGTGCAATGAAAAAAAAATCATCATTCAATAAATTGAATGGAAAATGTGCACAACTGTTGCCTTTAGCGCTTTAATTGAATTTGACATCTGACGAATGACAACTTCAAGTGGTCCTCTTAATAGATGAAAAGAAAATAAGATATAACAAAAAAGAACGCTGAAGTCGAGTATGCTCGATGCCATGAAACACTGTACCCAATTTGTATATATCTTTCCCTATTATATTGGATTTTTATACAAAAAGTAAAAGAATTGAGGTAAATTTGTATAGGAGATATACCAATGTTGCAATATTTCATTAGGACTATTGTAGATAAAGTTAAAAGATTACATAATATAGAAGTATTCATGAAGAAACTAACATATTTGGGATAAGTTTGTATGGAGGGCATCCCTTAAAACGGGACTTGAAAAAAACCGTTTGTAAATGATCACTTGATGGCTTAGGAGAGTCTAAGTTTCAAAAATGGTGGCCCTATGTTTTATAGTTTCCGAAAAAAATAGTTAATGTTTAGACAGACATCCCAATTTCAGTTTAATACTGCCCTTAGTTTTGTTTTGACATTGTTGTTGACTTGTTTTCCATCAAAACGCCGCTGCAAACAAAAGAAAACTTGGATAAATATTATGGCACTAATGCTCCGTCAAATTACATCGTCAAATATTGGTTTCGAGATTTTTGTGGTGGCCGCAACTCCACTACCGATGAAGTCCGCAGCGGCTAACCGGAAAGTGTAGGTGCGAAAGCTAGCAGATGCCACAAAGATTAGTACTAAGCACACAAAACATACTTTGGGCGAGATTCTGCATATGAAATAAAACCCAAACTCACAAGAGCATTGTAACCACGACCATGGTACAATAAAAGAAGGTATCGCTACTTTTCAAATAAGCAACTTGTGCGCTGCTCGTGTGTATGAAAGAGATAGATGAGAGAGAGAGCAGAAAATATAAATGCCTGTAGTTTTGTTGTTTGTTACACACGGAGGAAAAAAGAAAAATTTTTTTTTGCCGTCGGTAGCCGAACACACACAACCTATCGCTACGACGTTCGCATTCATACTGAAAATAAATAAGAAACCAAACGCTGGCAGAGAAACGAGCAGTGGCGGTACCTTGTTTTATTGTACCATGACCACGACTCAAATGATTTAGGGCTCTAATCGCTAGAATAATTAAATTATTTTTGGAAATAACTGAACAAGAGAAATGAAATTCTGTGGGAACCTTATAAACGAACCAAAATAAATTCAGCATACTTTTGCAAATAATTGAACTAGACAAACTACATTCGATATATGTGTATGTACATGATCTGAGCAAGGGGTGATAGTTCAGCTAATAAAGCATATATATTTTTTGATCAGCTCGTAGAGGTGAGTCGATCTAACCAAGTCCGTCTGTCTGTCTGTTGCGAGGTGATTCATTAGCTCAGTTTTAAATATATTGAGCGGAAACTCAAAACTTAAACCTTTCTAGGTCATATGTAGTTTGTATGTTAAAATTAGAATTTCGCGCACACTATAAGGTGTAGCCCTCATATAAATCTAACGCCATATTTCGAGTTTTTGTCTGAAAGTACTTATTATTTCTTTTTTGGATAGCTCCATACAAACTTATCACCTTTTTATACCCGTCACACATAGTGTGAAGGGTATTATCAGTTTGTCGGAAAGTTTGTAACGCATTAAAGGAGTCGTCGTAGATCCCATAAAGTATATATATTCTTGATCAGCTCGATGAGACGAATTGATCTAGCCATGTCCGTCTGTCTGTCCGTCTGTCTGTTTATTTCAATGCAATTTACTCGTAGACTACTAGATATATTTAGCTAAAATTTTAAACTTAAGCTTTTCTCGGCAACGACCAGGTCAAGTTTGAATATGAAAGTGCCACGCCCATTTTTAGTTATAACCATACAAACATACTATTTTTTCGATTTTTTGTATGAAAATAGTTATTATTTATGCATATATCCACTCCAAATTGGGTAAAATATATCTTATGTCATCCAATGTCAAATCACGCCCATTTTTAGGTATATCCCCTATACAAACTTAACGCCCATTTTCGAATTTTTGGATTAAAATGTATATTATTTAGGAATGTATTAACTCCAAATTGCTTAAAAACACATCTAATATCACCCAATATAAAAAGCAAGGTGCCATACAAACTTACCGCTCGTTTTCGAATTTTTGTATGAAAATGCTTATTTTTCGTAATGTATTGATTCCAAATAAGAAAAAAACACTTTTAATATCATCCAATATCAAATCCAATGTGCCACACCCATTTTTTCGCATAGGCCCAAACAAACTTACTGTTTATTTCGAACTTTTTTTTTAATATCTGTATTTTTAGCTTAAAATTTGATACCAATATTGTGTCTTAACGTAAGTTGTATCAGACCATTGACGTCCCATCCCATCTCGAAGTTCTATTTAAGCCACTAATAATAACACATTAACAATTTAAAATTACATGTGACAGGTATTTAAGATTCGGTTTCACCGAAGTTAACGTTTTTCCTTGTTTGATTTTATTTTATGAAAATAGTTATTATTTAGGAATGTATTTAATCCAAATTGAGCAATAAACTTTTAATGTCAATTCACAAGAGATTTGGTATGGATCAGGTCGCTATAGAGTATAGCCCCCATACAAATCCAAAGCTTATTTTCGATTTTGTGTAAAAAAAAATTTTTATATATTAAGCTTATAGTATTGCTTCAAATATGGTAAAAACTTTTGTTATGGTAGTCCATGTGTACAGTTTAGATTTTATAAGGATCAGGTAACTACATATATATTGAATATAAATTAGGTCGCTATATCATTTTGTTTCTACACAACTTTTTCCCACATTTATATGGAATTTATATTCTTTTATCAATGTTAAGAAACGTTCTTTACAAGTTTTCCCAATTAAATAGCAATGATGAAGGCCTTTTAAAATGCAACTAAGTTTAAGTTTTTGTAAGACAACTTTTTGGTTAGTTAGACTAGAAACACATGTATTTCTCGTATATTGATCTCAATAATATCTCCCAATATGGCTCAGATCAAACGTCATATGCAAACATACACAAACTTAAACTTATTTAAAACAGAATTGTAGAAATAAATTGATACAAGATATTTCACGATAATTTGGTGAATCTAAGCTTCAAGAGTGGTGCTTATTTCTCTTTTTGTCTCCGACAGACTTTGCTATATCGGCGCATCTTTCAATGCTGATCAAGCCTATACATTCTGTCAAATAGGTACCCGGAAACCGTTTTCTTTGATTGTCGTGGTGTGAAATAGCTCAAATCTCATTTTACCGTGATTTTCAGGAGTTCAAAAGCCAAAAACTCGTACAACCACCGTATTCGCCTGATTTGTCTCCCTGTAACTTTTCCTGTTCCCAAAACTAAAATTGCCTCTTCGGGCAAGGCGTTTTGAGTCAATCCATGCCTTCAAGCAAAATTCGCCAAAGCGGCTGAAGGCCATACCTTCGGCCTATTAGCGGACCATGAAATATTGTGTCGTTCGCTAAAATCGCTATATCGGCTCAAAAAGGAGCAACAATGTTTTTATTTTTTTGTATTTTTCTCATTTTTAAATTTAGCACGACTACTAAGACTCGTTGGAAGTATTGTTGTTTTATTGCCTGTTGGCTGTTGCTTATCTTTTTTTATACACACACATAAAGTGGAAGGGTATATTCAGTTTGCCAAAAAGTTAGTAACGCCTGAGAGGCGACACCGGAGACCCCATAAAGTATATAAATTCTTGATCAGCTCAATTAGACGAGTCGATCTAGCCATGCTCGTCCGTCTGTCTGTCTATCTGTAGTTCCCCGATTAATTTGATCAGTTAAAGATATTGAGATGAAATTCAAAACTTAAGCTTTTCTCAGTCCTAAGCAGTTAAAGTTTTAAAACCAAAGTGCCACGCTCATTCAAATTTTTTAGATTTTTTTTTTAATCAAAAATGGTTTATTTTTAAAGCGATTCGTGTCAAATTCGGTAAAAACAATTCTAATAGCAACCCATATTTATAGAAGGACCGATGGTTGAGGTGGGTCCATTATACTATAAAGCCCTCATTCAAATCTACCTCCATTTTTTGAGTTTTTATATGAAAAATGAAAAATTGATTATAATATCAACACATGTTTAGAAAAGAACCCATGGTTGAGGTGGGATCACTATAACATCACTATAAGCTTTACTATATACAAATTTACCTCTAATTTTTTGAGTTTTGTTTATTTATGAAGTGATTTATTTCAAACTAGCATGTAGCTGCGGCTTTGCTCGCGTTTTTATACCCGTTACACATAGTGTAAACGGGTATATTCAGTTTGTCAAAAAGTTTGTAACGCATTGAAGGAGGCATCGGAGACCCCACAAAGTATATATATTCTTGATCAGCTCGATGAGACGGATCGATCTAGCCATGTCCATCTGTCTGTCTGTCCGTCTGTCCGTCTGTTTGTTGCTATGCGATTTATTCGATGAAGATATAAAGATATTTGGCTCAAATTTTAAACTTAAGCTTTTCTCTGCAACGACTATGTTAAGTTCGAAAATGAGAGTGCCACGCCCATTTTTAGGTATAGCCCCCATACAAACTTACCGATTTTTTTCGATTTTTTGTTTAAAAATAGTAATTATTTATGAATGTACTCGCTCCCAATTAGGTAAAAACATTTCCTTTGTCATCCAGTGCTAAAACCAAGATGCCACGCCCTCTTTAGGCCCCCATATAAACTGTCCGTTTTTTAGATTTTTTTTATGAAAATAGTTATTATTTATGCATATATTCACTCCAATTTGGCTAAAAACACTTCTAATGTCATCCAATATCAAATCAGATGTGCCACGCCCTTTTTTTCTTTCTTTCCGTCCATTTTCGAATTTTGTTATCAAAATGGTTATTTTTTATTCATGAATTTACTCCATATTGGGTAAAAACTTTTCCAATGTCATGGTGCCACGCCCATTTTTAGGTGTTTCTTCCATAAAAACTTACCGTCCATTTCCAGATATTTTCGAGAAATATGTTGTTATACATATCTGTATTTTTAGCTCAAAATTTGAAATTAATATTGTGTGAAAAACTTTGGTGACCACTGATGATTACTCATAAACTCTTTAAAGATTCGTGTGACGGGTATTTAAGCTTCGGTTCTACCGAAGTTAACGTTTTTCTTGTTTTGCTTCTATTTGGTCGCTAAACATAAACTGTTAACAAAATTTGGGTTTAAGTTTTGGAAATCCCCTAAACACGAGTAACCATCATTCAAATGCGCCCAGTTTCAAATCTCTACGTCTATTCAATCCAAAGATATGACTTTTTTTCAAGGCTTCCATTAGGCCCCGGGTCAAAATTTTCTTAAATCCCTTCTAAGTGCTCACCTGTAATAAAAAATAAAAAAATTGGTCAAATAATCTATTTTGGGACCACATATGGGTCCCAGGTCCAAATTTCGAAAATCCATTGAACACCTTGAACGCCAAAAATGTTTTTTAACCATATTTCAAGGCCTTCACTAAGCCCCCGGGTCAAAATTTTCCAATATATAAACCTTGCTCTTCAATCACTTTATCTATTAAAAAAATCCTCATCAAAATTCGTTGCGTAGTTTTAAAGATTTAAGCATACATTGGGATATAGGGACAGAAAAAAGCTACTTTGTTTAATACCATGTACTGATAACTTTAAAATACTTACTGTAGCAACCTATTATCACATAAGGACACATGATTAAAAGTAGAATCATTATAGCACATAACCTCTTTACAAACCTAACGCACATATTCATTCAAGAAAAGATAGGGTATTTAAGCTTCGGTTTTACCGAATTGTATTGTAATTATTACAAACTATTAAAAGTTTATGTTAAAAATATTATTAATTTATTTTTGAATTGCGTATGACTTCGAATACTTTTAATGTGGCATGGTAGTTGGTGCCAGAGACGAACAACATGAACATTATATTGTCTGCCTGAACTGGAGAGTGTGTCTAGAAGAAAGGATGTTGTTGGTTCTTCTCAAAGAAACAAGCTGTTTTTTTCCTCGTTCAGATATGAAAGTTATTGTGTGCTTATTACCTTATGGAGAAGAACCAAGACCTTGACCTTAACCATGCATTAAGGGTCATCCCAAGTATGTCAGATTCTAAATATTATACATGGTCAACCGATTCAGACGTATTTAATAATGCTATTAAAAGCAATTCTAATTTTTTATTTGCCTAAGAAGTCGCAAAAATATCTCCAAACTCCATAGAAGAGTGTAGGAATAAGATATGTTTCTGCTATGAGTAGCCTAAATTGCATTTGCAAATACTTTTAACAAACATAAAAAGTGCACCAATTTCGGGTACTGAATGTTTCTTAACAAAATTTAAGCATTACCAGTTTTATTGTTATAGCTACTGTTTTTTTTTTTTTTTTTTTTTTTGTTGTTCGTTAAAATTTTTTGCAGCTGAAATAATTTTTAATACTTTTCATTTTTCTTCGTTTATTTTCCCGCTCTTGTCGCATGCCGCTGTTTAACATTTTGCGCAATTTGAAAAAAAAAAAAATATATATACAACGGCAAAATACTTTGTCTAGCGTGAAAACATGTTCTTTAGAAAAGGAACATTGCCCAAAGTGCTGCAACAATGGCCCAAAATGCAACCGGAACAAAAATTGAGCTAGAAATAAAACTAGAACAATGAACAAAAAATAAATAATGCACAAATCTTAATTTTTTTTTTTTTTTTTTTTTGGGTGCAAAAAGAAGAACAATGAGGAAAAGGAAAAAACCTAAGCAATTTTTCTTATTTCTACCATTTTCTATCAGCATCTTTTAGTCGTCCTGTTTTTTTATTTTTTTTCTTAAAGGTATTTGCGCATTATTATTGCAATTTTATCTCTGTTTGCGTTTCATTATGTCAAAATCAGTTCGGTCGGAAAGTCATCAGGCTAGCCAAGTAGTCAATATAATCTTGAACCAATCGATGGTGTCGCAAGACTACGAGGGAAGTTGAAAAAGTTTAAAAATGAAAAAAGAGTTCTTATTCACTTTAATATCAAAACGGAGCTAGATTGTATTCTGGAGTAATTCTGGTTCTACAACAATAAAGTATCAATCAAAACATGAAGTTCAAACTAGATACTTTATTATATCTGCTACACTTTTTTTTTTCTGAAGGCCAAACACTTTTGTGTCCAACCTCGTATTACCAGTGTGCAAAAGAAAAAAAAAAGTGAAGCAAAAGAAAGTGATATAAGTTCTTGTTACCCTTGTTCTGTGGGTTTATCTCAGGGACACCTTTTGCTGCATTGTTTAATGCTGCTCTGGTAAACATCTGCAGCGCCGGCTCTAAATCGTTTCATCATACTGTGATTCCTTGCTGTGCGCTTAAGCAGCCGCATATCGTAGATACTTTTAAAACACATTGCATTTGCTTGTATGTCTTCTGTTTGTCTACTGAATACTTTGAAATAACTAAAAAATCATTAACTCTTACCGTCTTAGTGCGTCTATCGTTTATAGTATGAAGATATACAAATTTTTCAAGACGTTACTTCTAAATTTTAAACAAAGAATTTCGCTAGTAATATCTTTGTTTTAGACAATTTTTTTGGTAGTTACATTTTTTTTCTTTAGCAAATAATGGAGTTCAAAGTTTTCTGTTGTCCATCGGTTGTTCAATACAATATAAGGTTGTCAAATATCTCCCTTCCGTTTGTTTGCTCTTTATTCAATGCTTTAATTTATTATTTTTTTTTTTTAAATTATTTATTTATGTTGAGCATTTCACTGAAGAAACTTTAAACACATTTATGAAATCTAAGACGTGACAAGAAGTTAAAGTAATAGCTTTAAGTATAATAAGTTATTTTAATATTGGAGTCTATTGCCGCATAGGTTGATCATCTGGGTGGAGTCTCTTGAGGCACCTTCTGCATGTGTTGATAGCGAGAGCCGAAGCCAATGGATTAATGTGATCACGTAGACGATCATTGTATCTGGAGCTGTGTCCATTTATTTCATCAAAGACTGATGGCACATCTAAGTCGTTGATAATGACCGAGTTATGAACATACGACGGGGCATTGCAGATACATCGTAGAGTCTTATTTTGCATTCTTTGAACACGCTCAATATGGGTATTCGAGGCAGTGCTCCACAGTTGAATCCCATATCTCCACGATGGCATAATAACCATTTTATAGATAAGCAACTTATTGTGGCTGGACGTAAAAAGCCAGTTCAGTTTTTTCAGTTTCGCTCGACAAGTTCCAGTTATCATAGATATGTGGTTGCGACAAGTTAGCCGTTTATCTAATACCATTCCCAAATATTTGACGAAGTTAACTTGAGAGTTTATTTTAATGTTCCAACGATTAGCCCGCAGTGTAAACTGGAAAGTGGTTTATGTTAGATTTTATGAGAATCGCAGCTCCACCAGTACTTCTATCGTCTGGATGATTGGCAGAATAAATTTCAAAGCCTATCATTTTATAGTAGGATCTGGATGTAAAATGAATTTCGCTGATAAGCATCACATACCATGTGTTTGGATGAACACCTCAAGTTCATTGGCATGGTGCACAAGACCATCAGCATTCCAGAGTCCTATACGTAGATTCATTTTTTTCGCCACCAGGGCAGAAAGAATGGACATAAACTGCATTTGCATGTCCATCAATTTAGCGAGCATATTATTTGTTTGACTCTGCAACTCAGTGAACTTATCAAACTTTTTGGAGAGAAAGTGATACATTTCGTCCACACCATAAGCAGTATTACTTGGATATGATGCGTTTTCTTGTTGTTGTGAAGAACGTAGCCGGTGTTGTTGCAATGCAGGGAATTCACTGGCCACATAGGCATAAGAATGAGAGGAACCTTTTGCTGGTATGATTCTTGTATGATGTGCAGTAATATGTTTGTTTGGTTGTGGAGTTTTTGATACACGCTCTCCATTAAGTGTTTATATATGGCACATCCCTTGTAATTGGCCATATGCTCATCAGCGGCGCACATTTTGCCGGAGATGTTGCTGGTTTATCACACTTTCCCGTTTCATGATTTTTACCACATTTTACACATCTATATTGCTTTTTGCAGTAGTTCTGCGTATGACCATACTCCTGGCATCTATGGCATTGCGGAAGGTCCACACGACGGCGAGGAGGTTCAACCTTCACAATCTGCTGACAAAACTTTTTATTTCGTAGATTTTCCATTATTTGAACAAGGCTCTAGTTCTACGAAAAACATGTTCATTAAGACTCCATTTTTTCGGTTTTTGGATTTCGCACAGTATGGCCTAGACCAGCAAGCTGGTCTATTATTTCTTCTGATTGTGTGGAAGAGCTTAGACCCCTGATTACCACTCGGTAAGCACGCTCTTGTTTTTAACTGGTAAGAATGAAAAGGTATGTTTTCCTTTTCGAAATATTGAACAATGTATCGATATGCATTCACTGTTGCAGCCATTATTCTTACAGTGCTGGGTCCATTAATCTTAATGGTAAAAGTTTCAGTAGGAGTCACCGAGTTAAGGGAAATATGGAGACCAGTAACATTTATTATACCATCTACAAAAATTGGTGGTGGCTTAGGAGTTCTCGGACAAATTGGATGGGCAACAGTTGCACCTCCGGCATCGTTGTCTTCATTAGAAAGACTAGCAAAATCCTCCATAGTATCATGCTAATCCTGTTCGCTAAGGATACCAAACGAATTGGATGCGCCAATGTAAGAAGTTATATTTTGATGGTCAGCTTTCTTAGCAGGATTCGGAGCAGGATCCATTATGGCTTGCCGCTTCAGTATAGTTTTATTGGCACGCTGTTCCAGGGTTTTGTAAGCTGATGATGAAGAAAACCATTCACATGACAAATCCATTAGTGAGTCAGTAGAGTCACTATTCCGTAATCCACATGGTGGTTGTTCACCCATTTTCGATGGCACCGGGACTGGAGCCTTCCTTGGGTCTTTGTATGGTGATGATTTAATATCCTTTTTGGCGGTAATCGCCTTCCGGGAGTCTTAGTATAGATAATAATTTTTTTTAATTTTTTTAGTTTACTTTTTAAATTATTTATATTTATTATCTTTGTAGAGCTTTGAAGTTGACACTTTTTTCCAAGATCACTCTCAATGCTTTAAAAAAAGTGTTACAGTGATCGGATTTAGTTCAAATATGCGCCCTTTTGTTCGATAATCTGTATCCGTCTAGACGGCAACTTCATAATACCCGCCTTGTAGAACCCCAAAATTGCGTGAATTACGGCGTTAGTGAACTCCATGTTTACACGTCTATAACTTTTGAACGCAGTATCCAAACTAATCATGCATAGCGTCGTTTTGTCGCTTATGTCAAATGATGTATAAT
Source organism: Leucophenga varia (assembly GCA_018903435.1). Taxonomy (NCBI): domain Eukaryota; kingdom Metazoa; phylum Arthropoda; class Insecta; order Diptera; family Drosophilidae; genus Leucophenga; species Leucophenga varia. Next base: position 134,833 of record JAEIFJ010000911.1, on the reverse strand, counting down.
ATTGCCTGTAGTGCTTTGTACATAGCCGCAAAATTCAAAAGACAAAAAGGCAGAAGGGAGATATTTGACAACCTTATATGTGTACGTCAATCAATTCGATAAGGTATCTGAAGAAGAACTTTGGTAAAACCAAAGCTCAAATACCCGCCACATCTTGGTTTAGTTTATTTGTGATCATCATTGTGGCTTAGGTAAAATTTGGAGAAGGGATGGATTGGAGTCAATAGTTTGATATAACCAAAGTTTAGACTCAATAATGGGGTCGAATTTTAAACTAAGGACAGAATAATTAACATTTTCTTGAAAAAAAATTTTGAAAATGAGTGTTGACTTTATATGGTGGCTATATATTATATAGAGTATACATTGGATTATAAATGTTTACCCGTTTGGAGTGAATACATTTATAAAAAGTTAGTATTTTCACACAAAAAATTAGAAAATGGGCGCAAAATTTTGATTTTAACACTAGGGTTGAGAAAAGCTAATTTTTGAATTTCTGGTTAATATCTTTAAAAGTAAGCGAATGAAACACATAAATACAGACAGACGTGCATGGCTACATCGACTCGTCTCGCCGTGCTGTTCAAGAATATATATACTTTATAGGGTCTATGATGTCTTCTTTTATGCGTTACTATGTTTGGCTGGTATACAAAATCATTGGATCGCGTCATATTGAATCCGCCTTTTTGAATTTCTCTAAAATGAGTTTAAGTATCTCTAATGTCATAAATAATTTTCCCGAACTAATATTTAATTTATTCATTTATTTATTTAATTTATCAATTTTAACTTAACTAAGCCAACACGATGATATAGTACATAATATAATTAAGAGTGTGTGCTACAAAATTAACTTACAAAGTTACGAAAAGAGAGGAAACGGGCCAGGCATGAGCACTGGTTTTTAAGACAGGGCATGCGACAAGTCAAACTAATGTTACCAAAACATTGGTTAAGCTGAACAGAACCCAGCTAAAGATCATGATAGGGCTTCTAAGGGGCCACCGTAGTCTTAGAAAACACCTGCATGTAATGGGTGTAGCAAGCTCTCCTGAGTGCAGATTCTGTGGTAGTTTGGAGGAGACACTCATCCATTTTCAATCAGAATGTGAAGCTACAGCCAGATGTCAATGTAATGAGGGTACATACTAACCACAGAGCAGCTTAGGATACCGAACATATGAAAATGATGAGAGCTTACAATCTACCTCTCGAGGTAGCAGTATACTGCCCACTTTAGCATTAACTAAATAAATAAATAAGTGATAATATGTAAAATATAAATAATTACAACCTAAATTTAAATTATTTCTAGTTTAATACTAGTGTAAAGAAAGTGCATAAAAGTTAAAAGAATAATTTAAAGTTATAGGAGCTCTGCATTAAGGACAACTTTTTTGAAATAAAGTTTAAGGAAGAATTGAAAGTGAAAGGAAATTTAATATAGGTAGAGCATAGAAAGTAGTGAGTCTTGACATGTATAATTAGTAATACATTGCGGCAACCTAATAGGAACATAGTAACGTGAGAGGGAACATGGAAGGACAACGATTGAAGCAACTAGGGGGAGTCAAAAAAACCCTCTATAATTTTATGAAGAAATACGGCCAAGAGCATTAACAGGCTAGATGCCAGGGCGGGAAAATTGATAAGTTTTAAACGATCAGTGTATGACGAAAGATGAACTTCAGTTGACCAAATAGCAAAAATTGATTTTACGCAGGCTTTAAACGATCTTGGTGAGTGGCATAGTGTGGACACCGAACTACTTAGCCAGCGCTTAATAACGCCAAGTGAAGCTTATGTTATATTTGATTTTTACAGTAACAATATGATCATTATAGCTTAATATAGGATCCATAAGAAGACTCAAATCACAAAAACAGAAACTCTCTCAGAATGGATGCTGACTTGGTATTGGGGCTATATGTTCTAGTGGACTGATGCTTATAATATCAGAAGAGTATATATGTATAGAAGGACTTTTGAAGTGATTTGATAGAGCGTGATACCTTGGTTTTGACATTGGATGACATAAGAAATGAATACATTCATAATTACTAGCTATCTTCTATATATATAAAACTAGCAGGTACCCATGGCTTTGCTCACGTTTTTTTTTTTGCTTCTCCCCTAAACTAACTAACTATCAATCAAATGCGCCCAGTTTCAAGAGTCTATGCCTATTCAATCGAAATGTATGACTGTAGGTCCCGGTTCAAAATTTTCTAAAATCCGGTCTAAGTGCTCACCTGTAATAAAAAAAAAAAAATGGTCAAAAAACCTATATTGGGTCCCGGTCCAAATTCGGAAATCCCTTGAACACCTTGAACGCCAAAAATGTTTTTTAACAATCTTTTATTTGAGCCCTGTTTTAAGTTTCTACTTCTATTCACTTTAAAGATATGGCTTTTCCGGTTTCAAGGCCCCATTAGGCCCCGGGTCAAAATTTTCTAAAATCCGGTCTAAGTGCTCACCTGTAATAAAAAAAAAATTGGTCAAAAAACCTATATTGGGTCCCGGTCCAAATTCCGGAAATCCCTTGAACACCTTGAACGCCAAAAATGTTTTTTAACAATCTTTTATTTGAGCACTGTTTTAAGTTTCTACGTCTATTCACTCCAAAGATATGACTTTTCCGGTTTCAAGGCCCCCATTAGGCCCCCGGGTCAAAATTTTCCACATTTTTTTCCTTTCTGACTATATATATGATGAGAGCAACAAAACAAAAAAAAAAATCAAATCGGTTCTCGAGTTTTAGCGTTGTTAATGCACAGCTATTCATTTTTATATATATAGATAGTAAAAATGTTTCTATGTCCGTGATTTTTGTTGAAACCGTCACACTGATGAGTTTGAAAGGACACAATGCAAGTAAATTGAAATTCCACTAAAACAATGCCTAATGCATATTCGGTTCATTTAAAAAGTCGATTTTCTAATTTTCCCATACAAAAATGTTTTGCTTTTTAACATAAACATAAACAAAAAATAAAAATAAATAACAGCTGATGGCAGCTTTCCCCAATACATTATGGGTAAGATAAAAAAGTGGTATTTTTAGAATGTTTTTAAGTTAGACCCAGCCCAGCAAAATGCCATCAAAAAGAACTGAAATTGAACAAAACACAGCAGATGCGAAACGGAAAAGTGCAGAAAGAGAGGCCGATAAGACCGTACATCGTAATAGCACACGCCGGGTATCTGCTTGTTTTTAAAAAAAAACATAAGTTTGTATGGGGGGCTATGCCTAAAAAATAGGCGTGGCGCTTTCATTTTAACACTTGACTGCTTAGGACTGAGAAAAGCTTAAGTTTCGAGTTTCATGTCAATATCGTTAAAACTAAGCGAATGAATCGCATAAATACTGACGGACATGGCTAGATCGACTCGTCTCGTCGTGCTGATCAAGAATATATATACAACTGTGGGCAAAAAGTAGGGTGAATTTTCAATTTAAACATCGCGGTCTTTACATTTCGGGCTAGTGTTTTTTTTTCTTGAGTTGGCAGGACTGTTAATAACATCTGGGCCAAATTTCATGTCAATGTCATTTTCAGTAATATATTTACGCTTATGTTTACCAAACGACCAAGCATTTTCCGATTTTAACACTTTCTAATGAATGGATAAAAAGCTGCAGAAATGTTGAAAATCAAAATCAACAACATATGATTTGTATAAATTGTTCAAAGAAGGTTGAGAACGTGTTGAAGACGAAGAGCGCCCTGGTGGACCATCAACCTCAACGGACGATGCTCACATCCAAAAAGTAAAAGAATTAGTGCTTGCACACCGTCGACTACCTATAAGAGACATTGCAGATGAATTTGGCGTATCGAAAGTTGTTTTGGACCTCAAATGTGTCACGACTCGGTTGGTACCAAAAATGATGAATTTTCTTGATATTCTGCATTGATTCTTCGTGACTTTTTCTCCAAAAAATGCAACCAATATCGTTTCGCAACCACCGCAATTTCGCAATATCGTTTCGCCTGATTTGGCTCCTTCTGGCTATTCCCAAAACTCAAGAGACCACTCCGGGGAACGCGTTTTGAGTCGATTGAGGAGAAAAAAAGCTGAATCGAAAAGGCGCTGATGGCTATACCTGAAAGGGACTATTTGGCATGTTTTATACCTGTTACACATAGTGTAAACAGGTATATTCAGTTTGTCGCAAAGTGTGTAACGCATTAAAGGAGGCATTGTAGACCCTATAAAGTACATATATTCTTGATCACCTCGACGAGACGAATCGATTTAGCCATGTCCGTCTGTCTGTCCGTCCATCCTTTGTTGCTGCGCGATTTTTTCGCTCAGTTTTGAAGACATTGGACTGAAATTTTAAACTTAAGCTTTTCTAGGTCCTGTGTACTTTCTAAGTTAAAATCAATGTGCCACGCCCACTTTTAGGTATAGCCCCCTACAAACGTGCAACATTTTGTCAAGTTATTATAAGAAATACAATTTTGTTTTTAGAGTTATTGGCGTTAAATATTGTAAAAACGCTTCTTATATCAAGCCAAATCTTTAGTTTAAAATTGGTTCAGATCGTGCAGCGAATTTCTAAATTTTTAAATATTTTTTACTTGTTTAGTATTTTAAGATAAAATTTAATACAAATTCTGCACACGAAGATCTTTTCATGTCAAATGATGTGTGACAGGTACATCAGCTTCATTCCAACCGAAGTTAAGTTTCTTCTTGTTTTTATATTTGACAAAACGAGTCTTCCTGGAAACATTTTTATTACCACAAATAATTCAATATGCTTAACCAAATTTGAAAGCGTTGAATAATTCGAATATCTTTGCCGTTCTTACATTTCTGTTTACTTTATTTTTGCTTTTGTACTCACTATTACGACTAAATAATAATGTTGATGATTTCTTTATAGACTGCAGACTTAAAAGAATCTCCGGTGTTTCAACAACTACACAAATCGGTTGCTTAAGTACTTAACTTTCTATGTGGTTTGAGAAAAATGAAAAAACAATGTACAGAAAGAAACTTAATAACACCATTTATTGGCGTAGTCGGGACTTACCATTGTAGATAATAACGCAAAACTTTTCTACAATAAATTAAATTTTTCTTCCTTGTACACAATAATAAAAAAAACTTTGACATTGCACTATGGACAAAAATAAACCTTAATATTTAAATAGTTGAAAAAAATATCAACATTTTTAAATGCTCTTCTCGCTGTACTACCATCATGGCTATTGTTAGTGTTGGCAAAAAGAGCGATCTTTGAGTCGCAACCGCTGTGATAAAATCGCCGTTCGTAAGCAATCAGCGATTACTGAACAGGTTCACTGTTCGTGAAGAATGATACACAAAATCGCCGCTAACTCAACCGTTTCGCTACACCAACACAACCGACTTTGTTTTAATTCAATCAAAAAAAAAAACAAGAAAAAAAGTTAGCTTCGGTTGGACCGAAGCTCATATACCTGTTACACAACATTTGACGTGGATAGACCTTCGTGTGCAGCATTTGTATTAAATTTTATTTCAAAATACTAAACAAAATAAATATATTCTTAAAAATTTAGGAATTCGCGGTCCGATTTAGACCAATTTTAAACTGAAGATTTGGCTTAATATACGAAGCATTTGTACCATATTTGAAGCCATTTGCTTTATAAATAAATTTTTTTCTTATAAGAACTTGACAAAATGTTATTCTTTTCTATGGGAGCCATATCTAAAAGTGGGCGTGGCACATTGATTTTAACATAGAAACTACACAGGACCTAGAAAAGCTAAAGTTTAAAATTTCAGCCCAATATCTTTAAAACTGAGCGAATAAACCGCGCAGCAACACACAGACAGACGGACAGACGGACAGACGGACAGACAGACGGACATGGCTAAATCGATTCGTCTCGTCGAGGTGATCAAGAATATATATACTTTATAGGGTCTACGATGCCTCCTTTAATGCGTTACAAACTTTCCGACAAACTGAATATACCTGTTTACACTAGTGTAACAGGTATAAAAAACACTACTTTTACTGTAAAAATTGAAATTGAGCTTCAGTTTAGCAGAGAAAACATTTTGCATTCTGCCGTTTGTTTTATGCTTTCAGTGATTTGCACGTTTTGACGAAACAAGTAACTGTCAAATGTACCAACGAATATGAACGATTCGCTAAGAGTAATAAAGCACCAATCGCGGGCAAATGAACAGTTTCAGTATTCGTGATGAGCGATACACAAATACGCCGATAACTGAACATGATCACTGAGGAACAAGAAAATCGCAAATCACTACTTTCAGTCGCAGTGCGACATATGCTATTTTTCATTGTGAAAAAAAATCACCGAAAATGATTTTTTGCCAATTATATTATTGCAGGGCCTGAATGACCAGTTACCGACGCATAATTTGGCCCTAAGTGCCGATACTCTTGGAATAAGCGGCCAATTCTGATTCAACCAACATATTGATCCCAAGTGCAAGGTAGGGATTAAGATGTCCTGGTTCGTCTGGAACGGTCACTACCTAATGCAACATCCAGTACTATCACCAGATGTTGTTTTCATTCAAAATTTTTATGCATTGCTATCTAGCCAGGATTAGTAAAAATATAAAGTATAAAGAAATAGGCCTAGACAACGCCTGGAACCCCAAAAAATTGTTGGAATCAATGCCAAATGGGGTGAAACCTGTTCTAAATTATATAGACTATCATACTAAACCATAAATACAACTTAATATATTAAAATACAGGTTTTTTTAAAGACTGCAGTCAATGCATCAAATAGTGAATTTATTTAAAAATAATGATCACCTGATCCGTAAAGTATTTATTCAGTTGGTTACAAATCTGGTAGAATACAAACGGACGGTAGAATTCTTATATCCTGTCTCAATATGACAATTTAAAAGTTCAATTTTATTGAACAATGTAAGATTTTTCTACAAGGATAACTATGTTGTAACTTTTTACTAACGCTTGAAGCTACGCACAACATAAAAAAACGATATTGAGTTATGCACAACTTTATCGACATATACAATTTATACACATGATGAGGAAACAGCAGCGTTTAAAAACTTGCAAAAATCTTGCGCAGCCCTTACCGCTGCTCAAACTTACGCTCTTGTTAAATAAAGAAGTCACAGTAATAAAATAAGGGAAAAAGGCGAAAATCATTAGATTACGAAATACTTCTTTATTTAACAAAAGCGTAAGTTTAGGGAAGGTTTCGTTTTTAAATTAAGAAACTTGCTGACTAACTTTAATTTTATATCTTTTGCCTGTCTCGACTGCAGTTTTTCAAACGCTGAAAAATAGGCCTTAAAATCGCTTTCCGATATGACTCGATGACTTTCGTGCGTGTTCGTAAAAAAATGTCGCGCGTGTATCGTTCGTCCATGTCTAGGGATGCGTCGATCCTAGTGCATAAACGATACAGATCGACAATTTTTTACAAAAACTGAGTACATTTAGTATCGATGCATTTCTGCGATTAAGAAAAATACTCATCTGTAAAAAAAAAAATGAACCATTTTTGGTACCAATCGAGTAGTGACACGTTTGAGGCCCAAAACATCTTTCCAAAAGGTATTAATTGATCCCTTCGATACGCCAATTTCATCAGCAATGTCTCTCATAGTTAATCGAAGGTGTGCAAGCACTAATTCTTTTACTTTTTAGATATGAGCATCGTCCGTTGAGGTCGATGGTCGACCAGGGCGCTCTTCGTCTTCAACACGTTCTCAATCTTCTCTGAACAATTTATACCAATCATATGTTGTTGTTTTTTAGAGCTCGGTCCCCATAAGCCTTCTTCAACATTTTTATTCCATTTATTCCATTCAGAAAACATTTATTCCATTCCATCTCGAAGTTTTAGCTAAGCCAGAGATGATCACACATAAACTTTAGAGATTCGTTTAACGGGTATTTAAGCTTCGGTTCCACCGCAAGCGATGCCCTCCGGTATCAACGCACCCCTATCCATGTCTGTGATGTTCAGTGATGTTATGACGAAATCATTTTGCACATGTGATTTCACTTTTGAGCACGTTTCAACCAAAAAGTCTTTTGAATTTAAATTTAATAAATATTTAAGCTCGTGAAAAAATAAAAATTTATTAAAACATATAATAAACCATGGGTAAAACGGCTGAGTTAAGTTTGGAGGTCAGATCGGCAATGGTAGCTAAGTTTCACGCTGGAAAAAAAAATAGTGGACATTGCCAAAGAGTACCACGTGTCTCGACAAACGGTGCACTACCAAATAAATAAGGGAAAAAATACAACTCGTTGAAACACTTAAAGAGATCAGGCCCGAAACGGAAGACTACCTTGGATGATGACCGAGTCCTGCTACGGGAATTTAAAAAAAACGTATTGCTGAAGCCTCAAGAAGCAGCCAATTTACTCAATTTGACAGCCAAAACGTCAATCAGCGAGAGGACAGTCAGACGGCGCTTAAAAGAAGTAGAGTTCGGCACATTTGTAGCCAAGGACGTGCCTTTCATTTCAAGGTTAACAAGCTAAAAAGGTTAGCCTTCGCAAAGGAGCATATACACAAACCAAAGGAGTTCTGGAGAAGCGTTTTGTGGACCGATGAGAGCTCCTTTAAGTATAATTCATCAAAAAAAAAAATATTTGTAAAGCTGCCCATCGAGCAAAGACGAAAGAGACGACCCGTTTGTCAAAAAGTGAGCCATGGTGGAGGTTCTGTGATGTTCTGGGGATGTGTGGCATATAATAGGCTGGGGGATTTCATTCCCATCACTGGTTCGATGAACCAAGGCCAATACCTGACCACCCTTAATGAAAATGCCTTTCCTTCCGGAGATCGGCTCATCGGGCAGTCGTTTATTCTTCAGCAGGACAACGCCCCATGCCATAAAGCCCAGATGATAACCAACTTTTTGAAGGATCTGGATATTCCAACGCTAAACTGGCCCCCCAAAAAGCTCAGATCTAAATATCATAGAAAACGTCTGGAGTCTTTTGAAGCACAAAAGAACAGAAGCGTAAAACAAAACCAGAGAAGAAACGATTTCTGAGCTCTCTTCCTTATGGGAAGAGATACCTCCAGAAATCCTTCATTTTTTGTGGGATTCTGTACCGCCTACATTTTATTATGGCTTGTGTTGTGTTCACATGAGACTTGGTTTTCCATATTTCTCATCAAAAAAAGTAAAACGTTTGGGGTATGTTTGTATGTAGAATATATTTAATAATAGTTCCAAACATGAATAAAATGATTAATACATATTCTTGTGTACCAGCTAGTACGAGCTTGATTACGAGTCTCTGCTCATTGTCAGAGATTTTATATTAATTGATCTACACATTTTTAAAGACTATATGACCAATTCATTTAAACATATTACATGCAAATAGACGGACATAAATCCATCGAAATTACTTTTAATTTATCTTGAGAATAGTTATAAGTCTTAATAATAAACAATTTAGAGTAGAGTTTATCTCAAAAGTCGACACTAACTTGATTTTCGTACTAACGAGTATTAATATTGTTCTTAACATATTTCACTTTCAGATACATTTTATGCCGAAAAAAATAATAAAGGAAATCATGATGATGTATTTAAATAAATTTCTTCATTTAAAAAAAAAAATTATAGAGTTTTAACTAATAAATGTAATTTGGTGAAATAAAAACAAAGAAAAAAAGAGAAGGACGGAAGGACCTACTCTAAACCTATATACCCGTACCATTTTTGATGTTGATAGACCTCGTGATTGCAGCATTTGTATTAAATTTTATTTTAAAAAATACTAAACAAATTAAAGGAAGGTTTGGCATGATATACGAAGCATTTGTACCATATTGGAACCCATTCGCTTTATAAATACATTTTTCTTATAAGAACTTGACAAAATGTTGTACTTTTGTATGGGAGCTATACCTAAAAGTGGGGAGAGCGGCACATTAATTTTAACAAAGAAAGTATACAGGACCTAGAAAGCTTAAATTTAAAATTTCAGCCCAATATCTTTAAACTGAGCGAATAAATCGCGCAGCAACAAACAGACAGACGGACAGACAGACGGACATGGCTAAATCGATTCGTCTCGTCGAGATGATCAAGAATATATATACTTTATAGGGTCTACGATGCCTCCTTTAATGCGTTACAAATGTTCCGACCAACTGAATATACCTGTTTCGATACAGTATGTGTAACAGGTATAAAAATTAGATTCACAATACAATTTCTGTGTTTCCCTTTGTTTAAAAGGGTTCACGTTTAACAAAATTCCGACATGTGGCCTATTAAGATATTTCACAAATTCGGTTGAGGAGGCTGTCACACGGTATATTCGTTGAGACGCATCCAAAGACTTGGTGTTGAAATTTGAAAACTTTGTTTGTATGGGAATTAAGCCCATTATGGTATTATCATTTTGTCGGAAACTTTGTAATGCATTAAAGGAGGTATCCTCGACCTCGATGAGACAAATCGGTCTTACAATGTCCATCTGTATGTTCTATTCGATCAGTTTAAAAGATTTTAAGCTGAAATCAAGTATGTCTCGCCCACTTTAAGGTGCAGTCCCATATAAATTTACCATTAATTAAGGTATTAACTTGATATAAGGAAAAAAAAACATTTTTATGTCATCCTTTGTAAACAATACAGAATTGATAAGGATCGAGCAATTATATACGTTGGCCCCCAAACAAATCCATTGTTCATTTTCGAGGTTTTATATGAAAAACTAGCAATTATTTGCAAAGATTCATCAAATGTTGGTATATGGTACCACGCCCAACGCCCTTTTTCAGTGGATTGTACTCTTCTCGGTTTAGGAACATTTGTACCAAATTCCATCCAATTTTTAAATAGTCGGTCAAATCGTTTTGGAGGAGTATTGTTACAAACACTGTGATACGATAATTTTATATATTCGATAGTTATTATTTGTTAATGTATTTACTCCAGATTGGATAAAAGTAAGTTTAATGTCATATTTGCATTACAGATTTGATTATGATTGGGTCATTTTAGTATATAGCCCACATTCAAACTTATTACTTTTTTCAATAAAAACTTGTTTCTGTATTTTTAGCAGCATACAGTTGAAACATACACCTGATTCATAGTTCTGAAATTTTACATACACCATTGATGATCATAGAAGAACTGTCGCGATGTTGCGCGAACTTGATTAAAGGAAACTCGATTGAGGTTAAGTTTTAATAGTCTTTTATTGAACGGAAAGTGTATGTGAAGAGCTGCTTCACGTGAGGAGATGAAAATCGGAAGTCGGTAAATCTCGTGTTGGACAATTCGGTTTTTATCCTCCTTGAAGAGTTGGCAACACTGCTGCATAGATGGTGCGCGGGACGAGCGTCTGTTTCCGTCTCGCTCTACTACTACAGCGCTTGTCCGCCACATGTACTCCCCCCCCAGTGCGTTCGCAGAGGTTTCGGTTGGCGTCGGAGAACGTAACGGATCTTGGTATGTTTTGATTGTTGATGTTGATGTTGATTTTCGGTGTCGAATTTGCAGAATCATCGTCGTCTTCGCGGTGTTCCTCGTGTTGGTGGTCCCGGTCCTGCGGCTGCGTGTTGTCATCGAAGTCAGATGTGGATTGGTTTTCGACCGGCTCGGCTTCCGCCACAGCTACATGCGCTGGTTTCAGTCGCTCGACCGAGATATTCTTTGTGGTGTTGTCATCGAGCTGGACCTTAAAGACGACGTCGCTTATGCGTTGCATCACTTCAAAGGGGCCACGATATGGAGGCTCGAGCGGAGATTTGACGTGGTCACTCCGGATGAAGACATGCGTACACGTGTCAAGATCCTTGTGGCGGAATGGACGTGGTTTGGTTGTGCTGCGATGCCGGCGTTGGTCGGAGCATGCGCATCCGTTCTCGATGCTGCTTTACGAAGTCAGGTTGATCTGAGACATTTTCACTGTGTATAAAGAACTCACCAGGTAATTGGATTGTTGTTCCGTATAGCAGATCGGCTGGGCTACACCCAATATCTTCTTTCAGGCTGCTGCGAATTCCGAGAAGCACCGACGGCAGAAGCTGTGTCCATGGCGTTGACGGTTTGCACATCAAAGCTGCTTTCAGGAGTTTGGTGGAATCGCTCGATCATGCCGTTGGACGCAGGGTGGTACGGAGTCGTGCGAGTCTGTTGTGCGCCGACAAGCTGGACAGCGATTTGAACAGCGCCGACTCGAACTGCGCTCCCTGGTCGGTGGTGATGACGTGCGGCGCTCCAAATCGGGCGATCCAGTTGTCGAAGAGTGCTGTTGCAACGATCTCGGCTGATATTTTCTTCAGTGGCACGACTTCTGGCCAACGTGTGAATCGGTCGGTGATGGTCAGGCAGTACCGATAGTCGTCCACGCATGGCATGATGATGATGTCGACATGTATGTGTTGGAATCGACCGTCGGGCATATCAATTAGTTTCGGGAGTTGTTCGAGTGTGTCGCTGCACTTTCGCGCGTTGGCATTCGACGCAATTCTTGGCCCAGTCGTGCGCGTCACGCTTGATGCTTGTCCACACGTATTTGTTCCGAATTTCTTTTACTGTAGAACGGATGCTGGGATGGTTTGGGCTGTGAGTGATATCGAATGCAGTTTGCGTAGCGACGGTGGCAGATATGGACGAAGACGACCTGTCGAAACGTCGCAGTAGATGGTTAAGTCCTCAAGAGTGATGGCACTTAGCTTTAGTGATGATGTTGTCTGTGAAAGTAGATTGTTCAGTTCGCTGTCGTTTCGTTGTGCATCGGCGATTGCTTTTGAACTCAGGACCGTCGGCATTGCGATAGCCTCAACACGTGAAAGCGCATCAGCAACGATATTATCTGTGCCGTTGACATGTACGAGTTCTGTGCTGAATTGCGATATAAATTGTAGCTGCCTCAGCTGCCGGTCCGACGCCTTATCTGATCGCTGTCGAAAGGCGTATATGAGCGGCTTGTGATCAGTTCGGATCGTGAACTGCCGGCATTCTAGGTAATGCTGAAAGTGCTTGACCGCTGCGAAAACACCGAGTAGTTCGCGATCATACGTACTGTAGCGACGCTCGGTGTCGGACAGCTTGCGTGAGAAGAATCAATGGGCTGCCACGCGTTGTCGACCAGTTGCTCCAGTGCTGCTCCGATGGCAAGGTCAGAAGCGTCGGTCGTCAACGTCATGGGTGCGTTCGGTGATGGATAGTTGAGTATCGCTGCAGTAGCCAGGCTGTTCTTACAGTTGATGAATGCGTTTTCGGCGATTTCGTTCCACTCGATCGGTCGTTTGTCCTTCTTTTGGTTCCTTTCAGCATATTGTTCAATGGCGCTTGAAGCTGTGCGGCCTGAGGAATGCAGTGACGATGGAAATTCATGACGCCAAGGAACCGACGAAGTTGGTCGATGGTGTTTGGTTTCGGGAACTCAAGGAGCGCCTCAACTTTATCCTTCGGTGGTGTGTAGCCGCTCGCAGAGATGGTGTGACCGAGATACGAAACCTCGGTCTGCCCGATGACGCATTTGTTGTAGTTGATGGTGAGAGCGTGTTGGCGAAGTCGGCTGAATACTGTCTCGAGGTGTTGTTTGTGTTCGGCGAAGGATGTTGACATGACCAGAATGTCGTCAATATAGACGAAAACGAATTCAAGGTCACGGAATACGGAGTCTACAAACCGCTGGAACGTCTGCGATGCATTCTTCAGTCCGTAGGGCATGACCAGAAACTCGAAGAGTCCGAATGGTGTGATGATCGCCGTCTTCTCGATATCTTCTGGCGCCATTGGAATCTGGTTGAACGCTTTGAGCAGATCCAATGTGGTGAAAATCGTGCAGCCGTGAAGTTTCGGGAAGAGGTCTTGGATGCGTGGTGCTGGATAGCGATCGGGCACGGTTTGGGCGTTTAGTTTGCGGTAGTCACCACACGGTCGCCAGTCGCCAGATGGTTTGATCTGCATGTGCAGTGGGCTTGCGTACGGACTTTTCGATGGTTGGATGGTACCGAGGTTCAGCATGGTTTGGATCTCGATCTTGGCATCGGCCAGCTTCTTGCCAGCAAGTCTGCGCGCACGCTCCGCGACTGGCTGGCCGGTGGTGATGATGCGATGGACGACGTTAGGTGTGGCTGATGACTGATGGTTTCGTGGGGTGGTGACGTCACTGTAGGCGTTTATGATTTCCATGAACTCCGACAGTGATGTGACTGACTGAGTGTTGATTGTCACTATGCTATGCACTCGAACGCATTCTAGAATGCCTCTCGCTGACAGGGATGTGGTTGACGGGAGGCGACCTTTTTTCAGGTCAATCAGTAATTCGAAGTGTGAGATGAAGTCGGCGCCGATGATTGGTGTCGATACGTCTGCCACCGTGAAGACCCAGGTGTGTTGTCGTCGCAGGTTACAAGTCGACCGTTAGCATTTGTCTTGATGACGGTAGAGTTGGCTGCGTGGAGGATGAGCGGTGCGACTGTGGGGTGAGAGTAGGTTTTGGGAAGATGGAGATCAATGAACCGAGTCGATGAGGAATCGGTTACCCTGAGCTCCGATCGGTGATGTGCAGGCGGCGCTCGGTCGTGTAGCTGTCGTTGGCTGCCTGCTCTGACGACAGCGACTCTAGTTTCCCTGTTGTTGTATTTGCGCCTTGGCGCATGGCGGATTGCATTTGCGCGCGTTGTCGCCGAACTTGGAGTGGTAGAAACAGAGTCGGTTGGTCGTGTCGTGGTCAGAGTCGGTAGCACGGTGTCGGGAAGAGCTTCGGGAACGAGATCGCATGTCTGACTTCAGCGATTTTACCTCTTTGGTGAGCGCGACCACTGCTGCGAGCATCTCGGTCATGACGGTGTCGCGGGAGACAGCAGCGACAGAGCTCTCTGGAGGATGGTGTTCGTGGTTGGACAGCTGACACGCTCACTGACTGGGTGGCCTCCATCACTTTGTCGGCCTGTTGTGCCAGCGTTGACATGTCGATGTCTCCACTGATTGCAAGGACGCCTCGCACGTACTCCGGCAGTTGCTCCAAGAATAAGGTGCGAAGAAGCGCGTCCCCGACTTGACCGTCGGCCAAATTTCGGATTCGTTGGAGGAGCAAGGTCGGCTTTTCGTTTGACGGGTCAAGACCGCGTAGGAGTTTCCGCAGTTTAGACTCGGTCGTGTCGGCGAAACTGCTCATGATGCGGTTCTTAATGGCCAGGTACTTGTTATCCGCCGGAGGGTTGCTGACGAGGTCGGCGATGGCTGGCAGAGTTCGGGAGTCGAGTTGCGTGATGACGTGTCGGAACCGCGTGAGGTCGCCGTTTATGTTATTTAAGGCAAAGGCGGCCTCCACTTGCGCAAATCACAGAGCTGGGTTGCCCGGCCAAAATGCAGGAAATTTTAGGTTCCGTACAACATTTACCTCTTGATGTGCCACGTGTCCTGGTGCGAGGCCTGCTTGTGGTTGGATCTGGGCTGCTGGTTGTTGAAATAGCGGTGCCACGTGGTCTGCTTGGTGTTGCACTTGTTCTGCGACCTGCTGGTTTTGGGCGTTGTTGGCCTGCTGCTGTACCTCGAGTTGTTGTAGCCGCATTAGTAGTATGTCGTACTGCTCTTGTAGTTGGTGATGGGGGGCCTGAAGCACCTGGGCATCATCGGCAGGATTTCTCTGGTCGCCAGAACCATTTGGAGGACGCCTGCATCATGTAGTGGATGTTGTGTGCTGTGTGAAGATGTCGGTTGCGAATTGTTTTCTAGTTGCGGGGTCACCAATGTCGATGTTGCGCGAACTTGATTAAAGGAAACTCGATTGAGGTTAAGTTTTATAGTCTTTTATTGAACGGAAAGTGTATGTGAAGAGCTGCTTCACGTGAGGAGATGAAAATCGGAAGTCGGTAAATCTCGTGTTGGACAATTCTGTTTTTATCCTCCTTGAAGAGTTAGCAACACTGCTGCATAGATGGTGCGCGGGACGAGCGTCTGTTTCCGTCTCGCTCTACTACTACAGCGCTTGTCCGCCACAGAACTATTGAAAGTTACATGTGACATGTAATCTTAATCTTCGGTTCGAACAGAGTTTAAATTTTTTAGTATTTGAAAACAGAATTTTTTTTTTTGATAGTTGGTTAGGATTTAGTGGCTTTATTCCACATTTTTAATATGGTGGACCAAAACTAGCGAAAAGTTTAAAATTGAAAATTCTTGAATTTTATATCACCAGGGTTTTTGGGGTCGCTGAATTCAAATCTGATGACAAAATTTTGAAATTTAAAAATGACGGATCTAATCGAGTCCACCTAAATCACTGCACTCGTGGGTTTTTAGGGTCTCTGATTTTAATTTGAAACTCAAAAATCTTCAGCGTATAAAAAAGTAATGCGAAGTATTCGCTGGGGCCTTTGCTTATTTATATCTTAACATACTGTAAGTTAACATAACAGAACATTAAATAACAGCGTATTCTCTTTCTTGAGTAGAGTAACTGTTAACATTTAAGAGTGTAAAGCTCAAATATTGTATTACTCTGTTAACGTCGGACTCTGCTAACCGTAATTACTGTTGACTTAATTTCAAAGCGTACGCTTACATTTTTTGTGAAATGCGCGCCATTTTGCTTAGCTTCTGTAATGATTTTGCATGAAAATATCCAAAAACTTTTTTTGTATGTAACTCGGTATAAACATTTCATGTCATTTTTACATTGTACTCTGTATGCATTATTTAGAGTTTATAGCGCCATTTCTGATTTTGCAGTTGATTTTCATTCAAGGCAAATGTGCTAAAAATAACATTTTACTTTCTTTGAATTATTTATATTATGTGAAGAATCTTTTCACATGTTTAAGTGTTCACATGGATGTGCGTAATAAAATAATATAAAAATGTAACTATGCAGGCACTCCATACACATTACTACGTATTTTCTCCTGTTATACTCATTGCCGGAAGGTGCTATACTTTTGGGTTTCGGTTAATAGCGAAATGCTTCTACAAACAGAAAATTCGAATAAACAAACAATTCGAGGAAAAGTGTTAAGTATTTCAACAAACACAATGACGATCATACACATATGTATGCATGTATGATATGTTTGTATCTGCACACGTGTGTATTTATTTGCGATGGTTTGGCATGGGCGAATATGTCAAGTGCAGCGGACGGACAGAAATACTTGAGGGAAATGAATAAATTCATTTTTGGCTTCGACACAATCTTCGTTTGTTTGTCCTTAACTCGGTTTTAGGTAAATTGTTACGAATATACATAAACTAGAAAACTCGCTTACGTTAATGTAAAAATAATTAAATGTTTAACAATGTTTTTTGCACAACACTTTTAATACTCTGCAAAAAAAAAAAAAAACAAGAAAAAACGTTAACTTCGGTGGAACCGAAGCTGAAATACCCGTTACACAACACTTTTTATAGTTTATATGTTCACCAGGTGCTTAGATTAAATTTCACGATGAATTTGGTCAAATTTGTATGGAGGCTTTATGTTATATTTGCCCGATCCTTACCATATCGAAAGTGTTCACTTAGGTGGACATTGGAATTGATTTTACCAAATTTAATTGAATTCATTTTGAAATAGTAAATGTTTTCATATAAAAACTCGAAAATGGGCGGTAAGTTTGTATGCAGGCTATACATAAAAATGGGCGTGGCGCCTTAGATTTGACATTGGATGACATAAAAAGTGTTCTTACCCTATTTGGATTAAATATATTCATAAATTAAAACGTATTTTCATACAAAAAATCGAAAAAAGTGGTAAGTTTGTATGGGGGCTATATCTGAAAATGGGCGTGGCAACATTCTTTTGATATTGGATGCCATTAGAAGTATTTTTATCTATATTGTAGTAAAAGCATTTATAAATACTAACTATTTTCATACAAAAAGTCGAAAAAGTGGTAAGTTTGTATGGGGGCTATATCTAAAAATGGGCGTGGTACCTTGGTTCTGGTATACAAAGTAACTAGGAGCACAAAAAGCTTAAGTTTCAAATTTTATGTCAATATCTTTAAAACTTTCCGAGTAACACTCATCGCAACAGACAGACGGACAGACAGACGGACAGACAGACGGACATGGCTAAATCGATTCGTCTCATCAAGCTGATCAATAATATATATACTTTATGGGGTCTCCGATGTCTCCTTCAATGCGTTGCAAACTTTCGGACAAAATGAATATACCCGTTTACACTTTGTGTAACGGGTATAAAAATAGCTTAGATAGAACTTCGTGATGGGATGGGTGGGGGTCTGATACAACTCCAGGTTAGATTTAATATTAGTATCAAATTTAAAGCAAAAAATCAAGATATAACAATAATTTTCTTGGAAATATCAGACAATGAGGCGAAAGTTTCTATAGGGCTATAATAGCCCGATCCGTGCCATATCGGTGTTGTGTACGTAGGATGGTATTAGATGTGTTTTTACACAATTTAAAGTGAATACATTCATAAATAATACCTATTTTTATACAAAAATACGAAAATGGGCGTAAGTTTGTATGGGGGCTATACCTAAAAATGGGCGTAGCAACTTGGATTTGACATTGGATGGCATAAGAATTTTTTACCCAACTTGAAGTGTAAGCATTAATAAATAATACCTATTTTCATATAAAAATTCGATTATGGGCGTAAGTTTGTATAGGGCTATACCTAAAAATGGGCGTGGCACCTTGGTTTCGACATTGGATGACATGAGAAGTGTTTTTACCCCAATTGCAGTGTATAAATGCATAAATAATACCTTTTTTCATACAAAAATTCAAAATTGGCCTATACCTCAGAGTGGGCGTGGCATTCTGAATTTAACATACACACTACCTAGGACTAAGAAAAGATTAAGTAACGAGTTTCAGCTTAATATCTTTAAAACTGGGTGAATGATTCACCTCGCAGTAGACATAAAGACAGACAGACGGACATGGCTAAACCGATTCGTCTCATCTTTACTTTACTTTATGGAGTCTCCGTTACCTCCTTGAATATACCCGTTTACTCTAGGTTCGAATTAATTTTAAATTATTCGTTAAAGTTAGAATCCCTTTAGGCAAATCGCATTGAATTATCTTGTGACCTTGTAACTGTATTTTTGCGTTTATATCAACGCGTTAGTTTTAGTTTTTGCGATACGCAATACTCTTCTTTGAAAATTTCAACATTTAACAAATCTGCAGGCTACTTTTTTTCAAAAAGAACAAATAAAAACGAGCAAAATTTTGGTTTTCAGGACAAAATGTGTTCATTGAAATTTTAAATGCTTGGAAAGTAAGATGTGCATGCACACCAAAAATAATTTTGATATGAAATAGTAATCAATATCTCACTTTTTTATATCGAAACATTATCTTCGGTTGGACCGAAGCTGAAATACCCGCCACACGAAACTTTGAATATCAGTGGTGTAAGTAAATATTTCTAAAGGGTCGGATCCATGATTCGATCGAAGCCTGCTTTTTGGAAATGTGTGAAATTTTAACCTAAAAATAGAGTTATTTAAAAGAATTTTATTGTCAAAAATCCAAAAATGGGGGGTTGAGTTTTGTATGAGGATTGTATGTTATAGTGATCCAATTCTTATAATGTTGGTAATTTATACGTAAGATGACAATTGAAGTGGATTTGTATAATTTTGAATAAGAACATTCACAAATGATAACAATTTTCACACAAAATTTTAAAAATTGGAGGTAGGTTTGTATAAGATCGATACTTAGGACTAAAAAACGCAGAATTAATAAGTAGTTTAATACATTAACTCGAAAATGAGCGTTAGATACATACATATGTATGTGAGCTATGTTTAAAAAGGGCGTAGCAATTTGGTTTTAACATTGCTTAAGTTTCGAATGTCAAATCAATATCTTAAAAACTGAGCTCAGGTATCATGTAACTACAGACAGACTGACGAACGGACAGACCAAAAAGACGGACATGTCTAGATCGATTCGTCTCTCAAGAATTTATAATTTATACTTTATAGGGTCAATGATGTCTTCTTTAACGTGTTGATGTTGGTTTAAATTAAGACTTTTGTAAAATTAGTATCTTATACACAAGTATCGGACTAGAAATAATCTTATATATTTTTCATCTCTGAATACACTGTTTTTGCCTGTTTACACCCTGTACCCAGAGGGTAAAAGAGTATTTTAAGTTTGTGCAAATGTAATGTAACAGGTAGATCGGAACATAATAGACCCTATTGAGTATATATATATATATATATATATATATATATTCTTGATTAGCAATGAAAGGCGAGTCGATATAGTTATGCTTGTCCGTCCGTCCTTCTGTCTATCGGTCTGCCGTATAAGAGAGATTTTCTCGGACGCTATAAGAGATTCAGTCATCATTTTTGAAACTTATACTCTCCTGAGCCGTTAAGTAAAGGTTCGCCCCCATACAAATCTACACCATAATTTTACATTTTTATGTAAAAACTCCTTTGTTTCTTATTCTACGAACTTTAGTATAAATTAAACCTATGATAGTCTCAAAAGAAACATCCCAAAATGGGTAGGATCAAAAAAATTTATCCCATTTTTTTTAAATTTTTGTATGAAAATCCATCACAATAAAGTATGGTACTAAGATAAGACTTAACTTAAGGTACATAGAGATTGGGTTTAGGGTATCTTGCAGTCGAGCATTCTCGATTTCAGCGTTTTTTTCTTGTTTTGAACTAGATGAGATAGAAATTCCGAATTTGGCCTAAATTGATCCTTCCGTTACAAGAGCTGATGTAGCATTGGTCTTATACAAGTTTTTTTAATATCCTTGGACTCTTTTGAATTTTAACAAATACTATTTACATCACCTTATATTTTAATATTATTGTCAGGGAGAGAGAGATGTTTCAAGTTTATTTAAGATCACAATTTATTCTTGCAAGTATTAAAGATAATCATTATATACATTTATTTTCGCATCATACAAACAATTTAACTATATAAAAAGTGCATGAATATGTTTCTTAAATTTATGTTCCACAAATGATTAATTTTTCAAGAGTTGTCGACGCAGAATGATAGAAATGACAGTTTTTGTCAAAGAAATATTTTAAATAATTAAAGTAATTATTTTCTCATTCAAACTTCTTTTTGTTTTCTAGTTTTGAAATTCGAATTTTGTTAGATATTAGATATTATTACCCGTAAAATATAGTGTAACGCATTAAAGGCGACCTCTCAGACCCTACAAAGCATATATATCTAGCCATGTCCGTCTGTATGTGTACAACGCCCTTTCTGATCACATTATTGTGTCCAAATTTGGGTTGTTTCGGATCATTGACTCCAAAATTGACTTCAAAAATTGTATAAAAAATGTTGTGAAAAAAATAAAAAAGGAGTGGACCACCCTTATCACTTTGGGCTAAGAAAAATTTTTTACATCCTATTCTCAGACCTACTGAATTTACACTAAACATTTTATAAGAATCAGTCAAGACGTTTCGGAGGAGTCTTGTTACAAACACTGTGACACGAGAATTTTATATATTAGGAGAAACACTAGATTATTAGGACTTATCTTGAGTTGTATCGGACCATTGACTTCCTCCCATCCCTTCTCCAAATCTAACCTAAGTAACTTACGGATTATGCATTTATATAACATATGTAAGCGGTGTTTTCGAAAATTCGATTTATTATATCGGTTTAATTTTACAGATCGACCAAATTTAACATTTCAATTCTTTAAACATAATGAATCATGAACGATTTTTATAAAGAGTGTATACCAAATCTCGTTACTTTCTTTCAAGGAAAAACCATATTGTTCTGCTGTATTTTACATGCCAAACATGGCAGAGTCTGGCACGCAGGGGTACTGTACAAGATGAAGTTGTGGCTGACACCTTACTATCAGCTCTTGCGGTTAATCCCTTCAGTTAATCTTGACAACGTAACAATTTCATCTTGCGAATATGTTAAATATCGTGGGGTTAACTTTAGATGTTTCTACGTTAAATGCGGCGAGGAGAGCTCAGCAATAAGAGAAGTCAGAGCTGGAGTCCCACGGGGAAGTGTCCTGGTCCCGATGCTATCCCAAACAAAAAGAAGCAGATATGCCAACCATCAGCGACCCTAGAATGCTCACTGCCACCGATAGCCGATGACACCGCCTTTTTAGCTAATGATAAGTCCCCACTCGTGGCGTCCAGCATAATCCAAACTCAGCTGGACCGCCTAAACATATGGCTAAGACGGTGGAATATCGTTGTCAGCAGACAAATCCACACATTACGTTTGCCCTGAGAAGGAGACTGCCCTGCCGTCAGTCTGGATGGCGTTGCCATACCCAGCAGCGTCACTGTAAAGTACTTAGGCCTGGTATTGGATAGGCGCTTGACCTGGAGTAGTTATCTCTCACAAAAACGTTCCCAGTTCAACGAGAGGTTGCGAAAGCATCTGTGGCTGCTAGATGAGGGTCCACCATCAAACTAAGGGTCAAACTCCTCCTTTACAAAGCCATAAAGTGGACGTATGGCATAGCACTATGGGGCACTGCAAGAGAAGCAACAGGGAAAGAATCCAAGTCTTCCAAAACAAGGCTCTGCGCATTATTTCTGAGGCGCACCCATATCACTACCAATGCAGAAATCACCCGGAACTAAAAGTCCCTCTCATAAGCCAGGAGGTGGCTAGGCTCACTAAGGCATACCTGGATAGACTGGACAACCATGTCAACCCTCTGGCCATAAACCTGCTGGATAACAGTACTACGACTCGGCGACTGAAGAGGTTATACCCCCTGGACTTGCCACTCACATAAACTTTTAAATCCCTCCCTCCTTCACCACTCCCCACCCCAATAACAACTCCCAAGTCATGGAATACTTTATAGAATGTCTGTTTCTGACACTCCTCGTCAGATAATTGCCGGCGCTATACAGTTGGGGGTGGTTATTGATGATACCTGCAAAGAAACACTCGATGCACCTCAACAATAAAAACGCGTTCCGATTTTATAAATTTAAAAATAACGAGTGCACAAAACTCTAATTTATTCCACTTTGAATAAAATATACAATTATATTAAACTTTAATTAAAAAACGTTTACGTTGGTGGGTGCAGTTGCGTACGCGGGGAGTTGCAAATTTATACTAACTCAATACAAATTAACTCAATCTTAACAACCAAAGAGAGGCAGGAGAGCAAGACGATCGGTTAAGTCAGAGCGCAATTTTGGGGAAAAATAAATACACCATGAATTCAAAATTGGCGTTAACAATGTCAATGTTATGTATGTTATTACAATTCGCTGATAGTCCCCTTAGGGACTGATTGCAAATAAAGAACACAGCATTATAAAATATTAAGAGAATATTTTGTTGAAAAATTTATAGATTTTCCACTAAGGACAGATTTTAAATGAAGAATATATATATAGAAAACAAGTAAAAACGTTAACTTCGGTAGCACCGAAGCTCAAATACCCGCCACACGAAACTTTAATCATTTTCTTGAAAAAAAAAAAATGAAAGGTATGCACAGCTGTGTTCATGAAAATAGTACAAGGACTTAGCTCTAAATGTTGGACAACACAATTAAGTGATAAACACAATTTTTTATATCAAAATGAAACAAAAGATTAACATACTTTCTTATTAATTTAGATGTTTTCTTATTACAAACTTAGGAACATGAAAACTTCTGGGCTTAAGAATAAAAAATTCACAAAACTTAGTCGATCACGAAAACAGTTGTGGCTACTAAAATATAAAAAAAAAAAACAAATATTTAACATTGGTATAACTTCAAATTATATGCTTTACATATTTTGTTTGGCCTAATACTTTGTTTTTTTGTCATTTTTTATAACGCCTTGGCATCTGCGTGGCATGGAATCAATGAGGTCCTGGCACCGCTTCAGACGAATTTGGTGCCACGCCTCCTGAACTACTTGCCTCAGCTGAGCTTTGTATGATGGGTTTGCAGTAGCCATAGCTCTCTTAACAACGCCCATAGGTTTTCGACCGGTTTAAATCCGGGGATCTAAATCCGCCATGGCATGACGTCGATCTCTTCGGACGCAAACCAATTTTTAGCAAGCCGACTCGTGTATTTTGGGTTGTTGTCCTGCTGAAACGTCCATTTCAAAGGCATTTCCCAGCTGGCATATGGAAGCATTGTATTTTTTAATAGATCAACGTACACATTCTTGTCCATGATACCATTTATCACCTGGATTGGACCAACGCCTGCATATGAAAAAAATAGCCCATACCCCATTATTCTTCTTTAATTTGTTGTACTGAAGCTAACGGATTAATCTTAGCACATCGCACAATTTGTCTATCTTCCAGCAGGTTAGTTTTAAATCTGTCCCTACGTCTTTTAGGCTTCTCTTTGTAATTAATGGCGTTAAATATCATTGGAGCTGTGCATCCAACAATATTCTCAATTTCTTAATAATTTTTGCCTTAATTTCGTAGTCTTATAAAATCTAAAAAAAATTATAACTCCAATAAATTTCAATCAGTAAGATATTGTATAATAATTAAATATAATTAAATAATTAATTAATCTAACTGTTGACACTTTATTTTATAAATTTACTATTCTAATTTATTTTTTCAACCTCTTACATTCAGCACTACTATTTCCATGAACGGCCAATTTTCAATGCATCTCTCGAAAATCGTCAAAAACAATTAAAACTCCACCAAAAATTACGGAAATTTTTTGCTATTTTCTTCTTTAGGTTTAAGTTTTGTGCAGAGCAGCACTACTATTTTCATGAACACAACTGTAAGTGTGCATGTGATCTATATGTTATAGTTGCCCGATCCTTGTAATATCGGTAGCATATTCATTAGAAGTGATTTTACCCAGATTGCAGTGAATATATGCATAAAGAACTATTTTCATATAAAATCTGCAAAATGGGAGCTAGGTTTGTGTGGGGTCCATATCAAAAAATGGGCGTGTTACCTATTTTTTGATATTGGATGCCATTAGAAGCGTTTTTACCCAGTTTTTGTAAATACATTCATAAATAATAAATATTTTCATACAAAAAAAATGGAAAAACAAGGAAAAAACGTTAACTTCGGTGGAGCCGAAGCTGAAATACCGTTACACAACACTTTTAATAGGTTATATGTTCACCAGGTGCTTAGATTAAATTTCACAATGAATTTGGTCAAATTTGTATGGAGGCTTTTTATTATATTTGCCCGATCCTTAACATATCGAAAGTGTTCACTTAGGTGGACATTGGAATTGATTTTACCAAATTTAATTGAATTCATTCAGAAAAAATAAAGGTTTCCATATAAAAACTCGAAAATGGGCGGTAAGTTTGTATGGAGGCTATACATAAAAATGGGCGTGGCGCCTTAGATTTGACATTGGATGACATAAAAAGTGTTCTTATCCTATTTGGATTAAATATATTCATAAACAATACGTATTTTCATACAAAAAATCGAAAAAGTGGTAAGTTTGTATGGGTGCTATATCTGAAAATGGGCGTGGCAACATTTTTGATATTGGATGCCATTAGAAGTATTTTTACCCTATATTGTAGTAAAAGCATTCATAAATAATAACTATTTTCTTACAAAAAGTCGAAAAAGTGGTAAGTTTGTATGGGGGCTATATCTGAAAATGGGTGTGGCACCTTAGTTCTGACATACAAACTAACTAGGAGCACAAAAAGCTTAAGTTTAAAATTTCAGGTCAATATCTTTAAAACTTTCCGAAGTAACACTCATCGCAACAGACAGACAGACAGACGGACAGACGGACACTGGCTAAATCGATTCGTCTCATCGAGCTGATCAATAATATATATACTTTATGGGGTCTCCGATGTCTCCTTCAATGCGTTGCAAACTTTCGGACAAACTGAATATACCCGTTTACACTTTGTGTTAAGTTTGTATGGGGACTATGTCTAAAAATGGGCGTGGCATCTTGGTTCTGACATACAAACTGCCTAGGAGCGCAAAAAGCTTAGTTTAAAATTTTAGTTCAATATCTTTGAAACTTTCCGAGAAAAACGCATTGCAACAGACAGACAGAAGGACAGACGGACATGGCTAAATCGATTCGTTTTCGTCGAGCTGATCAATAATATATATACTTTATGGGTCTCCGATGCCTTCTTTAATGCGTTACAGACTTTCCGAAAACTGGGTGTGGCGGGTATAAAAAATAAAACTTTGAAAATTCATGCGACTGACATTTAAGCTTCGGTTCTACCTATTTGAATTATATTACACTCACCTCAACAATTTGATCATTCCAAACAGCTTTATTTTATAAAATTCATTGAAAATTTCTTTGTACATATATTCCTGCAAGGCTCTGATAATTGTATTTGTCAATGTGTGTGTGTGTTTTGTGGACACTTGAGTACAAATATGAAAGAAAACAATCTCTGTCCTATACAAACAGAATTGAAGTTTAAACAACAAAATTTCATTCAATTTAAGTCAAAATAGAATCCCTGAAGGCGTTTGAAATAAATTTTATTTGCAATCGCATTTAAAACAATTACAAATATTCAAGGGAAAAGGACAAATATTTGTCATTGCTTGGCATTTGTTGCGTCTTTCCATCGTGTCAACGCGATTATTTTGATCAATTAGACAAAATCAATACAATTAGCAAATAAAAAAAAAAAAAAAAAGAAAGAAAACATAACAAATAAAATTTAAGCACGGACAACGATAGTTGTCAATCGAAACATCGATGCTGGTACGTGCATGTTACACGAGTACGTTTACGGCAAAACGAATCCGGATCTGTATACGGATACAGAACGAATGAATTTGAATCGAGTTGAATTGATTTGATTTTAGATTTCAGTTAAGTTCAAGTGCGGCGAATGTAGCCTCCAGGGAGGCGTTGCATAGTGAATGCGATGATGACGTCATCGGCAATTCAACGGCTGGATTTGTGTGTTTGTTTGGGCAAGAACGAATTGTTTCACAGCAGGTGCACTTGTTTTTTTACCTTTGGGGGCATTTGATAGTCTACAAATGAAATTAGTTGCACAGAGTTGAGGTTACTTTGTCCGAGGCCACTTCAACTGTTACAAATGCACAGTGACCGTGAAGATGCAAATTGCGTACTGGCTTTTTTCACGTCAAGGCAGTATTGAAATTTCGAATGCACTAATTTGTCTGTTTTTGAAAATAAAAGTAAGAAACGCTAAAAAGTAGACGTATCTCTTGTATAAGATATCTGTGCGTTTCAAGTTTTGGAAAGTACATTTAATTTATATCATGCTTGTTTTCAACATACATAAGATTTAGACAAGTCTTATCTTAGTACCATTCTTTATTGGTATTGACTGTATTGGATTTTCATTAAAAAACTCAAAACAGGAATAGGGGCTATACCTACAGATTTTTTTGGTCCTACTCATATTGGGATATTTTATTGGGATTATCATAAGCAAAGTTTATACCAAATTTTAAGTTTCTAGAAAAGAAACAAGGAAGTTTTTATACAAAAACCCAAAGATTTTGTGTAGATAAGTGGAGGGGCTAACTCTTAAAATGGGACTGCTCAGGAGAGTCTAAGTTTCAAATCTCAAATCTCTTATAGTTTCCGAGATAATCGATTTCATACGGCAGACAACATGACAGATGGATGGACCGAGAGACGGACATAGCTAGATTGACTCTACTATCAATGCTGTTGAAGAATATACTATATACTTTATAGGATCTATCAAGCCTTACTCACAAACTTAATATACCCTTTTTACCTATTGGCTATAGGGTATAGAAATATCACTGCTACAACTTAAAATCTACAAATAGTTTTTATCAGAGCTTGCAAATTAACAGTTGACATTTTCTCGTTATCCAAAAATAAGTGTTTTAATACCCGTCACGCATAGTGTAAAGGGTATTGTCAGTTTTCGGAAAGTTTGAAACGCATTAAAAGAGGCATCGGAGACCCCATAAAGTATATAAATTATTGATCATATCCGACTGTCCCTCCATCCGCCCGTCTGCCTGTTGCAATGCGTTTTCTAGGAAAAATATTGACCTGAAATTTTAAAATTGAGCTTTTTTTGATCCTAGGCTGTTTGTATGTCAGAACCAAGGTGCCCATATTTAGATATGGATTAGATATAGATTCGGTAAATTCATCTAAAGGCATCCAATATTAAAAGCAAGGTGCCACGCCCATTTTTAGGTATAGCCCCCATACGAACTTAGCGCCCATTTTTGAGTTTTTGGGTAAAATCACTTCTACATACTGTCATCCTGTGAATATGCTACCTATATGACAAGGATCGAACCACTATACACATACGCCCCCTACATACTGACCTTACAATTTTTTTTCAAGAAAATGATTTTTTTTAGGGGCATTTTAGGTTTAAATTTTGCATACGTCTTATTTGAGCCCCAACATAAGTTGTCCCAACACCCTAATCAACATCACTGATGACATAAACTAATTAAAGTTTCGGGGCGCCTTACCCTAATCAACATCACTGATGACATAAACTAATTAAAGTGGTATTAGGAGGGGCGAGGCTTCGGTGCTACCGGAAAAGTTAACTTTTTCTGGTTTACTAACCTTTGCCTTGAGCAGCAAGGAGTCAAATGATCCGTTCACATCGGTTCCTTGGAAATATAGTTTGTGCTCAACAAGCAACCTTTTCTTTTTGTTATCTTTTTGTTCTGGTTATTCCTGGACCGTTTCGTTGAGTGAAATGAAGCAAAAAGTCTTGCTATCTTTTAAACTGAACCAATAAATTGCGATCGATTCGTCTCGTCCAGCTGATCAAGAATATTTATATTTTATAGGGTCTACGATGACTCCTTTTTTATCGTTACAAACTTTCAGATAAACTGAATATGCCCTTTACACTATGTGTAGCGGGTATATAAATACGGGCCAGATCGAAGCATCGATTGAGAGTAATAAATTACTTAATTGCGTACAGTAATTAAGTGGTACTGAAATCGGACATGGCTTAAATTAATTGAGGCATTATCGGCTGAAGCGGCCTAATCTGAGCGAATTTCAATAATTTTTTTTTGTGTGGAGGCAGTATTTAAGAGTATCAGTTTTTAAAGTTCAGTGCAATGAATAAAATTTTCAGCACGACAGACAGTCAGACAAGTTGACTTTGAACTCATTATGGGACTAAACAGAATATTTGTTTGATTTCATTTAATGATGTTGATTTGTTTTTTTTTTTTTTTTTTTGTGCTCTCCACAGATTACATATTAACATATGTAATTCATTTAGTTTCAAAGTTTGTAACACAAAACGAAAATTCGCCTTTTGAGTTACGCAAAATCAAAGATTCAATACCCCGTTAACCAAAATCTCGAACAGCTTACAATACCAATCAGGAAAGACTACGCCTCGTTGGGAAGTTGCGCTAGCTTTACGGTAAAATAACCCATTTTCGATTACTCAAATAGATAATACAATCGATAAGAGATACGTGACATTCCATATTTAAATGCTTCGTAAGGAAAAGCACAGTATTCACAGTTGAAATTTATAACAATTTTTTATTTATCGGTTCGATTGTTTGATTAATCGTAACTCGGTTGTTTTTACTATAGCGAACTCAAATGCCTATCAGAAAAACAGGTTGAAAGTCACACACACACAAATATTGATTGAACCCAATTTTTCTTTGTTCTCTCTGACTTTAAAAACTCTTTGTGTGAAGAGTATTTCAGTTATGATTTTAATTAAGTTTTTCTCTTGAATTTTTTTTCTTTTGCTTTGCTTTTTTGGCAAGATTTTTGTAAATATTTTTATTATTTTTTTTCTCTTTCATACTTTGTGTTATATTTCTCTCTCACTCTCGCACTTTTATTTGCTTTATCCTTCTTTTCTACAATTTGGATGCCTTGCTTATGGTTCTATATTAGAATTCCCACTGATGTGGATAACGATTACTGTTGCTGTTAAATGTTTATTTTTGCCGTTGCTGGGACTTAGGATGCGAAGGTCTTTCTGGGGATTACTGCCGTTTGACCTTTTTGTTGTTTCTGTTCGTGCGTTACCATTATTGCTGTTTAGCTGTAAAATTGTTTTTTTGCGGGTTAGCCGTGTTTATGTTGTAGTACATCGCTTTTGAAATCAGTTTCATGACCGTAACCATATGACGCACGAAAGCTTTTAAGTTGTAAAAAAAAAACACACACACACACACAACCATTAGACAAAAAAATACAAAATATGAATTTATTAATTAAATAGAAAAAAAATATATTTAAACACTTTTATACTCGCCACACAAAGGGGAAGTCTACAGTTGCCGCATTAAAGGATGCAACGGAGACCCCATAAAATATATATATTGATTAGGTCGAAAGCTGTAATGAATTGTCCGTCTGTCTGTGGCGATGTGTTTCCCTCAAAAGGTTTTAAATATATTGACCTGAAATT
This sequence comes from Leucophenga varia, assembly GCA_018903435.1. NCBI lineage: Eukaryota > Metazoa > Arthropoda > Insecta > Diptera > Drosophilidae > Leucophenga > Leucophenga varia. The sequence continues at coordinate 104,450 of JAEIFJ010000911.1, read as the reverse complement.
AAAAACTAGCTTTAGCTGGGAGTTTGTATGTCAGAATCAAGGTGCACGCCCATTTTTAGGTATAGCCTCCATACTATCTTGCCGTCCCATTTTCGAAATTTTGTATGAAAATTGGTGATTTTTTTCGAATGTATTCACTCCATAGAGTTAAAAAACTCATTTTTAATATCATCCTATGCCACACACACCTCCGATATGATAAGGATCGAGACCCTATAACACACAGTCCTTTACGAACTTACCTCTCATTCTGAATTTTTTTGCTTAAAATTTGATACCAATAATGCTATGTATAAACTTGTTTGCCGTATCAGAACCATTGACCCTCAACCTATTCCATCACGTAAATCTGCCTATTTAAGCTTTGGTTTCCACCAAAGCCACCTTTTTCATATTATAAGTTTTTTGGTCATAAAATTCGAAAATGTACAAATTTAACTTAGCATCTTTGATAGGCACCAACTACATATACGTTTTTCAAAGTACTGACTGAACTTCGTATCCCTGCAAAAATCGTTCGCCTCTGTATGGATGACGTTGACAAACACCAAAGCGTTGCCACGGTTGGCAAAAATCTCTCCGATCATTTAACACCAAGAGAGGCTTCAAAAGGGCGATGCGTTGTTGTGCAACTTTTTCAATCTACTGATGGAATACATACTGAAACAATGCCCAAACGTTGACCTGAAGGGTAATATTTTCTACAATGGAACTATGCTGCTCGCATATGCCGACAACATATACTCAATCGGCGAAAATGATCGTACAGTCGACGAGGCTTTCTCAGACATAAAAAAAAGATCCGTTCAATGGGACTTACGGTGAACGCGAGCAAGACGAAGTACTTAGTATCCACCTGCCGACAATCTACACGACATAGACGGTTTTTGAGGACAAAGAAATTCAGCTTAGAGGTTGTAGAAAACTTCGACTGAGCTCAGATGTAAGCAGCGACAACAACACCAGCCAGGAAATAATTTGGTCTCGGTAAGCATATGCGAAGGAGAGTACTGTTCAGAGAAGCAAAAAATTAAACTCTATAAGGTGCTGCTAATGCCTGTTCTGATGTATGGCTTAGAAGCGTGGGTCATGACAGAATCGGATAAATCGGCGTTGGGCGTGGAGAGGAAGATACTTTAGGAGAACCTTTGGCTCAGTTAGAGTGGGAAATGACATCCGTATACGCCCGAATGATAAGCTGTAGGAGCTATATACTGAAATCGACTGATCAGTCGGATGGATACAGAGGCTCCGGCAAGAGAAGTTTATAAGCAAGACGTGAATTAGCAGAGAATGTTCGCCGCTGCGTTGACTGGACCAGATCTTGAAAGACATCCGCAAGAGCGGTATCCCAAACTGGTAGATTACAACCGCTGGTGCAAAACCTTATGAATTCTCACAACACTGCTTGTAACGCGTACTTTGAGTTCCAATTATATATTAAATTTCCAAATAATAAATTGCAATAACAATTTCAGATAGAACAAGTAAAAACGTTAACTTCGGTGGAACCGAAGCTTAAATACCCGTCACACGAATCTTTGAATAGTTTGTGTGATCATAAGTGGCTTAAATACATTTATAAATATATATTCGAAAATAACTACTATTTCATACATTTGTTCGAAAATAGTCGATAAGTAAGTTTGTGTGGGAACTATAGCTTAAAATAGGCGTGGCACCTTGGTTTTGTTATTGGATATCATTAGAAGTGTTTTTACATAAATTTAAGTGAATAGTCTAAAAAATTCTTATTTTTTTTATGAACAAATTCCAGAAAACGGGGGGTAAATTTTTTTGGGGGCTATAGTTAAAAATGGGCGTGGCTGCATTGGATGACCTAAGAATTATTTTTTACCCAACTTTTAGTGACTACATTCATAAATAATTGCTATTTTCATACAAAAAATCAAACAATGTTGACCTTAAAGGGGCCCCTTAAAAATAGGCGTGGCACTTTGATTTTAACACTTGAGCTGCTGACTAAAAAGACTTAAGTTCCGAGGTTTTCAGGTCAATATCTTTAAAACTAAGCGAATGAATCGCATAAATACAGACAGACAGACAGACGGACATGGCTAGATCGACTCGTCTCGTCGTGCTGATCAAGAATATATATACTTTATAGGGTCTAAGATGTCTCCTTTAATGCGTTACAAACTTTCTGACAAAATGATAATACCCTCCACACTGTGAGACGGGTATAAAGAGGTAAGATTTATGTATATGACACCTTGAAATATTAATTAAATTTGGGATGACGGAGAATAAAATGTATGTGTCACCGGAACGAAAGACTTTTTAAAGTTATTTCGATAAAGTTTTTGACATAATTTTAATTCATAATCTTCCAAATTTATAAAATAAAAAAAAAAAAAAGTATAATAAAAAATATTTCATATCATTTTAAATGTAGAAAAATTAAAACAAAAAATAATAAAAAAGAGTAAAGACAGCATTAAACACAAATTTAAAATGAAATTATATAACATATTTTTAAAAGGACCAACTCAGTAACGGCACGTAACAATGGTTTATACTAAGTGAAATAGTGTAAGATATCCGAAAAAAAAAAAAAATAAAGATTGAAAGAATGAATGAGATGCCGACAACAATTATATAATCAAGCAACAAAAATCTACGCAAAATTAAATATTGCTCCAAAAATAGTAGAGCGAGAGCCATCAGTAAAGGCAAAGTGAAAATTGTTTTTGTTAAAAAATCTTTCAGCGCCAAACATTTTAAATAGCAAACAAACAAAACAAAATAAAACCTAAAAAAAAGATACGTTTGTATATAATTTTCACCCAAAATGGTCAAAGATAGATAGACACATGCGTACTATGAAAGGAAAATGGTGGAATGGTCGAAGAAAAACAAAATGGACAAACAAAGCTGCTGCTAAACGGTCTATCTGACTGACCGAACGGGAAACCGACGGACTGACTGACTGACCGCCCGCCATCTCACACTCCACACTTTCCGACAAGAATAAGAAATGCGAGCATTGTATCATTTATCATTTGCGCACCAAAGCATCACACAACAAAAGGATGTTTCCCAAACCCCGCTTAAATTACCAACAATTACATGCGACTTACTCTATGGATCTTAACATCAGTGCTTACCCATCCGACTGAATTGAAACCAAAATTGTTGGCTCAACGTACACGAGAAATACAACAACAATAAGTCGAACCAGAACAATGCCCATTAATTTTTAATACAGAATAAAAAAGAGCCCAATAACGTGGATGTGGTCGTGGACGTACGCAGACATAGGTCTACATTTTGAAAAGCAGCATCCTTTTCATTTCCATCTTAAGTACTAAAACCATTGGGTATATATTTTTTATTGGTATTGGGTGAATGGGTCTTGTCTCGACTCGTTTCGGCAAGTCTGCACCTATCCGTGGCGTTGGTAAAGTCATTTGCATTGATTAAATCAGTTGTGGGCAATTGTACCTACAAATGGCTTAAAAGAAAATTTTTTAACTTGGTATATTCGAAATTTTAGTATATTTTTGTTTCTATCTTTTATTGTACTCGTTTCTTTTGTGAGTATTTTGTACGAAGCACTTAAAGTACATTTTATTTTATTCTCTATCGTATTTTACAAATTACTTTCGGTTTTTTTTTTGTAAATTTGTAAACTTTGATACTATTCTATTGTATATTTCGGCAGCATTCGCATTTTTTCCAATCATTGCTTTTTTATGAGTGCGAGTCACTAATTTTGTGGCAAAGATAAAGTGTATTGGTACGAGTACGAATGAGAAAGAATAAGAATCAAACAAAATGGGATTAATAAATAAAATAAAATAAAGCTAATTAAAATTGAAGAAATTTATTATATTGTCAATATCATTCTTATGATGCAAAAAAAGTGCAGCTCATCGTGGTTGCTGCTAATATAAAATAAATATAAATTCCTTTTAAAATTTTAAAATAAAATTTAAATATATTGAAACTGTTGGAAACGGAATATTATAATACAAAATGTTTTTGGTTGTGTAAATTAAAATACGAAAATTCTAAACAAACGTATTGAATTTCATTTATTTATTGCAAGCAAAAGCAATTTCTGCTGTACCAAAGACGTGTTTCATACACACAAAGCTTATTCTCTGAGAAAAATATCTTAAATTGTTTATACGAAACGTCCAATATATGAATTCACTAATAAACATACATACAGTTGTGCGCATTAGTTTAAGACCAGTGAACATTTTTTAAAAATTATTTTCCTTTAGCTTAAAACGGAAAAAAAATTAAACCAGAAACATAATATTTTTTATTTAATCAAACTTCTTTAAAACAAAAAAAAAGGAAAAACCTTCGGTAGAACCGAAGCTTAAATAGCAGTCACACGAATCTATAAATAGAATATATGCAATCATTAGTGGTTTAGATAGCACATCGAGATGGGATGGGTGGGGATCAATGGGCTGATACAACTCAAGTTTGTACACAATTTTGGTATCAAATTTTAAGCTAAAAATATAGATATATCAATAATTTTTTTTATATGATATAGTGCCCCGATCGGTATCATATTGGTGATATGTACATAGGATATTATTAGATGTGTTTTTACCCAGTTCAATGTGAATAAATTAAATAAAAATACGTATTTTCATACAAAAATTCGAAGATGCGCGGTAAGTTTGTATGGAGGGTATATCTAAAAATGGGCGTGGCACATTTGGTTTGACATTGGATGACATTAGAAGTGTTTTTACCCAATTTGGAATGAATATATGCATAAATAATAATTATTTTCATACAAAAATCGATAAAAACGGTAAGTTTGTATTGGGGCTATACCTAAAAATGGGCGTTGCCTGGTCGTTGCCGAGAAAAGCTTAAGTTTCAAATTTCACCTAAAAATCTCTAGAAGTCTCCGAGTAAATCGTGTTGAAATAAACAGACAGCCGGACAGAGAGACAGACGGACATGGCTAAATCGATTCGTCTCGTCGAGCTGATCACTAATATATATACTTTATGGGGTCTTCGATGTCTCCTTCAATGTGTTACAAACTTTCCGACAAACTGATAATAGCCTTCACACTATGTGTGGCGGGTATAAAAAGGAACACCAAGCAACATGTCAAAAGACGACTAGATTGGTCCGTATGTCTGTCTGTGCCTCTGTCTGTTCCAATGCGTTTTACTCGGAAAGTTTTAAAGATATTGAACTGAAATTTTAAACTTAAGCTTTTTGTGCTCCTAGGCAGTTTGTATGTCAGAACCAAGATGCAACGCCCATTCTTAGACATAGTCCCCATACAAACTTACCTTTTTTTCCGATTTTTTTGTATGAAAATATTTTTTATTTATTTACTATAAATTGAGTAAAAACACTTCCAATGGCATCAAATATCAGAAGAAAGGTGCAACGTCCATTTGCAGATATAGCCCCCATACAAACTTACCACTTTTTCAAATTTTTGGTATGAAAATAGTTATTATTTATGATTGTATTTTATACAAATTTGAGTAAAATCACTTTTAATGGCATCCAGTATCAAAGGAAAGGTTCCAAGGCCATTTTTTTGATATGGCCCACATACAAACCTACCGCCCATTTTTCAGATTTTGTATGAAAATAGTTTTTATTTATAGATATATTCACTCCAATCTGGGTAAAATCACTTCAACTGTTATCCTTTGAATATGCTACCGATATGATAAGTTTCGGGTCACTATTACTCACAGACCCCGTACAAACTCACCTCACATTTTTATCTTTTTCAAGAAAGCGATTGTTTTATATGCATTTTTAACTTAAAATTTTACATCTATGCGTCTTATTCAGGCTAACCATGAGTTGTCCTCACCCAACCCCTTTGCAGAATATAATCTACGTCTCTGATGATCGTACATAAACTAAATAAAGTTTCGTGTGGCGGGTATTTGAACTTCGGTGCTACCGAAGTTTATTTTTTCTTGTTTGTTTTGAGCTTGAGGTGCCTAAAGGAAAATAATTTTAGAAAGACTCACTGGTCTTAAATTTATGCGCACAACTGTCATTACACGTAGATTGATTTTTATTCGTATAAAAAAGAAACAAAGTTTGTGTAATAGTATTCCTTATCACAGTAGAGTGATAAGGAAAATCAGAATAAACATTAAGGGGCAAATACTGCTCTGGTCGGTACAATTGTTTTGACAAGACGAAAAAACATATCTTTTGATTAACATGTAAATAATTTATAGCTGTTCCGATCTATTATATCGTATTATCATTTTTAATGTACAATTGCAATCCAAAAATGAAATCTGATTTTAAGTAGAACGGTTTTGGAGTTATTATTGCCTAAAACTTGTGATTAAAATAAAAAAAAATATATAATTTTTTTAAATGCTTATAAATTTGGTTCTGATGTTCTGATCTTCATGATTAAAACGAAAGATAACACCGTAGTTTTATGCTCAATCCACCATCTGAACAATACTTTGTCGTCAGTTTGTTGGTTTGAAAACTGGTAACAAATTTATTGATTAGAATTTATCGATTTCAAACATTTTTATGTAATCTAGAAACTTTCAATTTAGCATGAATTATGGAAATATTCCAACAGGGTGACAATTTTACCCCATTTTTTTGACTTTTTGTATAAAAATCCAAAACAATTAAGTAAGGAATTTGATGAGTGAAACTCAAAAATATATAAAAACTTTCATAGTATATAACATATTTTTCAGGAAACGTAATCATTATAAGTTTTATTATAAAAATTACATGTTAATGATTACATTTCAATTTTTTATGTTTAAAAAAAAAAAAAAAAACAAGGAAAAGCGTTAGCTTCGGTAGAACCGAAGCTCAAATACCCACCACACAAAATAGTTCTTGTATGATCATCAGTGATCAGTCATATTAGAAGTATATATGTAAAATTTTACATAACATAACAAAATTTTTCCTGAAAAAAATAAAAAAAGTGGAAGGTAAGTTTGTATAGGGTCTGTATGTTATAGCCACCCGATCCTTGTCATATCGGTAGTACATTCATAGGATGACAGGAGTGATTTTACCCAGATTGGAGTGAATAAGAACTATTTTATTAGAAAAACACAAAAATGGGCGGTATATTTGTATGGGGGCTATACCTAAAATAAATGGGCGTGGCATCTTGGTATTGATATTGGATGACATAGGAAGTGTTTTTAATCAATTCGTAGCAAATACATTCATATATAATAACTATTTTCATAAAAAAATCGAAAAAAAATGGAAAGTTCGTATGGGGGGGCTATATCCGGAAATGGGCCATGATTTTGACATTAGATGACTTTAGAAGTGTTTTCACCTTATTTGAAGTGAATTCATTCATAAATAAAAACTATTTTCATATAAAAACTTTAAAAAAAAAAAGCTGTGTAAAAATGGGCGTGGCACCTTGGCTCTAACATACAAAGTAGTCGTTCCCGAGAAAACCTTAAGTTTCAAATTTCAGCTCAATATCTTAATATCTTCACCGAAAAAATGTGTAGAAATAAACAGACAGGCAGACAGACGGACAAGACTAGATCGATTCGTCTCGTCGAGCTGATCAAGAATATATATACTTTATGGGGTCTCCGATTCCTTCTTTAATGCGTTACAAACTTTCCGACAAAGTGATAATACCCTTCACACTATGTGTGGCGGGTATAAAAAAACTTATTCAGAATTTTTTGATCAAAAAATATAAAACTCAAAAATAATGATTATTAATAATTTATATATTTTTCGCTCAAAATAAAACTCAAATGAAATTTAAAGCATCTGTGTTGTAAAAAATAAAAAGTTTGGTGTTCTCCTTTTTTCTAGGTTCATTGCAAGTGGGTGATAATCATTATTTAAGCTCTCTGATATTTTTAACTAAAATAAAAGTGAAAGTCTTTTATTTTTATTGGTTCTTGAATTGTGATGGCCTTCTAGTTTTCATCAGTTTTCAGCATTAGGACACTCGACTTTCCCAATTTTTAAAGTAGAGACAATTCTTGATTGCCCAAATCCTTAGCAATTGTTTTTTCCCCTGTTTAAATAAGTCGTACAACTTGCAGTACCAAAATTGTCGTACAAATTATGTACTACAGATTTTAGTAATGACTTTAAGTTGAAAAACTTCTAGCTGTATCATGAAACAAGCTTGGAAATTTTACCTCTCTGGAATGTCCCAAAGTCACTTTTCTAAAAGTAGAGAAAGCTTACTTTCCGGAAAGTTTGTAACGCATTAAGGGAGATATCGTAGACCCTATAAAGTATATACGGTGGACCCTCGGTTAACGAACTTAATTCGTTCAGAAACTTGTTCGTTATCCGAAACCGAATATTTGCATATACATAAATCAAAGTAAAATAAATAACAAGCTCAACACCGAAACTTAACGCGCAATTCGGTATTTCCCTTTTTCGCTGGTTATTATGCGAAACTTCGGTCGTTAAGAAATTTTTTTTTCGAAAAAATTTCGTTCGTTGTGCGAAATGTTCGTTCGTTAACTGAAAATTTTTTTCGAAAAAATTTCGTTCGTTATACGAAATGTTCGTTATCCGAGACGTTCGTTAACCGAGGGTCCACTGTATATTCAGACCGTGTCCGTTTGTCTGTCTGATTGACGCTATACGATTCATTCGCCTAGCTCCTCAGCAATTAAATATATTCACTCCAAATTGGGTTTTTGCGTCTTGCTCTATACAATTTTTTCGCACATTTTCTAATTTTTGTGTGAAAATAATTATTATTTATGAATGTATTCACTCCAAAGGAGTATATATGTGTACACTACTGATAAACATATAGCCCACATATAAACTCACCCCAACTTTCTAATTTTTTTTTCAAAAAAACTGTTATTATTCTGTACTTAAGTTAAAATTTGACTTTATTATTGTGTCTATACTTTGGTTGTATCGGTCTATTGACACCAAGCTGTCCCTTCTCCAAATTGTATCCAAGCCACTAATGATCAAAAAATAAACTAAATCCATATGTGGCGGGTATTTCAGCTTAGGTTCCACCGAAGGTAACGTTTTTTCTTGGTTGCATTTATATTAATTGATACAAAAATTAAGTGACCTCTTTATTGCATTAGGTGTAGCCAATAAAAAAGGATATTCACCAAAAAGATTTCGTCTGTTGCAGGTTGCGAGGAATGTTCCATACATTTTCAATAATTTGGATATTCCTCTTAGATCTCTGGCTGTTTATTGAAAAAAAAACTACATCCACTTTTAGCCCATTGTTTTGCTTGAAATTGGATCTGCATCATTAAAGTAATTTCTCGGGGCTTTCTTGATGCTTTTTGAACTAAATTTCTTATTTTCCAAAACGTATAAACTACACATATATACTTATTTCAATAGAAACACATTTTTCCTCTAGCTTTTAAATTTGAATAGTAATAATACTTACAAAGCATTACCGAAAAAAAGAGCATTATCAAATGAAATAACCCAACAATATATTATAAGAAATAGCAAAAAAATGTTGTATTTTGTCTAAGGTATTTAGTTAATGAAAATACGAGTCTAATTGCTCAGGAACATATAGTGTGAATTTCATCATCGTAATAACGATTATGGCTTTATTTAGTTTTCTTAATTAATTTTGTGTTGTATGTACTACATTAATTTTGATGTCGATATTTGAGAAACAAAAAAAACAAAATTTACTTTAGTTCAAACATCATTTGATATTTTTCATTTATACTAAAATAATTGGACTTGCCAGGACCGTCATAAAACTCCTTTGATGTCATTTTTTTAAAATTGATAAGAGCGAGAAGACTCTTAATATAGTCGTTCTTAGCAATACAAAGTTTTGAGTCATCTGCCTCTATATTTAACATGTTTTCTGTATTTTCGTTTGGCTTCTCATTTTCCGATGATGAATTTACTTCTTCACTGCATAAAAGTTTCTCATCTTCCTTATTTAAGCCATTTAACTTTATATACGATTCCATCATATGATAGCGTGTAGCTTCTCGCACATTCAGACCTTCAGTCATTTTCAAATAATTGTAAAACACATCGGAACTGAGATCTAAAATCGCAAAATGGTTCACTGATGCGAGAAATCTTGAGCTGATTACCTAACAGTGTGACAGATGGTTTCAATTAAAATTATATTCATACCTAACAATTCTTGTCTAAACTTACATTTCTAATTTCGGATATTACATCTGAAAGCTGTAGAGTGTGTGCCCACTCATAAAATGGAATTAAACGTGATATATCCATTTCATAAAGACGTTTTTTTATTATTTCAATGCAATCAGTCGTTATAGAATTTACCAGGTATTGATTTCCGAATATAGAAAGTTCCATTAAAATCATAGAATCGTAAGACTCGAGAGCTTGCTTGTCGTATGTGTAGATATAGTTGCGAAACTTGTCAAAAATGTCCGGCTTAACATTGTTTAGAACGATTTCGCACATCTTTGATTCCTTGAATTGACCGAAGAGCATGCGAACAAAAACTTCAGAAGCGCAGCCAAATATCAATCGATGACATTCAAATGTACGTCTTTTGCCATCGCTTTCAATTACAAAGCGACAATTGGCAAATGTATCAATTTTTTGTACATTTTCCAGTACAACTTGCAACCTCAAAAGAAGACAAAAAAAAAATGGTTTAACATAAATTTATGTACATTTATATTTGCTTATATAATTCTGTTCCAACTTACCACTTGCTCATTTCTACATTTTTAAGAGAATAAAGATACTTTGATTAATAATATCGATATAATTACATAGATATATTGATATATTTTTGTAATCTAAACATAGATATATAATTACATATGAAGAGTAGGTACATAAACAAATTATAACAAACACAAATAAAGTAGGTTTTGGTTTAATTTTTGTGTCTGATTTGCTCATTTTAGAAGTTAAATCTTTCAAAATCTCTATCTTCCAATATGGATTGATTCATAGATACACATATGTAATAATGAGCTCATAATATTTAATTTAAGATTTAATTCCTATGTCCAAAAACCAAGACATTAAAAATATTAGAACCTGCTGAATACTTTTTAATGTATTGAACTATAAAAATAAAATAAAAAAAAACAACTTAATCCACTAATACCGAGTATAAAAATATTTATGTACATACATACATACATATGTATGTATATATACATATATACATATCTACGAATTTATATCTTTGAATGAACTTATTCTTTTTTACAAGATTAAATGTTATAAGCACTCACTTTATATATAAAACGTAATATTTTTAATATGTGTTATTTATTAATATTATTTTTAATTTTTTTTTTTTTTTTTTTTTAATCACTTCGTGGCAAATTCTTGTTCCGTTCGAGTTTACGAACAAATGAAGACTGAAAGCAAGCTCCGCGCCGATCAGTTTATCAAATGAGGCACGTAATGCAGTATTGCATTATTTGCTTAGAACGTATAAATCGGTGTTCTGGAGCGAAATGGAGCAGAGAGCATTGAATAAGGTTAGATTGCGCTTCAGAAAAAAACTACACATTTTTAATAGATAAAAATATTGAATTTTATAGTTTTTTATGTGTTAAAATTATATAAAACAGATTTGGATCGACATAATTTTAACAATTTTAATCACGCAGTGGTTTGCAGCCCTGTTAAAAATAAAATGAATTTTTATACCAGTTACACATAGTGTAAAACACGTATATTCAGTTTATCAGAAAGTTTGTAACGCATTAAAGGAGGCATCGTAGATTCTATAATGTGTATACATATATTTTTAATCACCTCGACGAGACGAATCTGTCTGCCCGTCTGTCTGTTTGTTGCTGCGCGATTTATTTCCTCAGTTTTAAAGACATTGGACTGAAATTTTAAACTTAAGCTTTTCTAGGTCCTATGTACTTTCTATGTAAAAATCAATATGCCACGCCTACTTTAAGGTATAGCTCCCATACAAAAGTACAACATTTTGTCAAGTTCTTATAAAATGTATTTATAAAGCGAATGGCTTCAAATATGGTACAAATGCTTCTTATGCCATGCCAAATCTTCAGCTTAAAATTGGTTGGTGAACCCTATAATGTATCTATATATATAAAAATACATAGCTGTGCGTTTACAACGCTAAAACTCGAGAATGACTCGACCGATTTGAACAATTTTTTTTTTTGTTTTGTTGCTCTCATCATAGATGTGGTCAGAAAGGAAAAAAATTTGAAAAATTTTGACCAGGGGCCTAATGGGGGCCTAAAGGGGGCCTTTGAAACCGGAAAGCCATATCTTTGCAAGTGAATAGACGTAGAGACTTGAAAAAGGGCTTCAATTTGAAAGATGGTTAAAAAACATAGACGGGATTTTAGAAAATTTTGACCCGGGCCTAATGGGGCCTTGAAACCGGAAAAGCCATGTCTTTGAAATGAATAGACGTAGAGACTAGAAACAGGGCTGATTTGAAAGATGGTTAAAAAACAATTTTTAGCGTTCAAGGTGTTCAAGGGATTTCCGGAACTTGGACCTGGGACCCATATGTGGACCCAATATAGATTTTTTGACCAATTTTTTTTTTTTTTACAGGTGAGCACTTAGACGTGATTTTAGAAAATTTTGACCCGGGGCCTAATGAGAGCCTTGAAAAAACAGTCATACATTTGGATTGAACAGACGTAGAGACTTGAAACTGGGCGCATTTGAATGATGGTTAAAAATTATTTTTATCGTTCAAGGTGCTTAAGGGATTTTCGGAACCCACATTTTTTGAAAAATTTATATTTAGCCACCAACGAGAAGCAAAAAAAAAAAAAAAAACACGAGCAAAGCCGCGGGTACCTGCTATATACAATAATATATAAAAATATCATGTCACAGCGTTTGAAACGACACTCCACGAAAATGGGTTGACTGATTCTTATGAAATATTGTGTGTATATTCAGTTGGTCTAAGAATCGGACATAAACTATTTTTCATACTACTATCGTTGTCCCCATTGAATTAATAATTAATTCCTGAAACAACTCCACGTATTTCAATTAATTTTGTAGATGTCTATTTTTTGGTCCAACTTACACAAAAAGGAAGTACGTAGTTTTAGAAAAATGGGCGGTGGGCGTGGCTCCATAGAAGTATTTGAGAGAAATTTAATTCGGTATAAATGTTAAAAAAAAAGTTTGAAAAAAAAAAGAACGATGGGCGAGGCCCCATAATTGCGATCAAAAAAACTAATTTTATTTTTGCAAATAATTGAACAAGAGAAACGAAACTCGGTATAAATGTTATTACACCGAGAAAAGTATAATCCATTGGACAAATGAGAGGTGGGTGAACCAAAAACAATTCGTCTTATTTTTGCAAATAATTGAGCTAGACAAATGAAATAAGGTATTACTACATGACCCGAGCAAGGCCGGGTAGTTCAGCTAGTGTACATATATTCTTGAACAGTGTGACGAGACGAATCGATTCTGCCCTGTCCATCGGTCCGTCGGTCTGTTTGTTGCTGGCTGGATTTATTCGCTTTGTTTTAAAGATATTGGTCTGAAATTTTAAACTTTAGCTTTTCTAGTACCAGTGTACATTAAAATCAATGCGTCACGTCCACTTTTAGGTCTATCCCATACAACCTTACAACATTTTGTCAAGTTCTTATACGGAAAAAATTTATTTATTTATAAGTGAATAGCTTCAAATATGTTCAGTTTAAAATTGGTTGAGATCGGACAACGAATTTTTAAATTTTTAAAAACACTTTCAAGAAAGGCTGAACACGCAGATCTATTTACTTCAAATGATGTGTGACAGGTATGTAAGCTTCAGTCCAACCAAAGTTAACGTTTTTCCTTGTTTATTTTGCAATATACATATGTATACATATCACCCTTTCATTGTGTAGATTTATGTAAGTTTGTGTGCAAAGCTGTAGTTTATTTATCGTATAAAAAATGGTTCTCAAGTGCTCGGAAGTTTACACCAGAGAAAGAAAACGAAACAAAATGCTGATGCAAACATTCGTGTTGCAAATGCTCAATGATTTCTTCAAGAAGGGTGTTCCCATTTTAATTTTATACCCGTAACTCATAGTGTAAACGGGTATATTCAATTTGTCTAAAAATTTGTAACGCACCAACGGAGGCGTTGTAGTCTCCATAAAGTATATGTATTGTTGATCAGCTCGACGACACGAATCAAAATAGAAATATATCTGTCTGTTGCGATGAGTTTTACTTACAAAGTTTTAAAGACATTGAAATGAAATTTTATACTTAAGTTTATTTTGGTCCTGGGCAGTTTGTTTCTCAAAATTACGGTGGCACGCCCATTTTTAGGTATAGCCTCCTTACAAACTTACCTCCCATTTTCAATTTTTTTAAAGAAATTAGCTGTTATTTATGCGATATCTCCTACGAGCTTTTGGTTCAGTGGGTTATGTTAAAACTCTTCTATTGTCATTCTTTGTACCGATTTATTAATAATCGGGCCACTAGAACATATAGCCCATATAAATCACCACCCATTTTCTGATATTTTCAATGAAATTATTGTTACAATATTTTAAACATAAAATTTTATATCAAAACTCGTCGGAAAGTTTGTAACGTATTAAAGAAAAAACCATTAAAAGAGACGACGTGGACCCTATAATCTATGTATATATATATATATATATATATATATATATATATAAATCTCTATCACCTGACTGAATCATTCCATTATTCGTTCACGGGTTTTTCGTTTTATGATAAAAGTTAGCACTAAGAAGGGATTTTGGAAAATTTTGACCAGGGGCTCTATGGGGGGGCCTTGAACCGAAAAACCATATTTTTGGAATGCATAGTAAGACCTAGGCTCATTTGAATGGTAGACAAAAAATATTTTGGAAGTATTAAAGCGATTTGCAAAGTTTGAACCTAGGGCCCAGTGGTGGGCCAAAAATGGGTAACTTTCACCTTTTATTCCATTTTTTATCCATCTTTGAAATGAAAAACCCTAGAGACATGAAATTACGCTCATTTGAAATGTCGTTCAAAAACATTTTTGGGGTATTTCGGTGTTTAACAAAATTTTTAACCTAAGACCTACTTGGAGACCCAAAATCGAATAAACCATCTCTTTTAACAGTTTTCCTTTAGCTCGGTAACGGAAAGGACTAGAGAGTTAATATTAAGCGCATTGGAAAGATGGTGAAAGGTTTCGAAATTTGGACCCTTTTTAGATTTTAGGTGAGCACTAAGACGTGATTTGGAAAATGACTTACCCGGGGTCTATTGTGGGCCTGGAAACCGGAAAAGCTATATCTACGGAGTGAATAGACATAAAGACTTAAAGTGATTTGAAAAACTATTCACCAGGGGCCTAATGGCGGTTTTAAAACTAGCAAATCCATATCTTCGGAAAGAATAGCTGTAAAGACTTGAAAGATGGTTAGAAAATATTTTTGACCTGTTTACGGCGCCTTGAAATCGGAAAAGCCATATCTTTGTAAT
Source organism: Leucophenga varia (assembly GCA_018903435.1). Classification (NCBI taxonomy): domain Eukaryota; kingdom Metazoa; phylum Arthropoda; class Insecta; order Diptera; family Drosophilidae; genus Leucophenga; species Leucophenga varia. Next base: position 89,000 of record JAEIFJ010000911.1, on the reverse strand, counting down.
GAAGAGACTTGAAACTGGGCTCATTTGTAAGATAGTTAAAGATATTTAAGGCGTGATAAGGGGATTTCCTAAATTTGGACATGAATGTCAATGGTAGAAACTTGATATTAGTCGCATTTGAAATATAACTAAAAATGATTTTTAATTGTTAAAGGGGTTCCTGATATTTGGACATTTGGTCCAGCACCAAAATTTTAATAGTTGTTAAAAATCTTTCTTTTTAATTATTTCTGTATATTCAAAGTGCAACATAAGTGATCAGTTAGTCAAGATTTTGATATGAGAATACCATGCAACTTGATATTAGGCGTATTTAAAAGATGGTTAAAAAATGTTTTCGTGTTCGAAGGGCATCCGATAATCTCTTTTGTGTTCATTAATTTGTTAATTAATCATACGCTGGGTGGACTTGACAACATGGACTCTTCTCTCACCACTTATTAAAAATTTATTTATTTAACAAGTAAAAGTAAAAAAGGAGTGCATATATATTCTTGATCAGTGTGCCTAGACGAATTGATTTTGCCCTTTCTGACTGTCTGATTGTTGCTGAGCGATTTATTTGCTCATTTTTAAAGATATTAAGCTGAAATTTAAAACTTAAGCTTTTCTAGGTCCTGTGTACTTTCTATGTTAAAATCAATATGCCACGCCCACTTTTAGGTATTGGTCCCATACAAAAGTACTACATTTTGTCAAGTTCTTATAAGAAAAAAATGTATTTATAAAGCGAATGGCTTCAAATATGGTTCAAATGTTTCTTATACCATGCCAAATCTTCAGTTTAAAATTGGTCCAAATCTCTAAATTTTTAAGAATATATTTAATTTGTTTAGTATTTTTAAATAAAATTTAATACAAATGCTGCACACGAAGGTCTATCAACGTCAAATGATGTGTAACAGGTATAAGCTTCGGTCCAACCGAAGTTAACTTTTTTGTTGTTTTTTAAAACAAAATTAAAACCTAAAAAAATTGACTTTACATGATCTCGGGAAAACAATCAGGAAGGATTTCAATTTTTGTAGTTTATCGAACCTTGAATTGTATACGGATCAAGAATCAAAAAGGTTTTTGTAAACATTTTCATCAAACCTGTGACCGCTTGAAGCTCAGTGTGTGTAGCTCTGTCCCTTTTTTTCCAGTAAAGTTCTGGTAAAATTTACTCAGTATAATAAATTTAAAAGAGTAACAGTTTGTAAAATCAGTTACATCACAATTTCTGAAGTACAACATTTAATTGCTAAATTTGACTGGAAGAAAAAGGCCCAATTAAAGCGAGCAAAAATTAACTAAACTGCTTTATCAACACTCTCAATGTTTCTCTCTCGTTACTGAATAATTGAGCTAACCCTGGAGAAAAGCGACTAGTTTGTATACAGACATTTACTATCTCTTTTATTTCAATGCAACGGACTGGTATGTTTAACATTGGTATTTGCCAATCGTCCCCTGCTGCATCCGATTGTATGTAGTTCAATACCAGTTTGTTTGTGTACAGATGCATACTAGTTTGTTGTAAAATTAATTAAAATATTGTACATATTTTTTATACCCGTTACACATAGTGTAAACGGGTATATTCAGTTTGTCAAAAAGTTTGTAACGCATTGAAGGAGGCATCGGAGATCCCACAAAGTATATATATTCTTGATCAGCTCGATGAGACGGATCGATCTAGCCATGTCCGTCTGTCTGTCTGTCCGTCTGTTTGTTGCTATGCGATTTATTCGATGAAGATATAAAGATATTTGACTGAAATTTTAAACTTAAGCTTTTCTCGGCAACGACTATGTTAAGTTCGAAAATGAGAGTGCCACGCCCATTTTTAGGTATAGCCCCATACAAACTTACCGATTTTTTTCGATTTTTTGTTTAAAAATAGTAATTATTTATGAATGTACTCGCTCCCAATTAGGTAAAAACATTTCTTTTGTCATCCAGGGTCAAAACCAAGACGCCACGCCCATGTAACGGGTATTTCAGCTTCGGTTCCACCGAAGTTAACGTTTTTCCTTGTTTTATTGTATATTTTTATGTATTATATTTTTATACCCGTTACACATAGTGTGAACGGGTATATTCAGTTTGTCAAAAAGTTTGTAACGCATTGAAAGAGGCATCGGAGACCCCATAAAGTATATATATTCTTGATCAGCTCGATGAGACGAATCGATCTAGCCATGTCCGTCTGTCTGTCCGTCTGTTTGTTGCTATGCGATCTTTTCGATGAAGATATAAAGATATTGGGCTGAAATTTTAAACTTAAGCTTTTCTCGGCAACGACTAGGTTAAGTTCGAAAATGAGAGTGCCACGCCCATTTTTAGGTATAGCCCCCATACAAACTTATCGATTTTTTTCGATTTTTTTTTTTAAATAGTAATTATTTATGAATGTACTCGCTCCCAATTGGGTAAAAACATTTTTTTGGTCATCCAGGGTCAAAACCAAGACGACACGCCCATGTAACGGGTATTTCAGCTTCGGTTCCACCGAAGTTAACGTTTTTCCTTGTTTTTATATTAATATGTCGGAGTACATGGCCTCTTAATATAATGTACCAGGAGTTAAAAGCTGTTTAATCGAAACATCAAAATACATATGTATGTATCTCTACCTATTTCTTTATTTTAACGCAATAGAGTTTGGTATGAAAGCATGCTCTTATACAAGGTACGCTATCTATTATGATAGCATGTGAATCTTGAATAACTTTTGTTGGAGGAAACTTTTTTTTTTTATTTTTTTTTTACTCAAATTTTATTTGTTCCTTTCTATTTTGTTTACATCATGTTTTGAAGATAACGTCCAACAATTGACCACATTCAGCACTGATGCAAAAATAAGTGGTCCATGTCATATTCGATCATTTCCGGAAACACAAAATCACGCAGCATCGCTCTATACAACGCGTCATTATTCGTAACGACGTCGCCAGTCTCGTCCTTGAGATAATGTTTCTCAAGTGGATTTCGTCCATATAATGGAGGACACATTTTCAAAATGCAATTTAATGATTTCATTGCACAAACTAAATGGAAATGGCGCTTCGTACAAGTCATTAAAAAGTTATTACGGAGTTATTCAAGATCACATACAATCGCAAAATATGGCGCACCTTGTATAAATTATATTTTTGCTATATTATTACCACAGTAATACGCTAAGTGTGCCCATTTCAAGTATTCTAAATTGTTCTCATCGAATGAATGCAGCCACTTTATTATTAATTTTTTTTCTCTTTTTCAAACAATTTTATTTTGGCTGGCTAAATAATTAAATATAAATTTACATATGTATATTTGCAAACATACATACCATACGGTACGAAGGCTAGAAACAATTAATTTAATATTATCAATTATCACAAAATAAATACCAGAAATAAAAAAATAAGCAAAACATTTTTCATTTTAAATATTAACGGCCAAGAAATGCTTAACACAAGTTAGCAGCGCCGATTAGACAAATGAGAGGCAGTCCGAGAGAGTAAAAGAGAGATCAATTTTTTTTGTTTGCTTTGCGTTCGCTCTGTGCACTTTTTGTTTCGTGTGACGCCTGAGCTGCTGCTGCTGCCATTCTTGTTTAATTTTATTTATTTATTTATTTTTTTTTTTTTGGCTATTGCAAATTTTTAATTTCTGTTTTGAAAACAGTAAAAACTAGATTGTTAAATTGTTAATAGACTCACATTCGATATGGAGACTATAAATTTCAATGAATACACAAAAAAGGAGCGGTCGGAAATAATATCAGCATTTCTGAAGAAAACAGCAACAGACGAAGCGACAGCTGCAAGCGCTGAGCGATTTTTCGAGTTTTACTTTGAGAAATTTTACAAAATGCCAACGCATGTACGTAACGATATTATTTATTGTCAACGTGCAATGAAATCTCATCTTCAGGTGCACCAGGTTAGTAACATATTTTGTATGTGTATCATTTATTCGTTTTCCCGCCATGAGTCATGCGCTTCTTTCTTGTTTTTTCGCGCTTACAGTTGGTTGTGCAGGTATTTGCACAGCAGCCCGATGCCGATCCCGTTCAAAAGGATACATTCCTTCACGAAATCGAAGATCAATTGAATGAAATAAATGCCGAATGCAACTATTTAACGTTGCAATTAAAGGATGACATTGCAGAGTTCTGTTTGGTATTTAAGGATCACGGCGTCAACTGCAATCAATTGGTTGTCAATTCCATAATAAGCGGAGAAATTGTGCCACATGTCTACAATACAGATTCAAAAGTGATGCCAATAAATGTTTTGCCACGCGAGACCGATAAAGAAATGATGAGTCGTTTCTTTACTGTATCTGAGGATGATGATGCTGATGTCAGCGCAAAGAAAACATTACATCCATATTTGATCGACACTGTTGATATTACCGATGACAATGATGTGCCAGACATAGAAAAGCCTAAGCATATTAAAACCGAACCAAAAAAACAGCTAAACACTGTCGTGTCTGTCGTGCCACCAACTCAGACTTTGCCAAATAATGTACGTCGTAAGAGCGTACCTACTTCAACTTCAGAAAATACCTATGCTACAAAGAACGAAAAGCGTGTTACGGTGTCCGGTGCAGCCGCCAAACGTAAAAAGCTAATACCAGCAACTAATGAAAAGCAACAAAAAGAACAGTCGGCAACTATTATTAACAATGTTGATCAGGTTCAAGCTAGTCGTTTGAATTTGATTCAAGTATTAAAACGCACTCGTAACGAACGTCTGAAGGTTTCATCTGGACCGGGACTTAAGTTGACGGGTCAAGGTCAGCAGTTAACCCAAAAGCAACTACGTCAAATTCAAACGAAACAAATTTCGTCGAATGTCGAAGAAGTAGTTAAAACTTTGGAAAATGATAAAAACATGTTCTTGCATTCAATGGGTCTCTGCACGTCCGCTGAGTACAAACGAATGTTGACCGCTCAGAATCAGTTGAAGCTTCGTAGCTGTAATAAGGCGCGCCAATAAATAAATAGTCTTAGCAATTAGGTCATTTAGTAGTGAAGCAGAGTGTAGTGCAAATAAGGAAAGACTGTTAGTATGGCTTGTATGGGCGGGTGCCATTAATATGTTAAGCAATAATTTTAGATATTTACTTCTTTTACAATTATGGTGCTAAATTAAAAATCACCTTAAAGATAGATTATGTACATATGTAGTTGCTTCGCATACAAAAACAACTAAAATGTTTTATGAGCTGCTTCTATTTATAGTTTATTCTAATGTTAAAGCATAATTTTTTTTAATAAGACTATGATTCTACGAAATGAAAAACGATTTCTGAGAATTGCTTCTATAAAAAAGTGTTATATGTAGTTGTTTGTATGTTATTTTTTAAATTTAAATAAAAGCCATATTAATTAACAAAACACAAAACTGATAAAAAAAAGTGTTGTAATATTTTTTCTTTTTTATAATTCTACTTTTGCAAATGTTTCAAATTCTTATTTCTGCTTACAAATGGAATGATACAGATTGACAGTTTGTCATTAACAAATTTTTCTATAAAATTGTACTCAAGGCATAACTAAATATTTTAAACCTAAAGTATTAAAATACTCACACATGTGAGTATGTACTAAAAAAAATTAATTAAGTTTGTCACGTAGTTGTTCTTAAAGCGTTTAATGAGAATTTCAACGCATAGGTACATGTTAAGTTAGTCTGTAAAACTGGAGATGACATAAATGGCAGATGTATAAGTTACCGAAGACGTTGATTTCCAAATATAAATTTTTGATCGACTTTTGAATAGTTATTCCTATACAGACGGTTATGGCTATATCGATTCTTTTTATCGAGCTGATTAATTGCATCTTTTTCTATCTAAATATGTATCTATATAGTGTGCATATTTTTTATATTAGCCGAAAATATGAAGTATGTATATGGATTAATAAATCTGTGCATTAGAGCTACATATGTATGTGCGTTGTGTATATCAATTTATGGTTTAAGTTCAATTTTATGTTGGAGCTCATTAAGATATTGGTTATTCAAATTGTTGTACTATTTAACCAATCTGATGCAAGTTATAGCCAAGTAATAAAAAAATGTGTGGATCTGTCAATCTCAAAGCAAATATCAATTTTGTAGCACTTTTACATTGGGAACCACAAAACGGAATACCATGTTTATTGAGTTCAATTGACACAAATTCGAACAATTTTTAAATTCGTTTATTAAGACGCACTAAGAGTGTATAATGGTTTCACTATTTTCAGTTCTCTTTTCTGAAGAAAAATTGAGTTTAATGAACAAAAAAAGCAAAATAAAAAAATTTTAAAAAAGAAAAACCCTTTAGAATTTTTTTGTAAATTTTTTCATGTTTTGGTAGATCTTTTTGTTGTGTTTTTTTGATGATTTAAACTACATACGTATGGTTAAAAAGAAGGAGCAAAATAACATACACAAGTCGAAACAATAAAAAAAAAATGTTTTTATTTCATACTTGCATCCTTTATTTGCGTTAAAGTGAGAAGTATAACAAGGAAAAACGTTAACTTCGCTAGAACCGAAGCTCAAATACTCGCCCCATCTTTGTTTAGTTTATTTAGGATCGTCAGTAGAGAAGGGCTTTGAGTCAATAGAACAATACAAGTAAGGTTTAAACACAATAATGGGGTAAAATTTTAACCTAAGGACAGAACAATAAACATTTTCTTGAAAAAAAAAAAAAATAGAAAATGGGTTGTGACTTTGTTTGGGGCTATATGTAATAGTGGGCTGATCCTTATAATATCCTTTAATATAAGATGTGTTTTACTCAATTTTGAAGTGAATACACTCAAATAACTACAATTTTCACACAAAAATAAGAAAATGGGCAAAAAGTACATATGGGGCACGTACTAAAAATTGGCGTGGCACCTTAGTTTTAAGCATTGGATGACATTAGAAGTGTTTGTACCTCATTTGAAAGATGATCAAAAAAGGTGTTCAAGGCATTTCCCAAAATTGGACCCATATGTGGACCAAAAATAGATTTTTTGTTAATTTGTTTTTTTTTTTGTATTACAGGTGATTACTTAGACGGGATTTTAAAAAAATGTTGACCCGGGGCCTAATGGGAGCCTTGAAAGTAAGTCATATCTTTGGATTGAATAGACGTAGAGACTTGAAACTGGGCACATTTGAATGATGGTTAATCGTGTTTAGGGGATTTCCAAAATTTTAACCCAAATTTTTTGAACAATTTATGTTTATCCACCAAATAAAAAGCAAAAAAACGCGAGCAAAGCCGTGGGTACATGTGGTTGTCAAATATCTCCCTTCCGCTTTTTCGCTATTTATCAGTAAATAAGTGATATAGACATATAGTATATATATTCTTGATCAACATATGTAGCAAGCAGAGTCCATGTCTGTCCGTCTGCCTTGCTGACTGCCGTATGAGAGATTATCTCGGAAAATATAAGTGATATGGCCACCATATTTGAAACTTAGACACTCCTGAACCTCAAAGTTTTTCTTTCCTCCCCTTTTCTACCCCAATTTTTAGGTTCTTTGCATAAAAACTACTTAGTTTCTTATTTTAGGAAGTCTGAATTAAGTATAAATTATGCCTATGACGGTCCCAGAAAAATATACCAACATGGGAAGGATGAAAAAAGATTAAGGTCCAGCCTCCATTCAAGTTTGCCCCAATTTTTCTAGTTTTTGTATGAACATTCAATCCAGTTTGGTTCTAAGATAAGACTTAACTTAAGTACATAAAGTTTGGATACAGAGTATCTTGCAGTCGAGCAAACTCAACTTCAAGCGTTCTTAAATAAAAATATTAAACATTTGCATAACACATACATACATATGAGATACCACATCCATTTCATTCAAATGTTGATACATAGCTCATTAATGCTTCATATCTCTATTTATTAAAATTATTTTTTATAACTTTTCTTTTATTTTTTTAGCTTCTGTATTGTTATGAATGTTATTTTATCGAAAAGATTCAAATTTCAAAGCGCTCGAACTCGTGGTTTAATTGCCTATAAAGGACAGACAGAGATAAAGAGAAAAAAGACAGCCATACATACATATGTATGTACTGATATATGTATGTACATGTATGTATACGAGTATTCATTTGTATAAATACAGACTAGCACCCCCGAGAAGGCTTTGCTTGCGGATGCAACAAACTGAATCCCGTTTGTATATCTTTAAAGAAGGCATCGGGAGCTCTATGAAGTACCATTTCGATGAGACGAGTCAATCTAGCCATGTCCGTCTGTCCGTCCGTCTTTTTATTTCAACGCGATTCATTTGGAGCGTACTTAATATATTCTTTGCTAAAATTCGAAATTTACGCTTTTCCCAGCAAAGTCACAGACTTAGTCAAGTTCGAAAATAAAAATTGCTACGTCCCCCATACAACTTACCGATTATTTTCTTACCACTCATTTTCTGATATTTTTAAGAAAATTATTGTTACTTCTTTTTTTTAGTTTTAAAATTTGATACCAATATTGTGTCTAAATATGAATTGTACCCCCACCCAACTAAAAGTTCTATAGTATCTAAGCCACAGATGATAATACATAAACTATTTAAAGATTCGGTTTTTTTCCTGAGTTAACGTTTTTTCTTGTTTAATTTTATTTTTAAAGTAAAATATATTTTACACATGCTTCAAAATTGAATTTGTCTTTTAATATTTACCTTTACATATCTAATTTCAAGCACTTAATCCATTACTTAGTTCTTAAAATGAGGCCTTGAGTAATGTTTCAGTCCTCCAAGAGGGTCAAAATAATAAAACACCTATCAATCAATATTTAAAGTTCATAGCTTAGATTCAAATTGTGTATTTTGTCCCATATTGGGGACACTCCGTTACTGAGAATTACAATTATGAATAACGAATTATGGTCTGGAGTGCCCATGGCTCGGTAAAGGGGCTTTGGTTCAATTTGTTAAAAACCCTATTAATATGTTCTTATTCAAATATGTAAATGTTGAAGATCGAGGCTTTTGCGTTATTGAGAAATGCAAGTGTAACCCTGCACCTGTTCATGGATTCCAAATTGGTCAAGTTTTTTAGAAACCCTGTCTTTACATTTTTGCCTACACATGTAAAATTTTAAATTTATTTTTATTTTTGTGCCCAAGAGCGTTCGGAAAATTTCAAAATGGTTACAGTGTGAACGGCTAATTTTAGCTTGTCAAAAAGTTTGTAACGCTTCCAATTCTCTGTACTTTCTGTACTCATCACCATCATGTACAATATTTGCCTAAAAATTTTCAAAACAATAGTTTGGGTTGCACATAGCTTGTCTCATTTCTGAAAAATTTGTGTTAAGAATGTAAAAACTACTAATTTCAAACCTTGCATATATTTTTGAAAGGTTTTGAAAGTTGCAGAAAAGCCAGAAAATTCTTATTTTTATTAAATAGCCTATTTTTTTGGTACATAAAAGGGTGAAAAACTTGGAAGCACTTTCGTTTGTATTTTAGATATTACAAAACCAAAACTCTGCCTAAATCAGGCAAATTAAAAAGACATTCTTCACATTTCTTATTAAAAACAAAGAAAATCATATGTTTGCAATTTTATTAGTTTTATTTATTTTAACTCCAGAAATTAAAATCTAAAATCAAATTACCAATCTAAATCGTATGCATATAAATTATCTGATAACCAAGGAAGTTGAAAATTTTCAAATGTTGGCTTTATTGCGTTTGAGGCAACGCATTTTGTATCTTTCTTCAAGTTTTTTTGTTCATTACTCATTTTTTGGGAACTTGAAGGTAGTTCAGATTTCACCTTACTCTCACCTTCTTTTTTAGCAAAAGTCTGACGTAGTGATGCAAAATCGGTTGGTGAGATTTCAACAGTGTGCCCCCCACTTAATGGATTATCGGTTCCGTGAAAGATTTTATCGATGGCGCAAGCAATCTGCTTTGCATTATCTGCGGCGTTGCACTTTGGATCAGAATTCATATTCAATTCGGTGAAAAGTTCTTCGAATTTAGAATCGTTTTCCGAAGGCAGCTTAGAATGCCTGGCATAAATCTCGTACTGATTTGCATCGTACTCTTTGCCATGTTTTTTGTAGATTCGAATCGTTTTAGCGCGTAATCGCTTTTGTAAGTCAATATCATGCACGGATGCATTAAGTGCAACAAGAGCTACATGACAAGCACTGTTCTCCAGATGAAACCCATCTGTCTGACAACTGCTGATGATCGTTTTCAAGACCTCACTGGTATTCACCGAACGACCAAGCAATCTGCTTAAATCAAGCGCGATTTTCGGAATGCTTTGCAATGTGAAAACGGCCCGAGCAAGCGGAGTCAACACAAATTTGTCTCTTGGTTTTAATTCCTTAGGTGTGGTGCGGCACAATACATCAGTAGACAAGAGTGCTGCTTGCTTTAGCGAGAGATATATTTTGTTGTCTAATACAATGGGTTGTACATTGATGGGCTTACGAAAGCGGTAGGAATAGATGAAAACACTTTTGGAAAGCCCAGTCGAAGTTTTGAAATCCATGCGCCACATTTCTTCTTTGCCACTTTGCTTTGAGGCACGCATTTTTGGTACCAGCTCAAACAAAACCTTCGCTGCGAAACTTAAACTCTCCGATTTTTCATTGGGATTATTGTGAGAAAAGTCGGGACAAACTTTTTTGAATTCTTCAACTAGTTTGTCATATTGTAGTCCAACCGGCGGCAGTGCAGTAGCCATTGCGAAATGTATACTAAAAATATAATAGTATTAATTCTAAATAAATTTAGAAAAAAAAACATTGCAAGAGTAGCAAGTCTCCTTTGTTTCATTTGTTTAGCTTTTGTGGAATAAACAAATTAATTCACGATATTATGTTACCCACCGAATTTTCAACAACTGTCAGCGACGCCTAACTGAATTCAACTAAAGAGAATATTATTGCTCAGCATTCTTTTTATTCAATACAACCAATGGCAAATTTACAAATATTCTTACACATATTCACAACTGGAAAAAAATGTGCGAGAATTGCTTCGTCAAAACTACCCGGTATTGCAAGGAAATATCGTAAAAGCTGTTATGCTATAATTTTAGTGGAAAGTCGACCTTAGGCTTTTTGTACGAATTCAGCTTCAACTCGTAGGCATATGAAATTTGACGTTTTAAAGAGTCTCAATTTGGAAGATTATCGGTGGATTCACAAATTTAAATCTTAAAAGATTCCCCATTAAACACTCTCAATTAGGACAAAATTGTAAGTATTCGCAAAATGGGCTTTTTAAAGCTTATATAGAACGATTTTCAAAGTTTTTATTTGTATACAACTTAAATTACAATCTAGAGAATTTTCTGAGCTTTCACAATTTGTGCACTTAAAAAAAGTATAATTTAAGACAATATATAATATTTAAACTGATAGAAATGTGGAAGAAGATGTATGCATTTTTGTTAGAATCATTCTGAATTTCTATGTTCTAAAAACTTTTTTTTAATAATTATTAAATATACCACTGTTGCTTTGTCCCGAAAAACTTCTAAATAATTCTAAATAATTACCAAAAACTTTCAATACTATCAATAGTACCCATGATAATTTGGAGGCCTACACTAAAAAGCATGGAATATTAAGCCTACTTGGAAGCCGTAGTTGATTACAAATTTGGAGTCAAGATTTTGTGGATTAGTACTCAACGTTCCTTTATAGTTTTGTGTATAAACAGAAGAATATATTTTATTCGTGAAATTCATTGTTCGCAAAATATGCGTATAAACGAGGTACATAATAATGCCTTGTTTCCTCGATTAAAACTAAAATCTCATCTTCGAGCTGAATCAACGAGTTCAATTTCGTATTTTGTTTATAAATCCGTTCGGTAAGTTTTCCCAAAGATTCCAATTTTTTTTTAAACCTAAACCCAAGGTTTTTGTTAATTTTGGCACTATCTTCTTTAAAAAAACCACTCGACTCCTTTGTGGGCTTGTTCAATTGGGTCCAAACTTGGGTTTAGGGTGCTTAGGTAGACTTGACTTTTCTTATTTAGAAAAGAGAAGTAAGTTTGTATGGAGACTGTATGTTATAGTAGCACTGGAAGTATAAACTTTGTAGGGTTTACGTTACATTTAATGCGTTACAAAATGATAATACCCGTTCCGACTATGTGAGGCGAGTATTAAAATAATGTAACACATATGTACATATTAGTGTTGGCAAAAACAGTAATTTTTTAAGCAGTAGTGTGATTAGAGACTGCGACGAATCGATCTAGCCACGTCCGTCTGTCTGTCCGTCTGTTTGTTGCTATGCGATTCATTCGCTTAGTTTTAAAGATATGGAACTGAAATATTTAACTTAAGCTTTTCTCGGCAACGACTGGGTTAAGTTCGAAAATGAGAGTACCACGCCCATTTTTAAGTAGAGCCCCCATACAAACTTATCGATTTTTTTCGATTTTTTGTTTAAAAATAGTAATTATTTATGAACATTTATTTAAAAACATTTCTTTTGTCATCCAAGGTCAAAACTAAGAGGCCACGCCCATTCCCTCCCAGTTGGGTAAAATCATTTCTTTTGTCATCGAGTGTCAAAACCAAAACGCCATGCCCATTTTAAGGTACAGCCCCCATACAAATTTACCGCTCATTTTCGAATTTTGTATGAAAATATTAATTTTTTCTGAATGATTTCAATTCAAATTTGGTAAAAACAATTCTAATGTCAACTCCATCGATATGTTAAAGATCGGGCTAATATTACAAAAAGCCTCCATACAAATTTGATCAAATTCATCGTAAAATTTAATCTAATCGCCTTGCGAACATATAAACTATTAAAAGTTTTGTGTAACGGGTATTTCCAGCTTCGGTTCCACCGAAGTTAACGTTTTTCCTTGTTTTTTTTTTTTTTTTTTGTTTGTTTGTTTGTTTTGCGTTTTTCCTTCTACTTGTCAACTGAATAAATTCTTAATAAGTGGTGTGAGATATTTTCAAGTCCACCTAGCGTATGATTAATTAACATAATCGCCAAGTTAAACATTGAACCCAAAACATATTATCGAATACCTATTGAGCACCAAAATTATTTTTTAACCATCCATTAAATGCTATCAAGTTTCTGTGTATTCTCATATCAAAGTGCTTTGTATAAACAGAAAAATATATAAAACAAAAAGATTTTTAACAATTATTAAAATTTTGGTTCTGTGTGCCACGCTGGACCAAAAGTCCAAATAATCAAAAAATCTAGTCTAGGTCCACCTATGAGTTCCAGGACCAACTTTCGGAAATCTCTTGAACAGCCCAAACATATTTTATAACCATCTTTGAAATGAAACCAGTTTCAAGTCTCTATGTCTGTTCATTCCAAAGATATGGCTATTCCAGTTTCAAGTCCATTAGGCCCCGGGTCAAATTTTCCAAAATATTAACCTTCCTCTTCAATCACTCTATCTATTAAAAAAAAACCTCATCAAAATCTGTTGCGTAGTTTTAAAGATTTCAACATACATAGGGACATAGGGACAGAGAGAGCAACTTTGTTTTTATATAGGGTGGTTAAGTTTCAAGGGCCGATGTTGAATGTGAACCACACCTAAACGTCAAGTTTTTTCCTGCATTTCTTTTGACATTTCTCAACTTCAGACTAACTCAATTTGAACCATGGAGCAACTCGTTAAAATTATTCAGGCCTATTATGAAAATGGGCGTTCTTGCCACACAGCTAACGAAACAATGGCTCTTTTGCGCGAAAAATTTGATGGCCGAATAATCTCACGTCGCGGGGATGTCAACTGGCCGCCAAGTTCATGTGATTTGACACCGTTGGACTTTTTTCTTTAAGGTTATTTGAAAGAAAAGGTGTACGCCCATAAGCCAACAACAATTTAAGAGCTAAAGGGTGAGATAATTCGGCACATTACCGACATTGAACCTCAATTATGCCTCATCGTCATCGAAAATTTAGACCATTTGGCCGATATTTTGTTCCATACATAATTGAGTCATACCAATATATCATAATGAAAAAGAAATGTCAATAATTTCCTAAATAGTTCGTGTTTTATTCAAAATCAACATCGACCCTAGAAATTTAACCTCCCTATACTATGTAGTGATTGTATTGGATTTTCAAACAAAAACTTGAAAAAATGGGTAAATTTGTATGGGGGTATACCTAAAATTTTTTTTGGTCACATTCGGCGATTTATTCACAGTGATTTAAAAACCGAAATGTTGCACTAGTACTAAAGGAAGTGATTTGCGAATTTCGTGTTCCTTATTGAACTTGTTCAGTTATCGGCGATTTTCTGTTTCGCTCTTCACGAACAGTAATACTGTTCAGTAATCGCTGCTTGTTTTTCGAGAACTGTGATTTTATTACTGTTTGTAGTCACTGCGCTTATCACACTGTGACTCAAAAATCACTCTTTTCGCCAGCACTTATTAAAGCAATTAAAATTTATGCTCTATCAAACACAAATGATCACGACGAAAACTTTCATTGCTGCTGAAGTAGTGAAGATTATGCTGGTTGTGCATGTGACTCTTTACATGTTTGTGATTCTTATACAGTAAAGAAACCTTCAAAACAAAACATTCCAACACATTTAAAATGGTTGTCACAAACGTTTCGCATTAGTCAATGTTCAACTAGAATTTATTGTCATGCTAACGAAACAATCGAAAACACGTATGATACGTACTTACATACACATACACATACAAATGCACATTGTACAATACAAATACAATAACCAATGCGCAATCATAGTTCTCTACGTAGTCTACCAAATGCGACCGACCGCCATATGTGGTTAAGTGCAGAACAATTGCATTACTATTTGCCCATGTTGCCTGCCTTTGTAAACACAATCACTATGGTCAACGATATACATGTGTATGTGTACATCTTATTTTCTTTCGTCTCTGTAAATAGTTTTCAGTGTTGTGGGCATATGCTTTTTATGTTTTGATTTCGTGTTTTCCGTAGTTAGAGGGTGGTATACGAGTATGTATCAAACACATCACCAGCAGAAGTCGGAACAAGATAAAATAGAACGTCCAATATCTTTCACGATACCAGTACGCAATCGTATCAAGGACAACAATAATAATAATAACAACAACAAAATGTAGCTTTTATTCTATGTACAAGTCATGTGGCATTTGTATTTTATACACAGCCAACCATTCAAGTATAATGGAATGAGTAACTTTATGGCAAAATTATGGTCTGTGGCACCATCAAATTAGCTTAAGAAATATTGCCAAAACTACTTTAGCAAAAACAAGCACAAATGTTTATTTTATTTGTTTAATTTAAATAAAGATGCGTTGGGGACACATAGGCAATCGATTTTGTATGCCCGTCGCACATAGCGTGTAACGGGTATTATCAGTGTGACGAAAAGTTTGTAAGAAGATTCACAAAGGTTTATAAATTTTGGGCAAATACATATATGTGACAGGCAGGTGGAGAGACTTTAGAAGGGACTTAAGAATAAAGAGACACCAAACTTGAAATTTAGATTTTTCATGAATCACAAATGTTATCTGGATATTCCATTCCCATTTTAAAGGGTAGTCCACATGCAAGCCTTTATTAAGTGAACATTTTATTTGTTGCTCTTTAGGCGTGTATTTTAAATATTGGGATGTTCAATAAGTAATGTTGTATCTGTGGTCGAATTTTGACGCTTTATTTATCATATTTAGAATTATCCGATTTGAGTCAAATAGGCACCGTTTTGTTCGCAAACCTATTGCCATTTAGAAGGCAACTTCATTATGCCCCCCTTATAAAACCCTCCCTATTTGCAAAAAACTCAGACAATCAGTTTTCGCAAGCCGTTTTTGAGGCCAACGTAGTACCACCAAGAGCGTTTTGCATGGCCCGGATAAGATGGTAATCACTTGGTGCCAGGTCTGGACTATACGGTGGGTGCGATAGGACATCCCATCCGAGCTCCCGTAGCTTCTTTCGGGTTATCAAAGATGTGTGAGGCCGAGCGTTGTCCTGGTGGAACACTACACTCCTTCCTGTTGGCCAATTCTGGCCGCATCTGGTCAATCGACTGTTTCAAACGGTCGAGTTGCTCGCAGTAGATGATCGAATTAGGCGTCTGGCCATAGTTGAGCAGCTCATAGTGGATGATTCCCTTCCAGTCCCACCACACACACAGCAAAACCTTCCTGGCCGTCAATCTGGACTTAGCGATGGTTTGGGTCGGCTCGCCGCGTTTCAACCACGACCTTTTCGCTGGACGCTATCGTAAGTGATCCACTTTTCATCTCCAGTCATCATCCGATTTAAAAATGGGTCGAGTTCGTTCCGTTTCAGCAGCGTATCACAAGCGTTTAAGCGATTCAAAAGATTTTTTTGCGTCAATTTGTGTGGCACCCAAACATCTAGCTTTATTTGAAATCCAATCTTCTGCAAATGGTTTAAAATGGTTGTATGTCTTATACCCAGTTCCTGGCCAATTGAACGAGTGCTAACATGTCGGTCCTCTTGAATGATTTCGACTATTTTATCGGTTTCTACGAGGATTGGCCTACCAGTACGGGGTACATCTTTGACATCCACTACACCAGAACGAAATCGATTGAACCAACGCTGTGCTGTGCGAATCGTTACAGCATCGGGCCCATAAACTTCACAAATTTTTTCGGCCGCCTTAGTTGGATTTTTACCTCTTGCTTGGTGGACTCCATCTTTGGCGCGCTATAATTTGAGACTGAAACATATGATCACAACACAGTGTCGACACTGGGTGTCATTGTAGCTCTGGGTGTCCTCTTTAAATCGCCGTACAGGATGACCCGATGCGATTAGTACAACCTAAGATATGTTAAAGAGTCGCCATCTATTGAAAAAATACGACATTAGTTATTGAACAACCCAATATATTGGGTATAGATATTAATGATACACAAGTATTATTCAATATTTCAAAAATGTTTAAAATAAACTATGAAACATATTTAATAGTCGTTCTTCTATAATCTTCTAAATGTTCCATTTACCCTAAATTGAGCAAAATATCTCTCTCTATAAATTTGGTGGAGGTGAAAAGTTTCAGTCTCCAAGAGAAATTTAGGCAACTATGTATCAATAGCTTATTTCTCTCGAAGACTCCATTAATATTAATTAACATTTCTGTGGTAAAAAGTGCTTAAGTCGTCTTAAGCAAAACATGAGATAAGAATACTACGCTGATCTCCATAACCAAAAGTACCTCTATGCAAAATTATTTTTGACGATTTTTCAGGAACTTATAGACAAAGTAATTTTTGCTAAATCTCACTTTTGCATACAATTTCAAATTATTTTAAACTTAGAAAATGCTCTCCTGAAAAACGGTAAAATCAGAAGTTTTTTCTTTTACCACAGATTTTACACTTACATTTTTTAGTTAAAAAGGATTTTTATGGTGAAATGTGTTATTTGTTCCTAATAGTCCCAGTCTCTCCTACTGTCAAATTCCCAGAATTACTTGACAAACGTATAGTATACATATGTATGTATGGACAACAAACAAATAAAACATTTACTTATAAAAGTCATACTTTAAATTTTGGTGCTACATCATTGACGGCAATAGTATATAATTCAACAATACTTTAAATTTCCTAAAAACAATCAGAAAATGGGAGATAAGTTTGTATGGGGACTATATGTTATAGTGGGTCGATCTTTATCATATCATGCTTATCAAGAATAAATAAACTTTATGGGGTTGTACGAAACCTCCTATAAAAAAAAAAACGTTAGATTCGGTATAACCGAAGCTTAAATGGCCGTCACATGAACATATGAATAGCTTGTGTGATCACCAGAGACTTAGATAAAATTTCGAAAAAGAATGGGTAAGAGTCAATGGTCTGATACAACCCAACCCAAGTTTAAACACAATTTTGATCACAAATTTTAAGTCAAGAAGGAAAAACGTGTATATTTATAAATATATATTTGAAAATAGTTACTTTTTCATACAAATATTCGAAAATAATAGATATGTTTGTATGGAGTGGGATGGTGGCACCTTGGTTTTAATATTGGATGTCATTATAAGTTATTTTACCCAAATTTGAGTGAATAGTTTCATAAATAATACCTATTTTTATACAATAATTCGAAAATGGGCGGTTAGTTTGTATGGGGGCTATACCTAAAAATTGGCGTGGCACCTTGATTTTGAAATTGGATGATATAAGACGTGATTTTACCCAATTTGGAGTGATTGCATTCATAAATAATAGCTATTCTCATACAAAAAATCAGAAAAAAATTGAAAGTTTGTATGGGAGCTTTACCTTAAAATGGGCGTGGCACTTTGATTTTAATACTTGAACTGCTTAGGACTGAGAAAAGCTTAAGTTCCGAGTTCCAATATCTTTAAAAAAAAGCGAATGAGTCGCATAAATACAGACAGACTGACGGACAGACAGACGGACATAGCTAGATCGACTCGTGCTGATCAAGAATATATATACTTTATAGGGTCTACGACGTCCCCTTTAATGCGTTACAAACTTTCTGACAAAATGATAATTAGAACTCTCGGAAATTAGAATCTTCCAGAAATAAGAACCAGTGTTTTTTATTGCATTGAACGCTCTGAAATTAGAACCGCGGTTCTGAGAGCGTCGAGAGCGTTTTTTTTCTAGTGAATTTTTATTTTGTTTTGTCTTTTAACGAATTGTTTATAAAAAGGGGATTCATCCTACTGCGTGTGTTCCGATTCCATTTGTGTGTTTTTGTTAAACGCACTCATATTCGGTCATTCTCATGCAAACTTTTGACAAGCAGGCACATATTCGGGGCTGAAAATTAAGTAAAAACAAGTTTAAAATGTCGAATAAGCGTAAGAGAAACAGTTTGTCTTTGGAAACTAAAGCAAAAATATTAAAACAACTCGATGAAGGAGTTCAAGCAAATCGTTAAGCCTTAGATAACAATGTGGCAAAATCTGCCATCAGTTATTTAAAATTGAAAAATGAGTTAATCTTGAATGCCGTATTAAACACATACCATGAGGCAAAAAATAAATCCTTGCACAACGCTGAATATCCTGAAATGGAAACACATCTTTATGAATGGTTTTTAATTCAACGGCAAAAAAAGTGGATTTTTTAGCAGTTATATTAAAATAAATACATAACAGAGGTCTCCCCGCCTGTCCCGAGTCTTTGACAAGTCTTTGAGTGGATTTAAAAAAATATATATTTTCCATTTGCAGGTTAATCGAATTTCTGAAGAAAACAATTTGCCACCAAAGGCATTTTTGGTCATCGACAACTGCTCTGCTCATACACCAATTGAAAAACTACAAAGTGCCGATGTTGCTTATTTCTTCCCACCAAACGTGACAGCAGCTGTGCAGCCAATGGACCAAAACCCCATAAAACTTACAAAACTAATTTACAGAAGCAAACTACTTGCTCAATTAGTGGCTGAAGGTGGAGGAGTAAATAATTTTTTGAAACACCACTTAATCCGTGATATAATCCCATTACTTAAACAAGCTTGGGATGAATTGCCACAAAGAGTAATAATAATTCGTGGTCCAAGTTACTAAACTGGGACGCAGATCACTACGGCAGCAACGATGACCTGACGCTATCACAATTAATAGAAAATAAGCGGGACTGAATGAACTTCTGCTTACTAATCAAACCCTTTTAGAAGCTATTGACCAGCGAAATTCCATCGGTATAGAGGAAATCGAAATGTGGAATGAAGACGCGTTTGTGGAACAGGAAGTCATTAGCAAAGATGTGGCTTCAGATGATCAGGACGATGCCAACGTCGATGGCACTCAAGCATCTTGTTTTTTGGTTTTCTTTAAATTAGACAGCACAATGTCTTTACAGAGCTCCAAAAGATTATCCATGTGCTTACTATTATGCATCTCACTATTTTTGCACCATTTAAGCAAATTATTGACGTAAGCATGATAACTATAAATAATAAAATAAAAATAATTCTAAATTAAAGTCATTTAGGCCTTTTTTGGCTCAATTATGGGATAAAATATTATTTTTATTAAACGTTGAAAACAAATTGATTTTAATTAAAATAACATTCCCTTCGAAGGATATTTAGCAGAAAAGAAGCTACAATATTTCTTGCCTTATATGACATTTCAAAAATGCATCCAGAAATTAGAGCTACCCCAGGAACCAACTGGTTCTAAATTGCGAACGTCCACTGCATAACAAAAATTTTCTTGAATATATCAGAAAATGAGAGACGAGTTTGTGTGGGGCTATATGTTATAGTGGCCCGATTCATATTATATCGGTACACAGGATGACAATACATACTTTTACGGGCTTAAATGTTCAGGCTAGTTATTTTTTTCTAGAGTTTGCAGGACTGTTATTAACATTTGGGCCAAATTATCATTATCAGTAATATATTACCGCTTGTGTTTACCGAACGACCAAGAGTGCATTTTTTGATTTTTACAATGTCTGATTTAATTGAGCAGAGAAGTGTCATCAAATTTTGTTTTCTGAATGAAATAAATGGAATAAAAATGTTGAAGAAGACTTACGGGGCCCGAGCTCTACCAAAATCAACAACATATGATTGGTAAAAATTGTTCAAAGACGGTTGAGAACGTGTTGAAGACGAAGAACGCCCTGGTCTATGGGGTCTATGAAGTCTCCTTTAATCCGTTACAAACTTTCAGACAAACTGAATATACCCTCGACAATATATGTCGCGTGTATAAAAATCGTCTTTTGGACTTAGACCTTTGGAAGACAGAGAGCGATTTTCGTAGATTTAGTCGGCATTTAAATGGCTAGAAGTACCTAGCTTTTTATTTATACTAAACATTAACTTAAAACATTGAACTTATGATAGACGTATTCCTTAAACATTTTTCTTCTTGGCTTGCATAAATTAGAGAGATGAAAATGTAATCAAACTAATTAAAGATATAATTTAGAACTCAGGCTTTTGTTAAAGCAGATAGTAGACGCAGAGTTTTAAGATGTTAAATGTATTTTTTTTGTTATATTAAATATACAATAAATAAATTAAACAACAACCTAATTAAATTTATAGTAAGGCAAATAAACTGACGATGACCAAACGCCTTTCGCATTATCAGTTAAACTCTTTGCGGTTGATTTTTATAATGGAGAACAAAGCATTTACTTTCGTCCTTTTATGAAAGCCATAATTGGTTTTGAAATATGTTAATGGCTTGTGATTATGTAATAAACAAGAGCAATTTTCAACGCCAGGATAATTACCGCACAGGACATTTATCAAAAGTGTATGCGCAACAGGAAACACATGTATCGTCCTTACATTTTTCGTACACAGCATATGCACCGTATACATACATAAACATACATATGTATATATGTACATACATATGTACTTTATATTATTATATATAAATTTTCATTCACAAAAGAAAATATAAAGAAAAACAAAGTTTGAGCTGAAATTCAAAAAGTGAACAATTTTTACAATGGTACAAAAATTGTCCAGCTATATACATACAGACGTATGTATGTGTATATGTGTATGTATATGATTAGGAACGGCGGACATCGGTGTTGGAGTAAGCTAAAAGCACCAACGGAAGTAGCGCCATAAATTATAGAAAATATTTTGTTACCACACCAGCCAAAAACAGTAACGCAGGAAAGAAACCTCAGCACACATCGACCAAAACAAAACATTGAGGTGGGGCATGAAGTTTTAAACAAACAAAATGGAAAAATTGCTAATTAACTGAACCATGGTAAAATATGTTTAAGTTTGGCTTTTGTTACTGAATCGTCAAACTTCTTTTATCAACTTTGTTTAACTGAAATATTTCTACTTTAATTTTGTAAAATTAAATTTCTAACTTTTTGTTTTAATTGCAAAAAAAGATGCAAAAAACTTTAAAATTTCTTTTTATTTCTTTTATCAAAAAAGCAAGGAAATTTCCATATTTCAGCCATTTTCGAGAGATTCCATTGATACCTCACAAGTTTTTTGTTCATAGTGCCCAGGAGTAGCTGAAAATTTTAAAAGAAATAAATAAATGTATAGATATACAGATCTTCAAACATCGATAATGTTTCAGTTTGAGTCACTTAGGTGATGGGCACCTACAATGAAAGATCTTGGATTACTAGATAGATGTTGGCAATGTCGGAAAGTCTCTTCGAAATATTTTCAAACAGTTTTTTTGTTCATGTAAAGTCAATTACAAGTCAAATTGATTTGGTGGTAAGTTTGTATGGGGGCTTTTCCTAAAAATGGACGTGGCACCTTAGTTCTGACATACAAACTGCCTAGAATCAAAAAGCTAAAGTTTCAAATTTCAGGTCAATATCATTTAAACTTTCCGAGGAATTTTTTTTTTTTTTTCCCCCTTTAAAAACTTTCCCCTTCACACGATAAAAATAAAATAAACTTTATTTTGTTTGGGTACGCATACCGTTTCTACACATTAAAAATTTAGTTAACGTGAGCACCCATATTTCGAATCAACCTGTAGAATTTAACGCAATCATACATTCCTTTTAAAAAAATATTTTGTATGCTTCATTTTTCGAATTCTTGATAGTCTACATGTAAATATTGATAACTGGAGTCCGACAAGCCCATGTTTAAGTTCTGTATGTGTCGATTTTAGTTTTTGTTTTGATTATAGATAACTAAAAAAAATATAAACATATATATATATATATATATATATATATATATATATATATATATCCAAGATTCGAAACTGAAACGGGTAGTGGTGTCTGTTATATATTTTTATTTTGAATTTACTTTTTTTAATTGTCACACGATAAACAACAGAAATAAATATGGTAAAAATCATTGCAGAAACCATAACGTCATTTAAGCAAGTAAAATTGTTTAATTTTATTTAATTCAGTTTAAATAAATTCGACAACAAAAATATTTAAACCAAAGTAATATTTTTTATTATTCTAAAAATAGCATCGACAATATTTCTATCTCACTTCCTCTCTCCTGTTCTTTGTTCTTTGACTGTACAAATTATCGTAATACAGAGTTTAAATTATTTTTAAAACTTTGCTTCAAAACCACACTGATTCTACAGTACATCACTAGAAATGTCTGCAAGTATGGGGCTGCAGAAATATATGCAAAGGCATTTTATACACATTGTTTTTGAACCACGAACCGAACCAGCTTTTCTTGAAGAAAATGGTTTTGTACCAAAAACCGAATTATATAAGCTGCACGTGTGGTTCGGTTCGAATCGGTGCGCAGTTTCTTTGAAAGAACTTTATGTTGATAATTTAAAAAACCGCGGCTTTGATCGCGGTTTTTTTAATTATTTATTGGTCATTCTTATCAACTAAATATATTCTAAATAAGTAGTGAGAGAAGAATCGCCAAGCTAAGCCCAATGTACCCAAAAGAGCCTTATAGGAAATCTCTACGTTATCGAAAACTCTTCGAACACTTAAACATTTTGTAAACAATCTTTTAAATGCGCCCAATATCAAGATTCTAGATATTCTCATACCAAAGATATATATATATATATATATATATATATGTTGCACTACAGCCGATTGTCGGCCTTGGCAGCACGTAAGATTTGGCACCAGCGGTTGTAATCCAGTGCCTTGATATACCATCTCGGGATACCGATCCTGCGGATGTCATTTAGGACCTGGTCCTCCCAATGACATCCGCAATGAATCAAATCGGAGGGGCGGACATCCTCTCTGCCCCGCTCCTCCGATTGGATTCACGTTTTGCTTCCATAACTTTTCTTGCTGGAGCAGCCCAGGACAGCCTTTTGTATTGGATGTTCCTGACTATGTCGATCTCACAAGTAACACTACCGAAGTGTCACTCGACGATTTTTTTCATACTTGGTATACTCATTCTATATCGAAAAACATTAGACACGTATTGTTTTATATTAGCTTAAAAATGTTTTAAGGGGTAGAAACCACCCCTGTAAAGTTTTCAATACGTACTATGAAATCATTGTACATTAAAGTGTACCAAACAAATTTTCTTTTAAATATTAGTGATTTATTAATATTTTATAATAAATTAATTAATTATAATATAAATAAAAATAATATTGTAAGAAATAAGGTATTTAGTTAATGAAAATAGGAGTCTAATTACTCAGAACATATAGTGTGAGTTTCATCATCGTAATAACAATTATGGCTTTATTTAGTTTTTTTTTTAAATTAATATTGTGTTGTAAACAAAGGTTGTATGTACTACATTAATTTTGATGTCGATATTTGAAAAGCAAGAAAAAACAAAAGTTACTTTAGTTCAAACATCATTTGATATTTTTCATTTATACTAAAATAATTGGACTTGCCAGGACCGTCATAAAACTCCTTTGATGTCATTTTTTTAAAATTGATAAGAGCGAGAAGACTCTTAATATAGTCGTTCTTAGCAATACAAAGTTTTGAGTCATCTGCCTCTATATTTAACATGTTTTCTGGATTTTCGTTTGGCTTCTCA
Organism: Leucophenga varia; assembly: GCA_018903435.1. Classification (NCBI taxonomy): domain Eukaryota; kingdom Metazoa; phylum Arthropoda; class Insecta; order Diptera; family Drosophilidae; genus Leucophenga; species Leucophenga varia. Next base: position 64,531 of record JAEIFJ010000911.1, on the reverse strand, counting down.
TTTTCCGATGATGAATTTACTTCTTCACTGCATAAAAGTTTCTCATCTTCCTCATTTAAGCCATTTAACTTTATATACGATTCCATCATATGATAGCGTGTAGCTTCTCGCATATTCAGACCTTCAGTCATTTTCAAGTAATTGTAAAACACATCGGAACTGAGATCGAAAATCGCAAAATGGTTCACTGATGTGAGAAATCTTGAGCTGATTACCTAACAATGTGACAGATGGTTTCAATTAAAAATTAAAATTTATATTCATACCTAACAATTCTTATCTAAACTTACTTTTCTGATTTCGGATATTACATCTGGAAGCTGTAGAGTGTGTGCCCACTCATAAAATGGAATTAAACGTGATATATCCATTTCAAAAAGGCGTTTTCTTATTATTTCAATGCAATCAGTCGTTATAGAATTTACCAGGTATTGATTTCCGAATATAGAAAGTTCCATTAAAATCATAGAATCATAAGACTCGAGAGCTTGCTTGTCGTATGTGTAGATATAGTTGCGAAACTTGTCAAAAATGTCCGGCTTAACATTGTTTAAAACGATTTCGCACATCTTTGATTCTTTGAATTGACCGAAGAGCATGCGACCAAAAACTTCAGAAGCGCAGCCAAATATCAATCGATGACATTCAAATGTACGTCTTTTGCCATCGCTTTCAATTACAAAGCAACAATTGGCAAAGGTATCAATTTTTTGTACATTTTCCAGTACAACTTGCAACCTCAAAAGAAAATAACAAAAAAAAATTGTTAAACGTACATCTATGTACTTTTATATTTCTTATTTAACTTACAACTTGCTCATTTCTAAATTTTAAAGTGAATTTAAATACGCTTAGTGAAACAATTAAAAATAATTAACGCTGAAAGCAGGATGAACGCGTTTCGAAGTCAAGCTTTATCTAAAGGCGAAGTATTTGCATTAGTGATGAGAACAAAGCACAATATTGGTTCTTTACCCGATTAAATAAAAAATACTCATTTTAGTTTTTACCAGGGCTGCAAACCACTGAGAAACTAGCAGTGTTCGACAGTGTGATTAAAATTATTACAATTATGTCGATCCAAATCTATTTTGTATATTTTTAACACATAAAAAACTATAAAATTCAAAATTTTTATCTATTAAAAATGTGTAGTTTTTTTCTGAAGCGCAATCTACAGCCCTATTCAATGCTCTTTGTTCCATTCCGCTCTACAGCACTGATGTATACGTTCTTAACATTGACACAGTCCAACTTGCAATACTGCATTACGTGCCTCGTAAACTGATCGGCGCGGAGCTTGCTTTCAGTCTTCATTTGTTCGTAAACCGAACGGAACAAGAATTTGTCACGAAGCGATTAAAAAAAATAAAATTAATATTAATAATAATAATAAATAATACATATTAAAAATATTACGTTTTATATATAAAGTGAGTGCTTATAACATTTAATCTTGTAAAAAAGAATAAGTTCATTCAAAGATATAAATTCGTAGATATGTATATATGTATATATACTTATGTATGTATGTATGTACATAAATCTTTTTATACTCGGTATTAGTGGATTAAGTTTTTTTAAATTCAGAATTTTATTTTTATTATTGTTCAATACACTAAAAAGTATTAAGCAAGTTCTAATATTTTTAATGTCTTGGTTTTTGGACATAGGAATTAAATCTTAAATTAAATATTATGAGCTCATTATTACATATGTGTATCTATGAATCAATCCATATTGGAAGATAGAGATTTTGAAAGATTTAACTTCTAAAATGTGCAAATCAGACATAAAAATTAAACAAAGCCTTTTTTATTTTTATTTGTTATAATTTGTTTTATGTACCTACTCTTCATATGTAATTATACATCTGTGGAAGTATTTACGAGTATTTTGTTTACAATATACATAATATATGCATATACACAAAACACTCGATTTGTGTAGATTCATATAAGTTTGTGTGCAAAGCAGTAGTTTGTTTACAAAAATGGTTTTCAAGTGCTCGAAACTTTACACCAGAGAAAGAAAACGAAACAAAATGCTGATGTAAGCATTCTTGTTGCAAATGCTAAATGATTTCTTTAAAAGGGGGGTTCCCATTTTAATTTTTGATGTGAAAAATTTTTATTTTCGCCATTAAACCGATTCTTGACCGATTCTTATGAAATTTTGTGTGTTTATTCAAAATGTCTGAGAATAGTATATAATATATTTTTCATACCCCTAAGTAGGGCGTTGGGCGTGGCCCCCATAAAATCAATCATTAATTCATTGTATTTTTCCAAAACAACACAACCAATTTTAATGTAATTTTGTAGAAGTGCATTTCTTGGCCCAACTCCAAAAAAGATAGGACATACATATGTAGTTTTAGAAAATTAGGCGTTGGGCGTGACCCCCATAGAAACCATACAGAGATTCATTTACTTTTCCAAATATTGGAGGGAAATGATACGGTATTCATGTTACTAGGACCAGCACAGTTATAGAAGTGAAAAGTGGGCATGGCCCCGTAACAGCTTTCCAAGACGAAATTCATCTTACAATATCAAAAAATTGAACAAGAGTAAGGCCGGGCAGGTAGTGTATTTATATAATAATTATAATAATAATTACAAGGAAAAACGTTAGCTTCGGTTGAACCGAAGCTCGTATACCCGCCACACGAATCATGAAGTAGTTTATTTATTATCATCAGTGACTTAGGAAAAATTTGGAGAAGCGATCCGTGCGTCAATAGTCCGATGCAACCAAAGTTTAGACACAATAAAAGGGTGAAATTTCAAACTAAAAACATTCGTTTTCTTAAAAAAAAAAAACAAATTGGGAAAATGGGAGGTGAGTTTATATGGGGGCTATATGTTATAGTGTTCCGATCCTTATTATATCGGTGGTGTGTATATATGATATTAGAAGTGTTTAAACTCAATATGGAGTGAATACATTCATTTTCAAACAAAATATCTTAAATGGGCGGTAAGTTTAAAAGGGCGTGGCACCTTGGTTTTGAAATCGGATGACATTAGAAGTGTTTTTACATAATTTGGAGTGAATACAAAAATTCGAAAATGGGCGGTAAGTTTGTATGGTGGCTACACCTAAATATGGACGTGGCACTTTCATTTTGGAACTTAACTTAGTCTTTTCCAAAAAAAATTCAGCTTATTATTTTTATTTCTTGAACGAAGAAGATGCATACAAATATACAGACAAACAGACAGACGGTGATGGCTAAATCGATTTGTCCCATCGAGCTGATGAAGAAAATATGTATATACTTTATGGGGTCTACGAAGTCTCCATCAATGCGTTACAAACTTTAAGATAAACTGAATATACCCTTCACACTATGTGTGGTGAATAAAAAATTAGTTTTTTTTTGTTAATTAAATTAATTTGAAGGCAATAAAATTTTATAAATTTTATGTATAGTATGTATATGGTATAACATTTTTGTTTTGTTTTATACTGGTATTACACTGGTCGGCATAATTATTTTGACAAGACGAAAAAAAAAATCTTTTGATTTTCATTTCTTCAATCTATAGCTTTTTGATCAATTGTATTTTATAATCATTTAATATAATCATATCTCCAAAACCGTTTCACTTCGAAAAAATGTTCATTTCATTTTTGGTTTCTACATGAAATTTTACATTAAAAATGATTTTAAAATACAATAGATAAAAAAATGTACAAATTTTACATATATAAAAACAAAAGATATGTTTTTTTCGTCTTGTCAAAATAATTGTGTCGACTAGTGTACTTGTAATATTATAGTATTTGTACACATTAAGTCTTCATGCTTAGTATACTCATTACACTCGCTACTGGCACTAAATGTTGTTGTTATTCAACTTTTGTTTTATCTCATAGATCGATCAATGCTGCGAAAATGTCTGCTACAAAGGAAAAATCGGCAAATAAAAAATATTTTAATTACGAAAAATTGGTTCAATGCTTCAATCAAATTTGTCCAGATTTCTGTGATCAAAAGGATTTAGGAAAACAGTCAGTGAGCCTACGTTTCGCTGAGAAGGTTATTTTTGAATACAGCAAAGCGGTAAAGACGGCCAAAGCCAAGAAGTGCACGAAAGTTGGGAAATTCGCTTGGAGACAACTAACAGCAAAGGATTTCTGTTGGTCAATAAGGTCATTATTTCAACATATTTTACAAAGTCTCCACCGAACAACAGCCATGCATATTGCATGATCATCTTCAATTGACTTTTAAGCAAGCCAGCCTGCTTGCAGTCGATAAATATTGTCAGCTGGTACCATTTTGGTGGCACGCAACGAAATTGTACTCACGCCGCTGGCGGGCGCGGTATTTACGCGTAAAGTATTCCTGACATAGCTGCTGCGCTTTCTAATCATCTTGGCAAGCATGTTTCCTTAAGTGATGTCATTATCGGTATTATCTGCAGCTGTCAGACAGACGGTTACTGGCTAAAGAAAAGTTGCTGCGATATTGCTATTGTCGCTCTAAATAAGACGATTGTCAATCTAGAACAGCGTGCGGCACTTATTAAAAAGACACTTAAGATGTATAAGCTACATGGAAAAGAATTTAATATGGATCTATTTAACATTTATGATAGATACTGATTGGAGGCGTTGGCTCCAAAGCGAGAAAACTTAGTGAAAAGAGCAAACGCAACAAAAGCAGCATGCAAAGCCAATCGACGATGATGAGATAAATGATCTGGTTGATTCCATTCTCCGTGCAACTCTTGACAAGGAAGCAAAAATGCCACAAATGAAACGAGATACAATAAGTTGTCTGGACGTCTATGCCGCTGTCAGTCCTTCTAAAAAGAAAACATCAAAGTGCCTGCAAACATTTTGGACCGATAAATTATATAAAATTGTTCTGATAACAATTCAAACATTAATAATGCCAGCGATGATGAATCAGATTGAGATGTATAAATCGCAAAAATAGGGGGAAAAAACTGAGAAAAACAATTAAAAAAAAAAATTTAAAAAAAAAAAATTTTAAAAAAAAATCACGAAAAAAAAAATATAAAGAAAAAAAATATCAAGAAAAAAAAAAATATCAAGAAAAAAAAATCAAGAAAAAAAAATATCCAGAAAAAAAAGAAAAAAAATAGAACATGGTAAATTGTTTACTAAATTAGTCACGAATTGAAGTGCTCTATTGGTGCGAAAATTTGTAAAACGTAAATTTACTATGCACTGTAAAGAATATTTTATTCTATTATTTTTATTCACTTATTTAATTTGTAAGAGATTCATAAACAATATAGGTATTCATAGTACCCATTAAAAAAAAGTAAGCAAATACTGTCAGTCAAAAAAACGATCTGGGTACTGTGAATACCTATAATACATATTTGAAAATTCGCTTGTACAATAAACAAAACTAAGTACAAATATTTTTTGTTTTTACGTATGAATAATACATACAAATATATTCCTTCCGTTTTTTTGGTTGTACATTCAATAGCTTTATAAGAATTTGCATACGATAGTTCACATATGAGCCGTTTAGTCTGTTTTTTTCCATTTAGACGGCAACTTCATAATAGCCCTCTTGTAGAACCACCCCCTCCTTAATTGCGAAGAACTCGGAATGTCACTTTTCACAAGCCTTTTTTGAGGCCAACTTTACACCACCAAGGGCGTTCGCCATGGACAGGAATAGGTGATAATCACTTGGCGCTATGTCCGGGCTTCCCGTAGCTTCTGACGAGTCTCCAAAGATGTGTGTGGCCTGGCGTTGTCCTGGTGGAACACTGCACCCTTCCTGTTAACCAATTCTGGACGCTTATGGTCGATCGACTGCTTTAAGCGGTCCAGTTGTTCGCAGTAGATTAATTACGCCTTGGGGGAAGCTCATAGTGGATGATTCCCTTCTAGTCCCACCAAACACACAGCAAAACCTTCCTGGCCGTCAATAACCGGCTTGGCCACTGTTTGGGACGATTCACTGGCCTTCGAGCACGACCGCTTTCGCTTGATATTGTCGTATGTAATCCATTTTTCGTCGCCAGTCACCATCCGCTTCAAAAATGGGTCGAGTTCGTTCCGTTTCAGCAGCATATCGCAGGCGTTGATTCGGTCCAGAAGGGTTTTTTGCGTCAATTGATGCGGCATCCAAACATCAAGTTTTTTTTTTTGTATCCAGCCTTCTGCAGATGGTTTAAAATGGTTTGGTGACTAACTCCCATCTCCTGGGCGGTGTCACAAGATGTCACATGCCGGTCTAACTCGATGCTTTCCATGATTTGATCGGTATTTGTCGTCACAGGTCTTCCGCCGGCTGGCTTATCCATGGTGTCGTTTTCACCGGCTCTGAATCGTCGAAACCATACCTCCGCGAAACGTTTCTCTAGCGGATTTGCCTTTAACGAAGGAAAACTTCAAAATAGCGCGAATTTCGGCGTTAGTGAACTCCAAGTTAACACGTCTATAACTTTTGAACGCAGTATCCAAACTAATCATGCATAGCGTCGTTTTGTAGGTTATGTCAAGACCTGTCAAAAGTTGTATAGTGTTGCCCGATATGAGTGCTTGTACATAGCCGCGAAATTCAAAAGACAACAAGGCGGAAGAGAGATATTTGACAACCTTATATGTAATTTTTGTTGCTCCTCCTCCATTTTCGTAATACATAGATTAAAAAAAAATATTACAAAAAAAAAAAAAAAAAATTATGGACCTTTAGTGGCAAATAGCAGAAAACCTTCTGCTAAGGTAATTTACTGTTTAATTTGATACCGTTTAATACCCTAATTAATTAGTTTTAAAAACTAGAATTAGTTTTTAAATAAATCTATATTCCATTCTCTGCAGCATGGGCTATTTAAAAGATATGTTTGACGCTTATTTATTTGGAAAAATAGTTATTTAAATAAAATAAGAGATATGATTTTCAAAAATTGTATTTTAAGGCCAAAACACCATTTTAATTAATTTTTAGACTAAAACTTTCTAAGAGTGAAGTCCACAAAAGATGAAAATTATCTAAAACATATGTTTTGTAGGTGTTGCGAAGAGTTAAAATAACTTACATTTGTAACTAAAGCTGACCATTTTCACAGTTTCATGTTTTTTAGACCCTGTATTTTAGAGGTAGAATGCTATATTAAATTAGTAAAAATATATGTAGAAGGCATGATAGGTCCAAAAAAGTGCATATTTTCCCGGAACGACTTTTTTTATTTAAAAACAAGAAAAAAACGTTAACTTCGGTAGAACCGAAGCTTAAATACCCGTCACACGAATCTTTAAAGAGTTTATGTGTAATCATCAGTGGTCACCCAAGTTTACACACAATATTAAGTTCAAATTTTGAGCTAAAAATACAGATATGTATAACAACATATTTCTCGAATATATCTGGAAATGGGCGGTAAGGCTGAATGCAAGAAACACCTAAAAATGGGCGTGGCACCATGATATTGGAAGAGTTTTTACCCAATATGGAGAAAATACATGAATAAATAATAACCATTTTCATACAAAAAATTGAAAATGGTCGAAAGTTCGTATGGGGGCTATACCAAAAATGGGCGTGGCACATCTGATTTGACATTGGATGACATTATAATGTTTTTAGCCAAATTGGAGTTAATATATGCATAAATAATTAGTATTTTTATACAAAAAATCGGAAAAATCAGAAAAAACGGAAAGTTTATATGGGGGCTATGCCTAAAAGAGGGCGTGGCATTTTGGTTTTGACACTGGATGACAAAAGAAATGTTTTTACACAATTGGGAGCGAATACATTCATAAATAATTACAATTTTTATACAAAAAATCGGAAAAAACAGTAAGTTTGTATGGGGGCTATACCTAAATATGGGCGTGGCACTCTAATTCTCGAACTCATAACAGTTGTTGCCGAGAAAAGCTTAAGTTCCAAATTTCAGCTTAATATCTTTATATCTTCAACAAAAAAGATGCCTAGAAATATACAGACAGACGGACATGGCTAGATCGATTCGTCTCGTCGAGCTGAACAAGAATATATATACTTAATGGGGTCTACGACGTCTCCTTCAATGCGTTACAAACTTTCAGACAAATGAATATACCCTTCACACTATGTGTGGCGGGTATAAAAAACGGACAGAGAGACAAATACGATTTCTCGATAAGTTCAAAAAAGATCAAAAATTCATAAGAACTCATTTATCTAGACACATTGGGTAATAACTTTTTATTTACAACTTTTTGGTCTGGGTGATCTCATATTCCATGAAACATATCTGCATCTGTTAAGATCAATCTAAAATTACACATAAATAGCAGGTCTGTCTGTCCGCCCATCTGTTGCAATGCGTTTTTCTCGAATGTTTTAAAGATATTAACCTGAAATTTAAAATTTAAGCTTTTCGTGCTCCTAGGCAGTTTGTATGTCAGACCCAAGGTGCCACGCTCATTTTTAGATATAGCCCCATAAAAACTTACCATTTTGTTTCTAATTTTTGTATGAAAATAGTTATAATTTATTATTGTATTTACTACAAATTGGGTAAAAAAACACTTCTAATGACATCCGACGTAGGTCATTGTGTTCTTCGCATAAATTGTAGTCAAAACATTCGTTATTTAAAGAACACAATGACCTACGTCTTTTTGTCTTGGAGCTACAGCCATTCTCTTTGAACCTGCAAAGTAGTCCATTTACCACATTTGAGCTAAATTTCAATACACTACCCGTCATTCAATAGCTAGAAGAGAGAGAAAGATGCGCTCTTCGGGAAAATGAAGAAAATTAACACCTCTCACTTATCTCCAAGAATACAAGTTGCCATCTCTTCCATTTTTTAAGCTATGTGGCATTATTTAATAAATTTTTCCACTTTTCATACAAAATGTATGGTTTTTGAAGCGCCATAAAATATTTTAAATTTTTAAACATTCCTTTTTACAATATGTATTCATATTATGTTTATTTTTTTATACCCGCCACACATAGTGTGAAGGGTATATTCAGTTTGTCTGAAAGTTTGTAACGCATTGAAGGAGACGTCGTAGACCCCATAAAGTATATATTCTTGATCAGCTCGATGAGACGAATCGATCTAGCCATGTCCGTCTGTCTGTCCGTCTGTATATTTCTAAGCATCTTTTTCGTTGAAGATATAAAGATATTAAGCTGAAATTTGGAACTTAAGCTTTTCTCGGCAACGACTATAATGAGTTCGAGAACTAGAGTGCCACGCCCATTTTTAGGTATAGCCCCCATACAAACTTACTGTTTTTTTCCGATTTTTTGTATAAAAATTGTAATTATTTATGAATGTATTCGCTCCCAATTGTGTAAAAACAGTTCTTTTGTCATCCAGTGTCAAATCCAAAATGCCACGCCCTCTTTTAGGCATAGCCCCCCATATAAACTTTCCATTTTTTCCGATTTTTTGTAAAAAAAATACTAATTATTTATGCATATATTGACTCCAATTTGGCTAAAAACATTCTAATGTCATCCAATGTCAAATCAGATGTGCCACGCCCATTTTTTGGTATAGCCCCCCATACAAACTTTCGGACCATTTTCGATTTTTTTATGAAAATGGTTATTATTTATTCATGTATTTACTCCATATTGGGTAAAAACTCTTCCAATATCATGGTGCCACGCCCATTTTCAGGTGTTTCTTGCATACAACCTTACCGCCCGTTTCCAGATATATTCGAGAAATATGTTGTTATACATATCTGTATTTTTAGCTCAAAATTTTAAATTAATATTGTGTGTAAACTTAGGTGACCACTGATGATTACACATAAACTCTTTAAAGATTCGTGTGACGGGTATTTAAGCTTCGGTTCTACCGAAGTTAACGTTTTTTCTTGTTTTATTTTTTGTATGTTTTTAAAATGTTGAAACACAGTTTGAATCACATTATTTAGTTCCAAATGGTTTTTTTTCAGTGTTAGTTACTTTATGGTGCTATTCTACGTATTACATTTAAAGTTTGGAAGTAAATGGTATTGAAAAGGTTGTCACATTAAGAGAAGATCATAAATTGAAAGTTTTAAGGTTTTTATAAGGAAAAAATCATTTTTATAACCAAAAAACTTTAATTTTTTTGAGTGCCCCTATTAATTTGGGACACCACATTTTTCTCTAAAGCTGCCAAAATAAGCGAACGAATCATATAAGGCTCATTATATTTTGTTAATATTCGTTATATCAACTCTATAATTCACAAAAAAATTTGGTGTAGTTTGTTAAAGTAGAAAAAATGTTATCGTTAAAAAAAATGGGTGCCCCTATTAATCTAGAACCTACTGTATTAACCCGAGTTTTATATTCAACGGAGGTAATAACAATATCACCTTACTTTGCCATCGGTCCATGAAGAACATTTTACTCTCGCTTTCTTCTTTACGATTCTTTAGCCCCCACACATATTTTTGAGTTTTTTTTAATATTAAAAATGGTTTATTTATAAAGCATTTTGTGTCTAATACAGTAAAAACACTTATAATAGCAACCCATGTTTATAGAAGGACCCATGTTTATAGGTGGAACCACTTGTAGCAAGTAGCCCCCATACAAATTTTTGAGCTTTAAAAAAAATGTATATTAATGAAGCTATTTGTTTCAAACACGGTAAATATACTTCTAATAACAACCCATGCTTAGAAAAGTACCCATGGCTGAGGTGGGATCACTATAACATACAACCCAAATAAAAATTTACATCTAACTTTTAAGTATTTGTAAAAAAATTTGTTTTTTTATGAAACGATTTATTTTAAATATCTTCAAAATATCTTCTTTTGTTGCAACCTAGGATTACTTACAATAGGACACATGGTTTAAGTATTACACCCCGAACGCACATATTGATTCAAAAAATGTTAGTCGTCATCATCGTGTGTCGGGTATTAAAGCTTCGGTTCCATCAAATATAACTTTTTTTTATTTTATTTCTCAAAATTGAGACATGATAGAATAACTCCGGTCTCAGATTCATAATCTATAGAAAATCTTTGAGAATAAGGTTGATAATATCTTTTAACAATCGAACTGTGGAATCAATAGCATCTTAAAAAGTATGCTATAAAAATTCAATGCATTTTTTCTCATATTATTCCCTTTAATTTGTCACAAAAACGCAAGCCAATTGAAAGCTGCTCTTTTCCAGTTAAATCAACTATTTCATCCATTAATACGGCGTAAGCATCAGCATTTTTAACGTCTAGTTTACAGTCGAAAAGGTTCTGGTCTCTTATAAATCTATTCCCATGTATTTTGGGCAGTAGATTTAAAAAATACCACTAAAATTTTTTCTTCTCGAGATATCCTTGAAAAACCTGTTTTTTTGCGACTGTTTTTAGTTCTTACCAGATATTTCGAGATTGGATAGCGTTAAACAGTCGATATTTGTACATCGTTTAAAAGGTATTTCTTTGCTGTACACGACAATGCTGTACTTATGCGATACCGATTCCGGGTCCCAACACTCCGGACGTCCTCCAGGACCTGATTCTTCCAACGCAGCGAAGGTCGTCCTCGCTGTCGTGTCCCTCTGATTTCGTTCACGTTTTTGTTGTACACATTTTCTCGCCGGAGCCAGTTTATCCATTTGAAGCACGTGACCAGCTCAGTGCAATTGTTTGTACTTAATATGCGAATACGGTACTCGTTGTCCACTCTGACAGGTTCAAAGATTTTACAAAGAATTTTTTCTCTCAAACGTTCCCAACGTCGATTTGTCCGCCTCTGACAGGACTCATGTTTCTGCGCCATACATCAGGACTGGAATAACTAGCGTCTTGTAGAGTTTGATTTTCGTTGTTCTGTATGAGACTCTACTGCGCATTTGCTACGCAAATGATTTTTGCAACGATACGAAGTTCAGTCAGTGCTTTGAAGAACTTTGATATTATTGGCGATCGAAAGCAGCCTTGGAGTCGACAGGACCTGACTTAGCGTAAATATGGAGAATGTGGTTGACTTTTTCGGTCTTAACCCGCACCGGTATTGGCAAGAGAGGACTTTATATGCGATTGGTATGAGACTTATACCGCGATAGTTTGCGCAGATTGGGGATTGGACAGAGCACACTTACATACGTTCCAATAGCTGGGCATGCATTCACCAGTCAATATTTTGCATAAAAGTTGATGCATACAACGAATCAAATCTTCCCCGCCGGTCTTAAATAACTCTGCGGGAATTTCGTCTGCGCCCGCCTCTTTGTTATTTTATGCCTTTGTATGGCTTCTAAGACCTCGTCATTGTCAGGTGGCTCCACAGGAATGCCATCATCGGTCGGGGGAGCCAGATATACATCTTCTCTGCGGGCGGCATTGTTCCCGTCCTCGCCCCCAAGTAAGGTAGAGAAGTGGTTCCTCCATAACATAAGTGACTCCTGGACATCTGTCACCACCTTTCCATGCGCATCTTTACAGAACGATGCTCCGGGCTTATATGCTTCGGTCATTGATTCTTTGATAGAATTTTCGATCCTCATTTCTGTCGCACATCATCTCAACTTCCTCCAGTTCACGCCTTTTTAGGTCTTTCTTTTTTTAAAAGGCGTTTTTCCTAACTCCGTTTTTCTCGATATCGCTCAACAATAGCTCGTGTTGCTCCCGATTGCAGGGTTCGCTTATAGGCAATGTTATTTTCTACCGTAGCAAAGCGACACTCTTCACTGAACCAAGTTTGCCTCCGAGGTTTAGTACCTCTTCGGCCGCCGGACTTAATGAGTTGGAGATATGCGTAGAACTGTGAGGAAGCTCTTTAACTTACTGAATACAACAAACTCATTAGACAATCCAAAGGAGAATCATGGAAGTCGTACTGTGAAAGTCTGAAATCGCTCCTTAAGTAGCTCGTCTCCACAAATCAAGGATAAGTCAAATGAAAAAACCAAATGGTGATATCACAGAAAGTAAAAAAGAAAACACTTGAACACCTACTTCGAATACATTTTCCTGGGTCAATCGTTCAACATTTAGAAGTGACCCCTCTATTATTGACCGTTGGGTTCCAAACAGTCGCAGTTAGCCTATCTGGTGTCATTTTGGATAAAAAAATATGTTTAAGAAGTTTATACCAAAGCATAACAATAGACCCTCAAAGCTGGCCAAATCATACAGACCTTTTAGTCTTACTTGCTTTATACTCAAGTCATTGGAACACATTAAGCAATTCATAGAAACAAATAATCCTCTTCATAAGAATCAATTCGCCTATATGAAAGGGAAATCAACGGTTGGCGAGTATCACTGTCTGGAAAGTGAGGTTGAGAAAACCTTCCGCCTAATGGAAATTGTACTTTGTGCCTTTCTGGATGTGGAAGGTGCTTTCGACAATACTGGCTATCAAAAACAAGGGCTCTCACTCGTAGGGGTATCGATAACCTGCCGATCGTGTGGGTAAGAGTTATGCTCGAACAACGCGTCATATCTTCTGCCCTCAGCGGTATTACAGTAGGAATTAAAGCCATTGAGGGCTGTCCGCAAGGTGGTGTTCTCTCCCCGTTACTCTAGTCCCACGTTATTAATGACTTACTAGCCGAGCTAAGCAACTTGGATTACAATATCATTGGTTACGCGAATGACCTTGTCAAAACAGTCTCGGGGAAAATATGGCCGGACGACATCCGACCTGATGTCAAAAAATGATCCTTCGTATTCGAACAGAATTTGTAAAGAGGAAAAAAAAAAAGAAATTGTGAAATCGTAAAAGCCTTGCATTTACATACACAAAAAATTATTTAAATTTCTTACAAAACGAGAAAATTTATTTTTTTCTCTAAAATAAACAAACTGGAAAGTTTTCTATAAAAAAAAAAAATTAAAAAAATATTAAATGCCGCGAACGAAAGTATTAAGGAACGGAAAGCGCAATCGTAATGCTGCTGCTCGCGAAGAAAAAATTCGTATCTACGAAATGAAAATGGAAGCCTTTAAGTTAAATCTTGAAGAGGAGGGACATGCGTACATGACGGAAGTGGATAATATGCTACAGCGGATTCTTACCTCAACCTCTTCGCATTTATTGCAAATGAAAATGGGCGATTTTTTTAAATTAGATTTAGAAAAGCTAAGTGGCTACAAAACTACCGATCAGGCAATGAGCGTCAAAGGTTCACAATCAAAAAGCAGCGCCAGATGCGACGGCAGCGTTGCATCCAGAATAGCAACTCGTGCACGTCACGTGCGTCGCAGTCGTTCAGCATGTAGCGATATGCAAATACCCAGCTCAGCAAAACTTAAATTTGCAACAAGCACCAGCGGCAGTGCGACAGAGCGTGCTTCGCGCAATAATCCACGTACGCCAATTTCCTCGCGTAGCAAGGCTTTCAGCGCTGATCGTTCATCGCATGCCGCATTGATGCCATCTACACCGTCAATGGCAATGTTGCGTTGGCCCAAACCCGGCGAGATTGCTCTCTCGACGGCTGGTAGTCCGATTGTAGCACAATTCATGCCCGATAATTTTGCAAATGTAAATATACCTGTACGAAATGGTGTGATATCATTGCGTCCGGAGAAACTCAATAACCCTAATCCAGAGATAATTGATGCAATTGATTCTGACACATTGATTCAAATCAAAACATTGCGCGAAAGTCTAAATATAATTATAAACATGGCTGATAAAACCAGTCGAAAATAAACAGCTTAGCTGAACTGGCTAGATGAATTTTTATTTATAATAATCAACAAGTAAGGCAGAAAAATTAACCAAAGTGTCAACAATTTTTGAATAATTTAATTTTATAATTAGAAGGAAATTTATGTTCATTTCACTTTATTGTAATGTCTATGTTAACGAGAATTTTTTTTCATTTTCTTATTTTAATTTAATGTTTAATGCTCTACTGTGGGCATTTTACAAAGTGAATTTGTTTTTAAAATGAAAATTCTTTATTTATTCTTGTAAATCAATTTTATCCCCTTCAAAGTAATCCCCTCCCAATAAAATACAATTATGCCAACGATTTTTTCCAATCCTAGAAACATGCCAAATAGTCCCTTTCCGGTATAGCCATCAGCGCCTTCTTCGCTTAAGCTTTTATCTCCTCAATCGACTCGAAACGCTTTCCCCGGAGTGGTTTCTTGAATTTTGGGAATAGCCACAATTCACACGGAGCCAAATCAGGCGATTACGGTGGTTGCGGAACGATATTAGTTGCATTTTTGGAGAAAAAGTCACGACGAATCGACGCTGTTTTTCAAGAAAACTCACCATTTTTGGTACCAATCGAGACTTGACACGTTTGAGGTCCAAAACGTCTTTCAAAATGGTATTAATTGATCCTTTCGATACGCCAAATTCATCAGCAATGTCTCTTATAGTTAATCGACGGTGTGCAAGCACTAATTCTTTAACTTTTTTACTATTTATTCCATTCAGAAAATAAAATTTGAGCTCGTGATGAATGCGAATACTGTACTACGGTACGAAGAATTTTTCTCTCAAACGCTCTCGATTTTTAAGCCTCTGACATGACCCATGTTTTTGCGCCATACATCAGGACTGGGATAATCAACGTCTTGTAGAGTTTGATTTCTTTGTTCTGGATAAAACTCTACTTCGCATTTGCTTACCGAGACCAAAGTAGCGTCGGTTAGCCAGAGATAATATTCGTCTGATTTCTAAGCTGGTGTTATCCCAAGTAGATCCTAAGTAGACGATGTTTTCTACAACCATGAAGGAGAAATTCCTCATAGTCACTGATTCTCTAGAGCGTGTTGATGAACTGCGAGAAGATACCAAGTACTTCGTCTTACTTTCCTTCACCGCTAGTCCCAGTTTGCCGGAATTTTCTTCAATGTCTTTGAAAGCCCTGCTGACTGTACGTAGATTTTTTCCGATTACTATATGTCGATGTTATCGGCATAGTTTGTTGTAAGAAAATATTGCTCTCTATAGCGACGCGTGGGTAGTTGAGATTGAAGAACTCGCACGACAACGCATCGCCCTGTAACAATCCTCTCTTCGTCTCAAAGGGGTCGGAGAGATTTTTACCGAACCTGACAACGCCTTGAATGTTTATTAGCGTCGTTATACAGAGGCGAACGATCTTTTGCAGGGATACCAAGTTCATTCAGTGCTTTGAATAACTTTGATCTTAGTGGCGTGTCAAAAGCGGCTTTGAAGTCGTCAAGTCGACTTCTTCGGTCTAAAACTGCACTGGTATTTTATAAGTGATTGAAAAGAGACTTATACCGCGACAGTTTGCGCAGACTGCGAGGTCGCCTTTCTTGAGGATTGGGCAAAGCAAACTTAAGTTCCAATAAGAACTGATGCATACATCAAATCAACTCTTCGCCGTCGGTCTTAAATAACTTTGCGTGTTGAATAGCTCCGACCGTCTGCTGCTTTCATATTTTTTAAGCCTTTAAGCCTTTGGACCCAGATACTCATCTTCTGGGCAGCATTGTCTCTACCTTGCTCCCAAGTAGAGTAGAGAAGTGGCTTCTTCATAACGTAAGTGACTCCTGAACATCTGCCACCACGTTTCCATGAGCATATTTTCAGAACGATGCTCCTGTCTTATAACCTTCGGTCAAACGCTTGATTCTTTGATAGAATTTTCGAGCCTCCTTTCTGTCGCTCATGATCTCAACTTCCACCAGTTCACGCCTTTCTAGGTCTTTCTTTTTTGCGATTGAAAAGGCGTTTTTCTTGTCTCCGTCTTTCTCGATATCAATCAACAACCGCTCGGTGTTGCTCCCGTTTGTAGGGTTCGCTTATCGGCTTAATCAGTTGAAGATATGCTTCCACTGATCGGTTATACAGTCGGATACCGGAATAGTCTCTCTAAGCAGTTGAGAGACTCTTGTTGAGAAGGCAGCAACGGTCTGCTGCGAGTTTAGCCTACCAACATCTAGCTTTCGTTGTATGGTAGCTCGCTTGGCGTGTGCTGTACTAAGTCTTGTACGTACCTTGGCTAGAACAAGATAGTGGTCCGAGTCGATGTTGGGACCTCTGCTTGCTCGTACATTAATCACACTCGATGCATGTCTGGCATCGATTAGCACGTGGTCTAATTGGGTGCGGACGCCTGTGAGGCCACCGCGCCAAGGAGCCTTGTGGATGTCGAGGTGTTAAAATCTGGTGCTTCTTATGACCATGTTACGGCCCGCGGCAAAGTCGATTAATCAGTAGGCTAAATTTTCCTATGCTTTGGTCAGCGTTCATAAAGTCGTTCTAAGCGCTCATAGAATTCATCTTTCTTCACATCGTCTTTAGCCAATGTCCGGATGTGTACACATATTAAGCTAATGTTGAAGAACTTAGCTTTGATGCGTATCGAGGCAAGGCGCTCGTCTACCGCTGTAAATTTTGAGACGAGATCACATAGTTTCCTACGGACCACGAAGACACATTTAAATACGCGTTGACTCTCATGGCCACTGTAATAGATGTCGAATGTTGATTTTTCTCGGTGTCCATTTCCAATAAATGTCTCGTTAATAAAGACGTTGTACTTTTTCCTCCATCGCATATAAAACTGGGACTAATGAAAAATTTTGTAAGAGCGTTAGTTAAGAGTGAAAAAAGTGAAGGGTTGGAATTTTTGAAAAAAAAAAAAAAAAAAAAAGAAAAACGTTAACTTCGGTAGAACCGAAGCTTAAATACCCGTCACACAAATCTTTAAAGAGTTTATGTGTAATCAACAGTGGTCACCCAAGTTTACACACAATATTAATTTCAAATTTTGAGCTAAAAATACAGATATGTATAACAACATATTTCTCGAATATATCTGGAAATGGGCGGTAAGGTTGTATGCAAGAAACACCTAAAAATGGGCGTGGCGCCATGATATTGGAAGAGTTTTTACCCAATATGGAGTAAATTCATGAATAAATAATAACCATTTTCATAAAAAAAATCGAAAATGGTCCGAAAGTTTGTATGGGGGCTATACCAAAAAATGGGCGTGGCACATCTGATTTGACATTGGATGACGTTAGAATGTTTTTAACCAAATTGGAGTGAATATATGCATAAATAATTAGTATTTTTTTACAAAAAACGGAAAAAACGGAAAGTTTATATGGGGGCTATGCCTAAAAGAGGGCGTGGCATTTTGGTTTTGACACTGGATGACAAAAGAAATGTTTTTACTCAATTGGGAGCGAATACATTTATAAATAATTACAATTTTTATACAAAAAATCGGAAAAAACGGGTAAGTTTGGGCTATACCTAAAAATGAGCGTGGCACTCTAATTCTCGAACTCATAATAGTCGTTGCCGAGAAAAGCTTAAGTTCCAAATTTCAGCTTAACATCTTTAACATCATGCTTAGAAATATACAGACGGACAGACAGACGGACATGGCTAGATCGATTCGTCTCGTCGAGCTGATCAAGAATATAAATACTTTATGGGGTCTACGACGTCTCCTTCAATGCGTTACAAACTTTCAGACAAACTGAATATACTCTTCACACTATGTGTGGCGGGTATAAAAAAAGATTTCACAGACTATTGACCGAAAAAAACAAAGCAGGTATATTCCTGGGTCCGCAGACAATTAATTGTACTATACGATATTCTATACGAATACTATTTCAACATGGTACGATATTTTTAATTGAAGGTATATGCAAGTCACTAAAAATGCATTTTCCGCATAGTTATTTAGACCCGTTCCCTCCAAATTTTGGTGCAGAAAGTGATGAGCAAGGTGAGCGTTTCCCACTTGAACAATTTTTTTTTAGACCAAACATCTAACTAAAAAGCAGGTAAAAAGTTTTCAATTTATTTAAAACTTGTCTATTTCATATATATTTAAAAAATTTTGTCAATTAAAATAGTAGGAATCAATTGCACTGTTGTTTCAATAATATTTTTAATATATGCGCAGAAATGAATGAAAATATGGATATTACCCTGTTTTACAAATTATTTAATAACTTCTACATTTTTACCCGATTTGAACAATCTTATGCTTTATGTTTTTGCAATGAAATAATCTGAGTTTAAAAATTTTAAAAATAATTTAATTTATTTTTTTTTACTAAAAGATTTGAACTGAAAATTGACTATTTCCAAAAAAGCATGAAAAATTCCATTTTTTCGAGTTTCAACGCTTGGTTCACGAAAAGTGTTCTATTGATATTCATTAATAGCGTATTGTCGTGTAGAGCAAGGAAATACCTTATAAACGATGTACAAATCGCTTTAAAGTGCCAAAAAATTATTTTTTTTAAGGATATCTCAAAAACGATCGTTAAGAAAATGTTGTAGCTTTTTTTTTAAATATTCGGCCCAAAATACATGGGAATAGAACTATGAGAACCCAGAACCTTCGACAAAGTCAAAATTTGTAAACTAGTGTTATTAGGGTTTAAATATTTCCCGCTAATTTGTATAAATTGCGTTACGGCGCCAATTTTTTGACATCAGAATCAAACTTTATAAAATCTAATAAAATTCCTACGTCCAGTTCTTTTTCCATGAGTGGCATATCGTCCGTTCCACAAAATATCACATAAGTATAAAAAAAATTAAAGGCTTTATAACTTTTTGCACATTAACGGGTACTTTTTAAATTAAAACCCTTGTTGCAGTGCGCACTGGACGGAAAGCCCGATTTTTTGGCATAAAGTCTAATCCTGAAAGTAGAGAGTTAAAACTTCGAACAGTTCTTAGTAATAGTGTGTGTAGTAACTGTTTAAAATTTGAAAACAGATCGGACCATGCCCACTCATGCCACCCCTATAAGAAAAGTTGTGAAATAGTCATTTTTTGATTTAAAGCTGTAACGATCTTTTTTCGCCGGGGTATCCTCGTCGGATGCCCAGGCGTTCTGTCACAAAAATTATTTTTTTTAGCGACCACCGGCGGTGTTATTTTCAGAATAAATTTCTAGTCTATTCCTCGGAGCGCACTCTGCTTTGGCGAAATCTCCAAATATACCTGTAGTCCTTTCAGACGTATTGCGTCTTAGGGATACGTGTATATTTTTGTCCTTTCAGACGTATTGCGTCTTAGGGATAGAATATATCTATAGCTGCAATCCCTGCAGACGTATTGCGTCTTCAGGATAACCACTATACATATATTCTTACGGAGATCTGCCTATCTCGATCCTTGCAGACGTATTGCGTCTTCAGGATTTAGATATTTTCGCAGTTTTTTGTGAAATACATATATTTGCAGCTCCTGCAGTCGTATTGCGTCTTCAGAGCAACAAATACATGTATTCCTGTGCGTTGACAAAAATTAAATATTTCTAATCCTTGCAGACGTATTGCGTCTTCAGGAGAAAAAATATCTACTTTATGCGTTGACAAAATATATATTTCCAATCCCTGCAGACGTATTGCGTCTTCAGGATAACAAACATATACTCTATCCTTGTGAGGAATATCCTAGCTAAATAAAATAAGGATTATTTTATTTTTATTATTATTCAGGATACTTTATTCTTAATTTCAATACTTAATATTTATTATATTTTCTTCGTAAGGTTATTTACTTAGCTGCTGCTGCTGTGCGTTGCTTATAAATTATTATTTTTTTCCTTTCTGTTGTGTTGTGTTTCCTCTGTGTTGTGTCGTTGTCGATGCTCCAGAACTAAGTGCCTCTCCTTAGAAAATGCGCGTCTATTTATACTCCCACTGCCCTCTGCTTTCGCCAAAAATTTGCAGTCGCGTCGCTTGCAAGCCTTTGGTTTGGCTTATCCCGACTGCGCAGTCGTCGCTATGTTTTTCGCTGTCGCGACTGCGCTGTCGCTATGCGCTTTGTATGCATTTTTTTATCATGCCAAATGTTCGTTTACCGCTACGCATTTCGCGAGTATGTAGACAATGCATTGCGCGGGTGTTGGGTGCAGTACTTTTTTTTTTTTTTTTTACGCCAGACGTTTGTCTTTTTGTGGCGTGATTCTGCCGTTACATATTTTGTCAATATGTGGACAATGTATGGCGCGGGTGTTGGGGGTATGTTTTGCAGTTGTGCTTAGCGCAGGTGTGGATTTATATTTTTTTTCTCAGTCGGCTACGTTTGGTTGTTTTTATTTGTTGTTGTATATGTATGCTTATGTTGGCTGCGTTTCGGTTATTTTCCTTTTGGTTGATGTGCTGGTGTGTTTGGTGAGCAGTGTGGCGCGGGGAGATAGCTGCGTAGTGATGTATTTTCTATTATAAAGTTATTAATGCTCAACGCAGGAGCGGACTCTAGTTGGCCTTAGGGGCGTTTAAATAATATTATTTACAAATTTATATTCATTTTTATTTTATTATATTCTATTTTATATTCTATGTTTACATATTGGTTGTGACGTAAATTCATTTTCGTCACAAAGCTCTCTGATTTCATTTTTAATGAACTGCTTCTCAAAATTTATCACAATATATTATTTAAATTTTACTATAATTTGTATATTGTGATATTTTTATACCGCTTGAGCACACCTTCTTGGATATTAAGAATACGGCGGGCAGTGTCGTTTAATAAATTTTGCAAAGAAACTTCAGCTTTGGTTTCTGTCACTAATATTTTTTTGGGTCTGCATTCTAATTTGGCATGCTGTACCTTTTCATAAGATGGATAAATATCACAAGAATGTTTTTTTCCCATGTCTTGTGCTTTTTAGAAAAAGAATTCTCCAGTAAAAATGCTAGAGCTTCATGTGGTGTAAGTGGAACTGGATCGGACGAAAATATTTTTCTTTTTATATAGCTGGGACTTTCTTCTTCTTGCATACATTTCCTGAGTACTATTGACGTATCCTTGTCATTGGACTTCTTAGCTGAAAAAGCTGCTGCGTGAAGCAGAAGAGGTGCGGGATTATGTATTGCCAAATCGGCGGCCAATTTTCTCTTTAATCTTGAGCCTGCTTCCGAATACCCTAGATGGGGACGTCCCATTTTACTTTGAAAATGTGTGGCATGTCTTTCAGGACCCAGTTCAATTAAAGATTCCAACGAAAGCCACTGTGAGTGCTTCCTTTTAAAGTTGGAAACATTTCGGCCACATTTTGGCAAATAATTTCGCAAGAACTTTCGAAAACTTTTGGCTTTTTGATTAATTTTGTCTCTCGTATTTAGGTCAATATCAACCAAGCCGACTTGACCGAAAATCCACTCAGAAATTGCATCTTCTGTCCTCTTGTTGCTCCATGCTTCGAGTAACTGAAAATTGCTGAAAATAAGAGTAGCTGCAATACATTTAATATTCCGGAAAACGCGCCAATTTGCGCCATTATAATTATTATTCTCTAAAACTGTATATTTTCATTCATAACGAGACATATTTACTTTTTGGTACAGATAGGCAGGGAACTAGTTCAACTCCATAATTCACGAACACTGAGTTATACTTTTCAACATAAATCGGCTTAACAACACAAGACACATAAGCAACAAATAACACATATTAAACAATTCTTACTTTGGACTTTTATTAAGCATACCTTGCTCTTCATTATCCATTTCAAATATAATTTAAAGATAATCACTGTTAATAATGATACAGATTTAAACTTTTAAAAGTTTTCACACGTGGCAAACGTAAACAAAGAGTTGATATTATGTTTGACTTTGACGCCTTGGTACAATACCAGGGTCGCAACTCTACTTGATTAATTTATCGATTAAGTGTGTTTGGAATACACAAAAGCTTTTCATGAATTTTTGGACTTTATGCCAAAAAATCGGGCTTTCCGTCCAGTGTGCAGTGGTGACAGTTATTTGAAGTTTTGTGGTAGCATGCTTATTGCAGTCTTCATGTATATTTTTAAATCTTATAAAATGACGGATCATAAATATGCCAATCTTCCTCGTATAAGGCAATAAAATATGTTGAAGTATAAATAAAAACATGTATGAAGAGTATGTTTTTAGATCTTTGTAATACATGGCAGTGAATGCAGAATTTGTAAAACTTTCAAACGATATGATTTAGATATTATTTTCAAAAATTTTGATTTTACAAAAAAAAAAAAAAAAAAAAAAAAACAATAAGGTTTTTACCACTCAATTTTCATTTCGGATCAGCAAAGTGCGCGCGAGGTATAGGCGTATAAGTAACTAATTCAAGTCAATAAGTAATACATTGAAAAGTTTATTTTTTCTAAAAGATATACAGAAAATGTGGATATTGATTTTTTTCGAACTAAAGATCCTTTTAAACTGTTCAGGTCATCTATATATACTCCGGTCAATTTAGGCATAAAAATATTGGTCAAATAACAATAATTCCCGTAGAGCCAAAAATTGGTGGGAGAGCTGGGGTTTACCATTACAAATAAAGTTTAAAAATCCCCATCGATCCTATGTGTGCTACAAAAGTTATTCGCAGTCAAAAGTAAAAATTTTAGGTTTTTTTGGACTGTTCTCGAAAACGGTAAGTTTTTAAAAAAAAAAAAAAAAAACATAAAACCGATTTGTAGATCTTAAAATTATCTACAAAAAAGGTCTTAATGATTTTTTTTCTAAGAGTTACCATTCCTGAGATATTTCGATTCTAAGAGTCATATTATACATGATATGCACACATTTCCACGCCACCTGTGAGGTAGAGTATTCGGCTCGTTTTTTTACCGTTTCCCCTGTAGGCCTACTCCATTAACTGTCATGACAATTTTAATGTTTTTTTTTGTGTTTTTAGCGTCTACCATTTAGGTTATTTAAGACTATTTTGTAGCACACATAGGATTGATGGGGATTTTTTACACTTTATTTGTAATGGAAAATTCCAGCTCTCCATCAATTTTTGGCTCTCCGGGAATATTTGTTATTTAAAATGCCAATATTATGTGTATGCTTAATGTACGAGCGTACAGAGGTCCTAACATCGACTCAGACCACTACCTTGTCCTAGCCAAGGTACGTACTAGACTCAGCACAGCGCACGCCAAGCGAGCTACCACACAACGAAAGCTAGATGTTGGTAGATTAAAGTCACAGCAGACTGCCGCTGCCTTCTCAACAAGGGTCTCACATCTTCTCCGAGAGAATCCTCCGGCCTCCGACTGTATAAACGATCAGTAGAAGCGTATCTCAAACTCATTAGACACGGCAGCCAAAGAGGTTATTGGCTTTACTAATCCTCGAAGGCAAACATGGTACGATGAGGAATGCCGCGTCGCTACTGCAGAGAAAAATATGGCACGACAAAGAACTCTGCAGGCGGGAGCAACACGAGCTGTTGTTGAGCGATATAGGGAGAAACGGAGAGAGGAAAAACGCCTGATCAGACGAAAGAAACGTGAACTGGAAAGGCGTGAAGTGGAGGAGATTGAGATGATGGGTAGCAGAAACGAGGCCCGTGGTTTTTATCAAAAAATCAAACGTATGACTGATGGTCATAAGCAAGGAGCTTCTTTCTGCAAGGATAATCAAGGAAACATGGTAACAGATGTCCAGGAATCACTAAGGCTATGGAGGTCCCACTTCTCTACACTACTTGGTGGCGATGACGGGAACAATACCGCTGGTGGAGAAGATGAAAATCTGGGCCCTCCGGCCGATGATGGGATTCCTGTGAAGCCACCAGACTATGACGAGGTCGAAAAAGTCATAGAAAAGCTTAAAAATAACAAAGCGGCAGGCGCAGACGAATTACCCGCAGAGTTATTTAAGACCGGCGGCGACGAGTTGATTGGATGCATGCATCAACTCTCGTGCAAAATATGGTCTGGTGAGCGTATGCCTGATGACTGGAACATAAGTGTCCTGTGTCCAGTTTTAAAGAAAGGAGACCCTGCAGTCTGCGCAAACTATCGCGGAATAAGTCTCCTCTCTATCGCATACAAAATACTATCTGGCGTAATATGCAATAGACTAAAACCGTACGTAGAACGTATAGTTGGACAGTACTAGTGCGGTTTTAGACCAAAGAAGTCAACTAGCGACTCCATATTTACGCTGCGACAGATCCTGGAAAAAACCAAAGAGAAGCAAATCGACACACACCACCTATTCGTCGATTTCAAAGCCGCTTTCGACACGCCAATCAGGTCAAAGTTTTTCAAAGCTTTGACTGATCTTGAAATCCCGTCAAAAATTGTTCGCCTCTGTATGATGACGCTGGAAAATACCCAAAGCGTTGTTAGGGTCGGTAAAGATCTCTCCGACCCCTTTGACACCACGAGAGGCTTCAGACAGGGTGATGCGTTGTCATGCGACTTTTTCAACCTCCTGATGGAGTACATCCTGAGGCGATGCCCAAACGTCGACCGGACGGGCAATATTTTCTATAAAGAAACTATGCTGCTCGCATATGCCGACGACATAGATATTATCGGCAAAAATGCTCGAGCGATCACCGGCGCGTTCTCAGACATCGAAAAACAATGTCGTCCTATGGGACTGATGGTCAACGAGAACAAGACGAAGTACTTGGTATCCACTCGCAGGCAATCTGCACGTCGCAGACGGTCTTTGAGTACAGAGAACTTCAGCTTTGAGGCTGTAGAAAACTTCATCTACTTGGGCTCAGATGTAAACAACGACAACATCATCAGTCAGGAGATTAAACGAAGAATCACTCTTGCGAACCGTAGCTATTTTGGTCTCGGTAAGCAGATGCAAAGTAGAGTGCTGTCCAGAAAAAACAAAGGTTCAACTCTACAAGACGCTGATAATGCCAGTTCTAATGTATGGCTCAGAAGCATGGGTCATGACAGAATCGGATAAGTCGGCGTTGGGCGTATTTGAGAGGAAGATACTTCGGAGAATCTTTGGTCCAGTTAGAGTGGGAAATGACATCCGTATGCGCACGAACGATGAGCTGTACGAGCTATATGCTGACATCGACATAGTCAAGAACATCCAATATAAAAGGCTGTCCTGGGCTGGTCACCTGTGTCGGATGGACGAAGAGGCTCCAGCAAGAAAAGTTTGGAAGAAAAACGTGAATCAAATCGGAGGGGCGCGGCAGAGAGGACGTCCGCCGCTGCGTTGGGAGGACCAGGTCTAGATGACATCCGCAGGATCGGAATCCCAAGATGGTATGACGAGGCACAGAATTACACCCGCTGGTGCCGAATCTTATGTGATGCCAAGGCCGACAATCGGTTTTTGGCCCCTTTATATTTATATAATTTTTTGGGGGTTTGTACCCCCTAAAGTGTTTGACATTATGATAAAGCATAAAAAAAAAACGACAGGCTCATTCCGAAGTTCATAATAAAAATATAGTATATTCTTACTCGATTTCTTTAATGAAAATTTGCGCTTTCACAAAATTCAGTTGTCTTGCGTATAAATTTTGTGCACCCTACCAATTCAAGGAAAACATTACATTATCCCAAATGAGACATTTGTTTAGTTTTTGTTCAATTTGAGTGTGGCAACAATCTAATTTTTGTTTCTTTACTTTGACAAACACTAAACTGTAACCATTGTTATGGCTACGCCACACTTACTATATTTTCCGACGTAAGCTTTTTCCCAAGAAAAGCTGAGTTAGTTGTTTCTATGTTTTGCAATTTGCCCCAAAGCCATTTGAATGATAAAGCTATCAGCTACAATTTGTTTGCGGATAGAAATGTGTTCGTAGTCCTAATGACGCATTTCATCAAAGTCTAATTTGTGCTCACTTTTTTGCGATGAAATTTGTCCACCATTTCAGTGCCATTGTGTGGGGTCGTGTATTATATGTGTATGTGCGACAGGACACCCTTTTTGTGCACAGTTACTGAGAATTGTTGTGATTATTAGTTTCGTTGTGATAGCATTGTTAACATTTCCATTGAAATGCGTTTAGCAAGTTCATAATATAAATTCTGAAAAGTAGATGAACGTATGAAAATTGGACAAAGGATTTCGAAATGATATGCAGTAACGAACGAACAATGGGTGCAATTTATTTGAACATTTTAACAAAAATATAAAACTTCGCTTGGGTTGCAACCACAATTGTTAAGTAAATTAAATAAAATATATTTTTATTGAATTTGTAAAAAAAAAAACCTTTAATGATGGTTTTGCCTAACTGGTGCACAATGAGATGCCATCCGCAGGTGGGTGTCATACATGCAGGGACAACCAGTATATTCTGGCAGTATTCCATAGTAATCGTCTCCTTGAGACTCGTCACAAGTCAAGTAATCATCATCGAGATTCGTTTCGAGGCAAGTACGTATCGTAGCGCCTGAGCTGCATGTTCCTAAAAAAAATAGAAGTTGAAATGGTATGAACATGAATATTAACATGTTTCCCGTAATTCAAAACGTTTTATTAAAAAAATAAATCAATTTTAATTTAATAAATAATTTAACGTCTATAAAACATCGATTAATTAGACAGATTGACGCGAAAAGTAATTCAAGCATTAGACAAGGCTCATTTATATCTGAATTGGAATCTGGTCTTAAACATTTCCGATCACGTCAAGATTTTTAGAAAAATGTGTTAAAAAACTCAAAAAACACTGTTTATGATTAGCAGATGAACCTGAGGCGATAAAAATCCCGGATTAGGCTTACATTGACGCTTGAATCTTCCGTTAAAAGAGCTAGAAAAACTAAAATTAATCACTAATTTCTTTTGATAGTCTTCTACAATGAGTCTAGCTATGTCCGTATGTCCGTTTGTCCGTCTGTCTGTTTATATTTTAAAGTGATTCATTCGGAGACTGCTGGAGATAGCTAAAACTCGAGATTAAAGCTTTTCTCGGCAACGATAAAGTACAACGCCCACTTTTAGGAATATCTCCCATACAAACTTAACACCCATTTTTTAATTGAAATAGTTATTATTTATGATAGTATTTAATCTTAATTGGGTAAATACACATCTAATCTCGTTCAATGTATACACCAACGATATGATAAGGATCGGGTCACTAAAACAAATAGGCCTAGAAAGTTATTGTTTCTTCTGTATTTTTAGCTTCAAACTTGATATCAATAATTAAATTATTCAATGATTTTGTGACGGGTATTTCCTTGTTTTTTTATAATAAACCGAATAATACATCTAAGCGATGTATTTCGAACGAATATACCATGTAGCTTCATACAAACCTAACCCATATTCATATAACACATTTTTATACCTGTCACACATAGTGGGAAACAGGTATTATCAGTTTGTAGATAGTATATTCATTTTTGACCAGCTTGACGATATGAGTCGGTCTAGTCTGTTTGTTGCTGTGCAAATTATTCTCTCAGTTTTAAAGATATTGGTTTTTCTAGGTCCTGTGTACTTTGTGTGTTAAAAACAATGGGCCATGCCCATTGTTTTAACTACAAACATACAACATATTAATCATTTCTCATTCGAAACAAGGAAAACGTTATATTCGGTGGAAGCGAAGCTTAAATACCCGTCACACGAATTTTTTAAAGAGTTTATGTGTGATTATCAGTGGCTTAGATAGAACTTCGAGATGGGATGGGTGAAGTAATAAAAGGTAAGTTTGTATAGGGCTATACGTTAAATTGGCCCGATCATGACCATATCGGTGGTGTGTGCATATGATGAATATTAGATGTGATTTTGTCCAATTTGAAGTAAATATATTCATAAAAAATACATATTTTCATAAAAAAAATTCGAAAACGGGCTGCAAGTTTGTATGGGGCTATACCTAAAAATGGGGGTGGCACCATGGTTTTGACATAAGATGACATAAGAAGAGTTTTTACCCAATTTGGAGTGAATACATGCAAAAATACTACCTATTTTCATATGAAAATTTGAAAATAGGAGGTTAATTTGTATGGGGCTACAACTAAAAATGGGCGTGGCACCTTGGTTTCGACATTGGATGACAGAAGAAGAGATTTTACCCAATTTAAAGTGAATATATTCAAAAATAATACATGTTTTCATTCAAAAATCAAAAATGGGCGTGGTACATTGGTTTTGATTTTGGATGACATAGGAAGATTTTGACCCAATTTGGAGGGAATACAAGCATAAATAATACTTATTTTCATACAAAAAATCGAAAATGGGCGGTAAATTTGTATGGGGACTATACCTCAGAGTGGGCATGGCAATCTGAACTTAACATACAAACTATCTAGGACTGAGAAAAGCTTAAGTTTCGAGTTTCAGCTTAATATCTTTAAAACTGAGCGAATGAATCACCTCGCAACAGACAGACAGACGGACGGACATGGCTAGATTGATTCGTCTCGTCGAGCTGATCAATAAAATATATACTTTATGGGGTCTCCTAAGCATCATTTAATGCGTAACAAACTTTCGAACAAACTGAAATACCCTTCAGACTATGTGTGGCGGGTATAAAAAAGGGTTCTATCGAGCTTTATATAATGCTTCTAATATCAAGCCAAATCTTCAGTACAAAAATTCGTTTAGTTCAAATCGCAAATTTTAAAATTTTTAAGAACATTTTTGATTTGTTTAGTTTTCTAAATTTAAATCTAATACAAACGTTGAACACAAAGATCTATCTACGTCAAATGATAGGTGACTGTAAGAGTTAGAGCTACCAAATTTGAAACTTACATAGACTCTCCTAAGCTGTCAAACAATTTTATGGGGTACCTCCCACACAAAATTACCCCAAATTTTTGGTTTTTTGCATAATAACGTCTTTGTTTCTTTTTGTAGAAAGTCTAAATGCAAATGTGTAAATTATGCCTGAGATAGTCCCAATGAAATATCCCAATATGGGCAGGACCAACAAAATTTTAGGTATAGATCCCATTCCAATACAATATGGTGTAAGAGGATGTCTTGCAGTCAAGCCTACTCGACTTCAGCGTTCTTTCTTGTTCTTTGTGTTTTTAATATGTTATTTGGGTTGAGAATATACATTCAATGGTTGAGTATTATCTGCTTGTCGGAAAGTTTGTAACGAGTTATAAGTCATCAGAGAGCCCAAAAGTAGGAATGCACTTGAACAGTCAACTTGATGAGATGATTTGGTGTGAATGACTGACTATCCATTAGTCTATTTGATTCTGCGCGATTATTTCTATATGTGGACCTACCTCTAAGTGTCCATCTGCTTTTATCAATAAAAACATTTTTTTGGGTAATACACTTTATCGAGTTGCAAGCAGCAACGGAATATGTATTAGTATTTAATGTATGTTTACGCTCAGTTCTAGTTTTTGTACTTACGGCACGTATCAAGTAGTCATCCTCACTTGATCCATATTCTGGAAAATTATTGTCTAGTTCAAGTTGATAGTCTGTTTTCAGTTGTCTACTGCGCTCCCAATCTATGTCATTACGGTTTATATTTTTGTCCTTGACCATTATAAGGATAATTGCACTCATCCTCAAAAGTTACGGTTCGTGCCAATTTTTCAGCGCCTCTGCTCGATTGAGAACGCGGCGAGCATTGCGAAATTTGGCAAACATTTCGTGGACAATTTCAGTGTGTGCGGATGTCTGGATTGTTCGGCATATTGAGCACGTGGAGTTGTCGCTGCTGAATTACTATAGTCCGATACGTATCCTCTGCGTGTCGGCGAATGTTTATAATTTCTGCTATTACTATAATATTCTTTGTTATTGAACGACGGCTGAGAAACATAATTTGGTGCAGCGTTATGCAGTGTTGGCACAAATGATCGCGGACTATTTAGTAAACCCGGAGCCTGGCTATTTGCGGTATTATTCAAGTTAAAATCATCACTTCTTCGTCTTGTTTCTTCCAAGTGCTTAGATTCTGCATCATTAATGTCAATTGGCTCTAAATTCTCCTGTTGTCCCAATTGGTTTGTTAATTGTTGATCATTTCTAATTTGTGGTTCTTTTATTTGCGCAACATTATGTTCATCTTCTGTGCGAGAAGTTTCTAAGGAGGGTTGTACGCCGTTGTTTGGGCTGTTACCTTGGACATTTGACTCGTCTAAGGCCATTTGATTGTTATCCACAGGTTGTTGTTGATCTTGTACATTTCCCGCAGATCTAGTTGTGTAAGTGACTTGTTGAATTGCAGTGGTTATAGACGTTGTACTACTGCAAGCATCAGAATGGTTGCGGATCTCTGACTAGATCGGCTACGAGGCGTATTGTAAGCTGAATTGTTTACATACTCACCGGTATGATTCTGAAATCGAGGACATTCGCATGACAACTCATAATGTCGGTCTTCAACATGTTGCGGAGATGAATTATAATAGTTTGATGATATTGGTGGATTCCTATCATAATGCATAAATTCTGATCGAGCCATTCTTTGCTGATGTGCGGTTGAACCATATCGATCCCTGTTTTGTTCTTGGCACGCCAAATAACGCAATTTGGTTCTATTCCACTGTCGCTGTTCGAACGCCAAACAGCGCCGTAAATGTAGATTTTCTGAATCGGAGTGCGACCTTCGTGGATAATTTGTAAATGCTTTCTCGTAAGAATCACGTACGCGTATTCTTGGCATTGGTTCGCTTTCGCGATATTGTTCATTTGTTTCCCCAGGATTTTCATATTGCTTATCCTCAGCTTTTCATGCTGTTGTTCTTCTGCAGGAATACTTTGCGATTCTTGTACTTTTGTACTCAAAGCATCTGTTTGCGTCTGAGAAACTGAACTCAAACGATTTTCATTTTCTACTTGCGTATCTTTTTCGAGTTGTTCTTGTATTGCATTTATGCCAACTTCTTTTAAATTTGTACTTGAATCTGTCTGTTTTGGTGTTTTTTGGTCAGTCGTTTCTTTTGTTTCACGACGTTCTTCCAGTTTAGTGTACGTGGCATCTGGTCTCAATTTGGTATCGGGCGACAATTTTCTTGTTCTCTTTGAAGTAATTCGCTTTCAATTTCTTGTTGCTCGTTCTCAGCGTTGTACTTCTTTAAATAATCCTCATACAATTGTTGCTTATCAAACTCTGATTTATTCAATTCCTGTGCTTCCGGCGTCATATCCTCATCACTCCGATTTCATTAGCGTTACTTTAAAGTTTTTCTTTGCTTTTCACGTGGTACTTATGCAGCGAAGATATGTCGCTCATTCCCTGAGGTAGTACCGGTTGCTCCACTTCTCGTGATTTGTTCTTAGAGATGCCAGGGCGACATGTTTCCGACTTTTCGTTTTGTTCATTGTGGATTGCCTCTGAGGCTCGCTTCGTTTTGAGCGCGTCGGCGATTGTGAACCAGATCTAGCATTATCTTCAAATCTGCACCTTTCGACAAGATTCTTCGACCATTAGATCTGTTCTTTTTCTATGAGCAGTATGTCGATTACAGTGGCAATGCATCGCATTTGAGTTCCCAGTTCCGTTTGCCTGTGGCTGTATAGATACCCCCTGCTGCAATTGTAGTGGGGTGCAAGAATACAATACTGGTAACTAGCAGCTGTTGTTGAAGGATAATGATGGTAATCATTTGTACAGCATGGATTGCACTGGACATAATGCGGACACAATTGCCCTGCAGTTTTGTTGGACACAATCGTGATAAGTGCCGTAGTCGGACTGGTAAACCGAACGCATCCCTCGTTGTGACCAAAAGTGCAACCGGCTGCAAATCGATTTGGAGATGTGTTTTTCGATCTCTGCTTTAGGTTAGATTTCATAAAATCTTTACTTTTGTCGTTGCGTTTCGGGTTCTCGACTGGCATCACACCCATATTGCGTACGTGGCGAATGGACGTGAAATTCATCGTTTAAAATGACGTCGATACGTCGAAACGATCGCGCATACATATTGCTATTCGATTTTTATATTTGATGCAAGATTTTCTCCCCAGGTTTTTACTTTTGATGTGAGTGTTGCTTTTTGGTCTTTCACCACTTTTGCTGCGTTTACTGTCCGCAGCTTTGTTTCGTGATTCTCTCTTTGACTTAGTCCTTGACTGCTTGTTCAATAGATTGTCGCGAAATTTCTTTAGCTCAAAAATTTCATGTTCAATTTCTTGGTTTTAGTGCCTGGAACTTCAAGGAAATTCCGGTTTGTCGTAGTCTAGTATCGCTGGATGTGTGTTTTATCTTGTGTTCTTGCTTGTTGCCCTACGATGGGTGTTGACGCAATTGTCGATGGCGGCAAGGTTCTTGTCTCTTTTTTCTGACTTTCTGTTTTATGTGTATTCACAGATCTGGTGAATAGCTCCCTAACCCTTGTGTGTTTGCGCTGGATATATGTGTCTCCAGCTTTCTTAACAGTTGTGTTTTCCTCTCGCTCAAGTGTAATGCTGGGCCCTGGTATATGTTCAGTTTATAAAATAATGATGCGCTCATGTTTATTCCAACATCTCATATATACTTACCCCTCCACTTTTTATCCTTTAATCTCCTTTCCATTAAGTTGATTCGTCTCTGCAAAAAAAAAAAAATTTGTTTTTACTTAAACAATTTAGACATTTTAAAAAATAACGAAAAATAGTTTGACTTACTTTTCAAATACAAAGTGAAAGCTGAATAATTTTTACACATAATCTTTTAAAATGATATATCAACTAAATTTATATAAAATCTCGGTCCAAGGCAGTTTGTATGTTAAAATTAGAATGCTACGCCTACTCCTCCATAATTTAGGTGCCCATTTTATAATTTTTGTATTAATATATGTATTATTTATGCATGTACACATTTTTACAAAACCACTTCTTATGTCATCCAATGTCAAAACATAGGTGCCACTATCAATATTTAGTGTAGCCCCATAAAAAAAGTACCTCCCATTTTTCAATTTTGAATGTGAATAATAAAAATAATATGTTTGTCGAATTACCGTAAATAATAGGAAATAATACAATAACAAACAATACACAAATTAAGTATTAGGCTAAACTCTGTAACTGCCTCCTCTTCGCCTTTTCAGCTCTCGCAACCGATTGCTTGCTCGAAAAATTTCGTTTTGTTGTTGCTGTAAATTCGATGATTGACCACGTCTCTCGATTAACCTTTTGAAAATGGATTAGGCTGCAACAAGTTCTAAATGACCAAACACTGCTAACAACATTAATGTGACTAGTATTGGACCACAAATATTTATATTTACATGACAATTAAAAGAAGTGAAAATTTCGCATCAAAGGCATCAAAGGAGACATTTTAGACCCTATGAAATATGTATGGATCACGACGAGTGGAATCGATGTAGCCATGTCCGTTTGTCTCGAGGCGATTCAGTTTTAAGGGATTGAGTTGATACACCAAACTTAAGCTTTTCTCGGTCCTAGGTAATTTGTATCAGAAAATTAGAATGCCACGCCCACTCTGAGTTGTTGTTCCCATATATAAATCTACCACCCATTTACGAGTTTTGGTTTGAAAGAGTAATTGAAAATTTCTGATTTTTGATCCTTAGGTAATTTGTATGTCAGAACCAAGGGGGCCGTACTTTTTAAATTTACCACCTTTCCTTGATTTTTTAACACCAGATACAGACAGTGTGGAGGGTATTATCATTATTTGTAACAAATTGGAATAACTGTAACAAAAGGGACATGACCCTAAAGTATATGTCTTCTTGATCAGCACGACGAGGGGTCGTCCAGTAGCCATCCTCTGTCTGTCCGTCCGTCTGTCCGTCTGTCTGTATGTATGCGTTTCATTCGCTCAGTTTTAAAGATATTGACCTGAAACTCGGAACTTAAGCTTTTCTCAGGCCTAAGCAGTTCAAGTGTTAAAAAAAAAGGCCCGCCCCTTTTAAAGGTATAGCCCCCATACAAACTTACCGTTTTTTCTAATTTTTGCTGAAAAAAGGCTATTATTTATGAATGTAGTCCTCCAAGTTGGGTAAAAAAACTTCCTAATGTCATCCAATGTCAAAACCCAGAGGCCCCGCCCATTTTTAGCTAACCCCCATATAAAAATATCCCCCCTATTTAAAAATTTTTAAAAAAAAAAGTTTTTATAAAGAAAATATTCACTCAAATTTGGGTAAAAACACTTCTTATGACATCCAAAAATACCAAAACCAAGGTGCCACGCCCATTTTTAGCCATAGTCCCCATATAAACTTATAGATTATTTTCGAACAAATATATGAAAAAGTAATTATTTTCGAATATATATTTGTAAATGTATTGAGTATTGATGATCACACATAAACTATTCAAAGATTCGTGTGACGGGTATTTAAGCTTCGGTTCCACCGAAGTTAACGTCTTTTCTTGTTTGTATGAAAATAGTTATTTTATTTTTTAATGTATTCAAATCCGAATACGGTAAAAACACTTTTAATTTTAACACATGTTATCACAAATCTTAGGTCCGACCGTCCTGACGTCCACCGCATTAAAGGATTATCTCGTAGACTATAAAGATATGCCCGTGTGGTGAGCGGGCGGCCAAGAATACTACCACAGCAGGCTCAGCTTGACTTAAGAGTCGTCTAAGAGCGAATCCTCTATGTGAGATTGGTCGGTGGAGTGGTTTACAACGACGTAAAATCAAAGAACCCGTGAGACACACACAGAACAAAGTGTACCAAATGCAATGATGGCTAGTATAAACGAAAATACTCCAGGTGCAACCTGTGACATCTACTACAGTGGTCATGAGATGCAACACATATTCGGATGTGGCTTCGTGGTTGGTAGTAAACTACGTAGACTTGTCTCCAGATTTACAGCTGTAGATGAACGTCTCGCCTCGATACGCATCAAAGCTAATTTTTTCAATATTAGCCTTATATGTGTACACGCCCCGACAAATGTTAAGGATGAGATGGAGAAAGACGAGATTCTATCAGCGATTAGGAAGCCTCTACGATCGTTGCACCAAGCATCATATCAAAATTGTCATCGGTGATTTCAACGCACAAATTGGGAGAGAAGAAATCTTTCGCCCTACCATCGGTAAATTTAGCCTACATGACACCACCAACAGTAATGGAGAAAAGGCTAATCGACTTTGCTGCGGGCAGAAACATGATCATAAGTAGTACCAGATTCCCACATCTCGAGATCCACAAGGCAACATGGCGCAGTGGCGACCTAAGTATCCGCACCCAAATAGATCATGTGGTGATTGATGCCAGGCACTCTTCTAGCGTGCTTAATACGAGCGTACAGAGGTCTTAACATCGACTTAGACCACTACCTTGTCCTAGCCAAGGTACGTACTAGACTCAGCACAGCGCCGCCAAGCGAGCTACCACACAAACGAAAGCTAGATGTTGGTAGGTTAAAGTCACAGCAGAATGCCGCTGCCTTCTCAACAAGTGTCCCACATCTACTCCGAGAGAATCCTCCGGCCTCCGACTGTATAAACGATGAGTTTAGGCGTATCTCAAACTCATTAGCAACGGCAGCCAAGGGATTATTGGCTTTACTAATCCTCGAAGGCAGACATGGTACGATGATGAATGTCTCGTCGCTACTGCAGAAAAAGAATATGGCACGACAAAGAACTCTGCAGGAGGGAGCAACACGAGCTGTTGTTGAGCGATATAGGGAGAAACGGAGAGGGAAAAACGCCTGATCAGACGAAAGAAACGTGAACTGGAAAGGCGTGAAGTGGAGGAGATTGAGATGATGGGTAGCAGAAACGAGGCCCGTGGTTTTTATCAAAAAAATCAAACGTATGACCGATGGTCATAAGCAAGGAGCTTCGTTCTGCAAGGATGAACAAGGAAACATGATAACAGATATCCAGGAATCACTAAGGCTATGGAGGTCCCACTTGGTGGCGATGACAGGAACAATACCGCTGGTGGAGATGATGAAAATCTGGGTCCTCCGGCCGATGATGGGATTCCTGTAGAGCCACCAGGCAATGACGTGGTCGTTAAAGTCATACAAAGACTTACAAATAACAAAGCGGCAGGCGCAGACGAATTGGAAGGACCAGGTCCCTAGACGACATCCGCAGGATCGG
Source organism: Leucophenga varia (assembly GCA_018903435.1). Classification (NCBI taxonomy): domain Eukaryota; kingdom Metazoa; phylum Arthropoda; class Insecta; order Diptera; family Drosophilidae; genus Leucophenga; species Leucophenga varia. Next base: position 27,849 of record JAEIFJ010000911.1, on the reverse strand, counting down.
TATCCCAATATGGTATAATGAGGCACTGGACTACACCCGCTGGTGCCAAATCTTATGTGATGCCAAGGCCGACAATCGGCTGTAGTGCCACTTATATATATATACATATATAACATATTTGAAACTTAGGCTCTCCTAAGCCGTCAAGTGATCACTTATATTTTTGTATAAAAACCCATTACAATAAAGTAAGATACATAAAAATTGGGAACAGGGTAATTTGTAGTCGAGCATGCTCGACTTCCAACAATGTTAATTAATGTTGCCTAGTATCCCATGGGACCAACTGTGAGGTAGCTCGCTATAAACTGGTAATCATGCGTTGAAAATAAGTATAGTGACATGCATTTATATAAATATACCCATTTACTCTCGTTATGAATTAAAACGTTAATTTTGAAAAAAAAAATTTCGCTTACGTTCTTTCTGCGGTCAGTATTCGATATTTATACGAAAGGAATGTCATGCACCACATAAAATAAATAAAATTTAATTGTTTATGAGAAGATCCGAAGCTGAATTCTCTTAAAACAATCAAACTCTTCTAGCACCAATCTATTCAAGTAATTTGATTTGTGTAAGTCAAATTGAAAATGATCGATACGCAAGCGATTGAAAGCGTAAATAACTTAATAAAGTGGTGCAAAAAGATTGATTCGTTTTCTACAAATTATAGATCTGACAAATCTCATACTTTCGTTTGTGGTCATGAATGAAGGTTTCAAAATAAAGTTATACTGCCCATCTACGTCACAAAGTAATTAAGAAATTGTATTGAATTGTATAACGCGACTAAATCGGGGTGTACCCGAGATATATAGCTAAAATTCGAAACTAATGCTTTTCTCGGCAACAGAATTTGACGTTTGACTCAATAAAATATGTTCAATCCTTTTTTTTACTATTTACTATTGCTCTACACCTTGTTGAATTGCAACAAAAGATAGAAATAAAATATGTGTTATTTTATTGAAGAATATTAAAATTTTAGTTTACACCGATCTGACAAATTTGAATTACAATTTTCTAATTAACATTTAATTGTAGCCTTAATAGTCAAGTAAATGCTATAATATTTTACTGAAAGCTACCTTAACTAAAATATATTTGAACTATTAACATGAAAATTTAAAATTCTAAACCCGACTTTTAGCCACTTTTACTAACCGTCTGGCCCACAGTGCACTGGCGTGGTTGGGTACAGCAAACTAAATGAGCGAATTTTTGATTATGAAAGTAAATCTAAAGTATCTTTTAAAAAAAAAAATTTATGTGACATGGATTTAATAACAAATCAATTGAATATCATGTATTGAACATCATCGAGATCAGGAAAAGTAACTCTTTGGTAAAAAACATGAAGACCATTTTTGTAGAGAATTTAAAGATCTACAACTTGTTTTGAGTTTTTTTTTTTTTATAAAACTTACCGTTTTCGAGAAAAATCCAAAAAATGTCAAATTTTGACCTTTGATCGCGGATAACTTTTGTAACACACATAGGATCGATGGGGATTTTTATACCCGTTACACAGAGTGTAAAAGGGTATATTCAGTTTGTCCGAAAGTTTGCAACGCATTGAAGGAAACATCGAAGACCCCATAAAGTATATATATTATGGATCAGCTCGATGAGACGAATCGATTTAGCCATGTCCGCCTGTCTGTCTGTCTGTTGCGATGAGTGTTACTCAAAAGTTTTAAAGATATTGACCTGAAATTTGATTCTTAAGCTTTTTGTGCTCCTAGTTAGTTTGTATGTCAGAACCAAGGTGCCACGCCCATTTTTAGATATAGCCCCCATACAAACTTACCACTTTTTTTGGACTTTTTGTATGAAAAAAGTTATTATTTATGAATGCTTTTACTACAATGTAGGGTAAAAGTACTTCTAATGACGTCCAATATCAAAGAATGTTGCCACGCCCATTTTCAGATATAACCCCCATACAAACTTACCACTTTTTTCGATTTTTTGTATGAAAATACGTATTATTTATGATTATACGAGGTGTGTTCAAAAGTATCGCATATTTTGTGTTTTTTTTTTTTAAATTATTTATTTATTCATGAATATCTATTTTGTCTGCTTTAAAGTAATCCCCTCCCGATAAAATACACCTATGCCAACGTTTTTTCCAATCCTCGAAACATGCCAAATAGTCCCTTTCCGGTATAGCCATCACCGCCTTCTTCGATTTAGCTTTTATCTCCTCAATCGAATCGAAACGCAGTCCCCGGAGTGGTTTCTTGAGTTTTGGGAATAGCCAGAAGTCACACGGTGCCAAATCAAGCGAATATGGTGGTTGCGGAACGATATTGGTTGGATTTTTGGGCAAAAAGTCACGAAAAATCAGTACAGTTTTTAAAAAAAATCTTCATTTTGGTATCAACCGAGACTTGATATGTTTGAGGCCCAAAACATCTTTCAAAATTGTATTAATTGATTCTTTCGATACGCCAATTTCATCAGCAATGTCTCTCATAGTTAATCGACGGTGTGCAAGCACTAATTCTTTAACTTTTTTAATGTGAGCATCGTCCGTTGAGGTCGATGGTTGATCAGGGGGCTCTTCGTCTTCAACACGTTCGCGACCTTGTTTCAACAATTTATACTAATCAAATGTTGTTGATTTTGGTAGAGCTCGGTACCCATAAGCCTTCTTCAACATTTTTATTCCATTTATTAAATTCAGAAAAAAAATTTGATACAGGTTCTTTGATCCATTTTTTTGAAAAGGCAAAAATCGAAGACGATCCAAAACACGTGCAAGCAAAGCGGCTGTCAACAATTAAGTGATCATTCAAAATGGCCGAGCTTGTCGGCATAAGTGAAGACATGAGTACCAACATATCGCCAAAAAAAAAAAATCGAAATTCGAATATATGTACGTAACCCGCGAAAATTCAAAATTCGTGATAATGTTTAAACACACCTCGTATTTAATCCAAATAGGGTAAGAACACTTTATATGTCATCCAATGTTAAATCTAAGGCGCCACGCCCATTTTTATGTATAGCCTCCATACAAATTTACCGCCCATTTTCGAGTTATTATATGAAAACATTTATTATTTCTGAATGAATTCAATTAAATTTGGTAAAATCAATTCCAGTCTCCACCTAAGTGAACACTTTCGATATCGTATGGATCGGGCTAATATAACAAAAAAGCATCCATACAAATTTTTCCAAATTCATCGTGAAATTTAATCTTAGCACCTGGTGAACATATAAACTATTAAAAGTGTTGTGTAACGGGTATTTCAGCTTCGGTTCCACCGAAGTTAACGTTTTTTCCTTGTTTTATTTCACTTTTTCAAACTAAACCGATTGAAATCGGATAAAATTTACGTTATACTTGTATATGTATGTATGTTAATGTTCCTTAAAAGAAAGCCGTCACAAGAACGGGTGGTTTAATTTATAGTTTGATTCATTATTTAGTTTTCAAATAAGCAATACAATTCGAACAATTTTTACTCGTAAGTAACGTTTGCAAAATATTTCATAGTTTAATCAAAAGTAAAGTTGACTAAAAAAATTGAATATAATTTTTTATATCAAAATTGCATAATTTATTTTTTTGCATGAATTCATTTTAATTGTATTCATGCTTTAACTAAAAAATAAAAAAAAAAAAAAAAAAAATTGCATAATATGGAGCTCATAGTTAAATTGACATTCCTAATGCTCTTCGGTCTGTTTTTACGAACACAGGTTGATGGTATACAACATCAAAGCAGTACAGCGATGGACTGCGAATCTGGAACTAATTCCGATATCTGTATCTCCTACAATGAATTTTTGTATCTGCAAATGAATACAAAAATGTCGATTACAATTCACGCTATGGCGGCATTGATCATACCGAATCCGAAGTACAGCTCTATATTGATGCTCAGTTATTGAAATCCTTTCAGTATTTATTATTGGCTGCACATTTTAATTCCTATGAAATGAATCGTGCTGGCTTTCACAAATTATTTCTAAAATTGTCAGATCGTTGCTTTGATGATACGATTGATTTAATCAAACAGCTAACACGTCGTGGTGGTTATGTTGACTTCTTTACGACACAAATCTGTTCGACGCATATTTTTAGTACCAATCTTAATGAATTTGAGTCTTTGGCCATGGCATTGGATATGGAAAAGCAGTTGGCTCACGGTGCTCAACGCATTCATAAAATAACTGCTTCAATAGAATCGAGCGATCCGGACATGTTATATTATTTTGAGCTGAAATTTCTACAACAACAATCGGAATCAATTCGCACTCTAGCAGGATATGTAAACGACCTAAGTAAAATTTTACTTAAAAGTAAAGATCAATCTGTTGGAATTTACATGTATGATGCTTATTTGATGAGGCAGTAAGAACACAAATGTATAATTTAAATAAGTAGATTATCTAGTAAACCAAGTCATCGTTAACGTGTATGATCAATAATGGTTACGGCATACTTACAAAATTTATGTTTATAGCATTTTGAAAATATAGATTTCATGAAAAATATATCTCTGTTTTTACACAAAACTAACAAGCAACATTTCATTCATAACATACCTAACCTAATTTTATAAAAAATTTAAAAATTCAATCAAAATTTGTTGTTTTGTTGGCATTTTTATGCAGCTTAAATGTGTTTATGACGTTGCCAGACTGGAGTGTATTTTTCCTAAATAGGAAAAATGAGTTCATGAAATGGAAGTTCAAGGTGTAGTGTTTATACAATGCCTTTCCATAAAATTATTTAATTTAACGGCAAGTTAAAGTGAATAGTTTAAGACTAGTAACGTAAATATATTTTTAACACAAATTCCGTCTGTAAGTCTGAATAAGAGAGTTTTTTCCCCACCGTGCCAAACCAGTTTTTAAAAGTTGAAATGGGCATTCTTTTGGTTTGACAATGTTTCCAAATCGCGCTTTATTATTAAAATGTCTAAATTTTTGGAATTGGGTTGAAATTGGGTTGGTAGAGATTTCCCTGACACTTCTGAATATAAAACTATATTTTTATATAAAGGGTGGTTAAATTTCAAGGGCCGATGTTGATTTTGAATAAAACACGAATTATTTAGGAAATTATTAACATTTCTTTTTATTATGATATATTGGTATGACTCAATTATGTATGGAACAAAATATCAGCCAAATGGCCGCCACGGCTTCGGCGGCACACGTCCATCCGATGGTCTAAATTTTCGATGACGCTGAGGCATAATTTAGGTTCAATGTCGTTAATGTGCCGAATTATCTCATCCTTTAGCTCTTGAATTGTTGTTGGCTTATTGGCGTACACCTTTTCTTTCAAATAACCCCAAAGAAAGAAGTCCAACGGTGTCAAATCACATGATCTTGGCGGCGCAAAAGAGCCATTGTTTCGTTAGCTGTGTGGCAAGTGGCATCGTCCTGTTGAAACCACATATCGTCCACATCCATATCTTCCAATTCAGGCCACAAAAGTTTGTTATCATCTTACGATAGCGAACACCATCCACAGTAACTGCCTGGCCAGCCTCATTTTCGAAGAAGTACGGCCCTATGATGCCGCCAGCGCATAAACCGCACCAAACAGTCACTCTTTGTGGATGCATTGGTTTTTCGACAATCACTCTTGGATTCTCATTCGCCCAAATGCGGCAATTCTGCTAATTGACGAATCCATTGAGGTGGAAATGTGCCTCACCACTGAAGATAATTTCCTTCGAAAATTGATCATCCACTGTTGCCATTTCTTGCCACCATTCTGACCATTGACGACGCTTGAAATAGTCAAGAGGCTTTAGTTCTTGAGTCAATTGAATCTTGTGAGCGTGTAAATGCAAGTCTTTATGCATATTATTCATCAACGACGAGCGTGAGAGGTGCAATTGTTGGGCACGACGACGAGTCGAGGTGGACGGCTCTTCAGTTACACTATCGCGAACAGCAGCAATATTTTGTGCAGTACGAGCTGTACGAGCATGCACTGGTGTTTCCACATCTCCTACAGACCCGGTTTGCTCAAATTTTTGCACGATTTTTCGATTGTACTCACATTTGGACGATTAAATTGACCGAAAAAAATCACGAAGTGCACGATATGCATTTTGATTTGAACGCCCATTTTCATAATAGGCCTGAATAACTATAACGCGTTGCTCGATTGTGTATCTTTTCATGGTTCAAATTGAGTTAGTCTGAAGTTGAGAAATGTCAAAAGAAATGCAGGAAAAAACTTGACGTTTAGGTGTGGCCTGAATAACTATAACGCGTTGCTCGATTGTGTATCTTTTCATGGTTCAAATTGAGTTAGTCTGAAGTTGAGAAATGTCAAAAGAAATGCAGGAAAAAACTTGACGTTTAGGTGTGGTTCACATTCAACATCGGCCATTGAAATTTAACCACCCTTTATTTCCATTTTTTGGTGTTGGACCCATTCGAAGTTTCAGCCGATTTTGAAATTTTTGTGTAAAAAAAAAAACAAAATTAATTCTTGTGTAAAAGATTTGAAGAACATTGAAGTTGAAGTTGATCTATTTAAGGAAGAACCCTAATTTATATCTACACTTAATAAATATATTTTCATTTTGGAGTGCGTTGTCATGCACAATAGTTACTGTAGAGATATCGTACACTTCATAGGGTCAAAACTTGGCTTAAGAGCACAATGAAAGAGAAAAAGCTTTCCGGGATAATAAAATATTTGATAAATTTGCACAAAATTCGAGGCGTTCAAAGTTGTCACGAAAAACGAAATCGTTTTAAAGTATTATTTAAAATAATAAGGATTGTTTTTATACCCTGTACCCAAAGGGTAAAAGGATATATTTAGTTTGTGTCAATGTATGTAACAGGTAGAATGGAGCATGATAGACTCTATATAATGTATATATATTCTTGATCAGCATTGAAAGGGGAGTCGAACTAGCTATGTCTGTCCGTCCGTCTGTCTGTCCTACTGTCTGCCGTAAGAGAGAGTTTATCTCGGAGACTATAGGAGATAGCGCCACCATATTTGAAACTTAGACTCTCCTAAGCCTTCTCTAGTCCCATTTTTAGGTGTAGCCCCCTTACAAATCTACCCCAAAATTTTCGGTTCTTGCTTAAAAATTTTGTGTTTCTTATTCTAGGAACTTCAAATTTATTATTAATTATGCCTATTGATAGTCCCAATAAAATATCCCAATATGGGTAGGACCAAAAAAAAAAAAAAAGAGGTATATCTCCTTGTTCCAGCACGTAGGAACCAAATTATCAGGATCGAACGACCAAAAATGTGCAACAACTTGCACACCTTTCCGGCTCGATGTATCAAAAATGTGCGACGACTTGCACAGTTGCAATCCGGATCGCTTGAATTCTTTGACAGAACTGAATTATATTTATAATTGAACCTTCTTAAATACTCTTTCTATGCAATTTGGAAATTACCAATGCGTTAACATTGCATTAGAAGTTGCTGGAGAAGCGCGGTCTTAATTCCAAGCAAACAGTATTCTTGGAAACTTCTGCGCCTTCTGAGAAAACTCCCTGCATCTTTACTTTCCCTTACGTTTTCTGAGAGCCACTATCCATGAGAGCTCTCATTAGCTCAAAATTGACATTGACTCCTTTTACTTTTATTAAGGCGGTTGCCAATTGCGTAAATTTGTCTTTTTTAAGATTTAAGAAATTTCCTTTCCTCGTGCAACGAAGTATTGTTCGATTTTCCGCTCCATAGGCAAGTCCAGACTCGTTTATATTCTTTGATGTTATGCGAACCGAATCATCGGAAGCACAGCCGACGATTCATGACAAAGTCCTTTCTCTTATAAGTGGGAGAACCTTTAAACTTTTGGCATTTACCCAGATCGTGGCCAATCAAAGAGCAGAACCGGCACTAGTGTTTTTGATTGGATATTTTCTTTTTGTTGCACTGAATTCATTGAATTATACAACTGTTCAATAAAATCAAGAACATCATTCAGCGACTGAATATCTCTCGTTTTTTTTTTTTGTTTGCTGCTCATATAACTTTTGAGCTTCTAGAAAAAATCTTCGCAGCAATATATGAGCCAAAATTTAATTTGCTGCCTCTCCAATATTGCTTTTTATTTTTATAATATCGATACATTTGTTGGCAGTATCCAAAAAATTCGTACACTATCCTCCGAATCGGTATTAAGTGTTTCCATGTTTATAAGTTGATTCAAACGGTCTGAAAACAGTTTACGCTGCTAAAACCTTCCTATCAATTTTATAAAAATTTCCTTGGATTTTAGTTCCACTTCCTAAATTTCATCAACATCGAACGCAATTTGCCTGTATTTAGTACCCAGTAAGTCTAAATCCTTTTTGATTTTTAACCACCAGAAGGTCAAATCAAACTTATACGAACGCAATTCCTCTGCGGTGGCACTTCGGAAAGCTATTTCTGCTCCTTGAATTTACTGCCTGAGTTTCCAGTCTTTCAATAAAATAGTCTTCCAAACCGGTCGACTAGTTATCCTGGGCATCACGTTTTTCTTGCTGTGGAACTGGCGGTGCTTTGCGAACTGCTCCAGTACCTTTGAACGGTCCAGGCAACTCTTCCAGCTTCTTTAATGACTCCTCATATTTGCAGATTTTGTCCAAACTATCTTTGACCTTGACCTCGTCAATTCTGACTTGTTTTGTTATATTCATAATAATATTATAACGGATCTTCTTTTGCCGCTGTAACAGCTTGATGACCGTGTCTGATAGCATCTTCAAATAATCAGCACTTATATTTTTACTCGATGCTCAAAACTTACTATTGACTTAACGTTGGAGGTATTTGATTTGATCGTTCTGTGCCCCGACTCACAGCTAAATTTAAGTCAATAATAATAAAGACAGAAAAAACAAAAAACTGTTAATTCCAATTAATAAAAAAGATTCGATCGACCAAAAATGATCCAACCCGTAAGACCAAAATTAATACGAGTCGAACGACAAAAATGTGCAACGACTTGCACACTTATCCGGATCGATGTACCAAAAAAAAAAAACGGTATTTTACAGCGATTTCAGCGTTCTTTCTTGTTATTCCCGTTACACATAGTGTAAACGGGTATATTCCTGTCTGTCTATTGCGATGCGATTTAATCGGAAAGTTTTTAAGATATTGACCCGTAATTTGAGCTTTTTTGTGCTCCTAGGCAGTTTGTATGTCAGAACCAAGGTGCCACACCCATTTTCAGATATAACCCCCATACAAACTTACCACTTTTTTCGATTTTTTTGTATGAAAATAGTTATTATTTATGAATGTTTTTACTACAATTTGGGGTAAAAAGACTTCTAATGGCACCAATATCAAAGAAAGTTGCCACGTCCATTTTTTGATATAGCCCCCATACAAATCTACCGCCCATTTTAAAATTTATATATAACAAGAAAGAACGCTGAAGTCGAGTATGCTCGACTGCAAGATACCCTGTACCCAATCTATATGTACCTTAAGTTAGGTTCTATTTTACTACCATACCTCATTGAATTGAATTTTCATAGAAAAACTTAAAAAATCGGGTATATCTTTGAATGGGGTTATACCTAAAATTTTGTTGGTCCTACCCATATTGGGATATTTAATTGGGACTATCATAGACATAATTTATACTAAATTCAAATTTTCTAGAATAAAAAACAATAAAGATTTTATGTAAAAACCCAATATTTTGGGGGTAAATTTGTATGGGGCTATACCTAAAATTTTGTTGGTCCTATTCATATTGGGATATTTTATTGGGACTATCAAAGACATAATTTATACTAAATTTTAACTTCTTAGAATAAAAAACAATGACGTTTTCATGCAAAACCCCAAAATTTTGGGGTAGATTTGTATGGGGGGTACACCTTACAATGGGTCTATAGAAAAGCCGTTTGTAAGTGCACACTTGACGGCCTAGGAGAGTCTAAGTTTCAATTTTGAAAGCTCTACCTCTTAAAGTCTCCGAAATAATCGTTTTCATACGGCAGACAGCATGACAGACGGACGGACGGACAAACAGACATAGCTAGTTCGACTCCCCTTCCAATGCAGATCAAGAATATATATACTTTATAGGGTCTATCTTGCCTCCTTCTGGCTGTTACATACATTCGCACAAACTTAATAAACCCTTTTACCCTTTGGGTAGAGGGTATAAAAATAGGTATATTTATGAATGTACACACTCCAAATTGGGTAAGAACACTTCTTATGTCATCCTATGACAAATCTTAGGTGTCACGCCCATTTTTAGGTTAAGCCTCCATACAAACCTAACGCCCATTTTTGATTTTTTTTTATGAAAACATTTATTATTTCTGAATGAATTCAATTAAATTTTGTAAAATCAATTCCAATGTCCACCTAAGCAGTGTTGCCATTTTTGCTTATTTAAGGCTAGATCTAGCTTTTTTAAAAACCAACTAGCTTGGAAAACTGTCAAAATGCTTATAGCTTTAATTCTAGTCTATTTAAATTTCAATTTGCTTATTTTTAACCTTTTCTTTATTACACAAATTTTAAGTATTTTTAGATAAAAAATCGAACAAAGCATATTTTTGCTCGTATTTTGGTATTTTTGTATAAATTTAGTATTAATTTATGATAAATTTTCGTTAACAAGTTGCGGTAACACTACATTATTGGCGTCGCGTCGTTTAAGACATTGTGAAATTGGAAAAATGCAAAAGTAATATATAAACAAAATTTTCGGGACGGGTGGATAAAATGGGACGAGTTCAAGAAGTGGCTGTGCAAGGTACTTACGGATAGGTCAAAGGCCTACTGTAGCAATTGCAAATGCACAATGACCGCCAAACTTTGTGACCTACGACAGCATGCAGCAACAAAGAAGCACTTGTCGGCAATAGGAGGCATTGCTCAAACAAGAAAAAATAACTTTATAGAAGTTATAAAACGAAGGAGCGTGAGGCGAAATTATGTCGATCTCGAGCACTCGGCAATCGCTCCTATAGAAGACCTTTCGCTTCTGTATGTGGAACAGTTCAAGGAATGCAAAGCTGCCGTCAGCTTAAAGTTGAAAAGGACTAAATGCACACAGATAGTAAACAACGTTTTGGCTGTGCACTTCAGTGAAGTTCAGCGCAATTCTCTAAACTACTATCTGAGATAAAAGATAAAATAATACTCCCTGATGTTAAGATTGATGTCTTGAAAGATGATTTGGATGAATTCGCTGCGTCTTCTTTATATGTATATGGGATATGCTTTTGACAACAAAATCAAGGTGCCAAAATATCATAATGAAGCCAAGGAAATAAAAGAGCAATGCAAGGAATGAAAGGAAAGCTTGGAATTTATAAAACAAAAAATAATAATCTGCTGCTTAATTTCAGACTTCCTGATAATTTCAATATATAGCAAAACTGCAAGTTTTTTGCAGCTGAAAACAAAAATCAAAATGATTATCTTTCCATATTGGAACTGTTTAATTACACCAACATAGATGGGTTGCTTGACCAAAATGGCAAGATGATACTGTTAAATTTTGATTGGAAGTATTGGTTTATAAGGCTGCTAGCAGAACCCAATATTTTGAGGAAATTGCTTTATTTGCAATTAAAATTTTATCACTTCCGTGGTCAAATGCTGCGATTGAACGAGTATTTAGCCAAATGAACATTGTAAAAAACAAACTTCGCAAGTCATTAAAGTCAATATTAAATCTAAGTATATATAATTGTTTGATGAATACTAATAATTTTCTTTAAAATTTTACAGATATGGATTGCGCTGTCAGGACAAATGTTGTTATAACTACCAATTACCTGAAAAATATTTAAAGTTAATACATTCCAGCGAAAAATATTGTAATTCCAATGATAATCAAATCGACGAAATATTACAACGATTGGAAATGTAATATATACGAGTATGTGTTGTTTTACTTTTAGCCTTTTTTAAGCTTATTTTTTTAAATTTTTAGCCTATTCTAGCTTATATTTTTTCGAAATTTAGCCTATTTTTCCGTTCAAAATATGGCATCACTGCACCTAAGTGAACACTATCAATTTTGTAGGGATCGGGCTAATATAACATAAAGCCTGCATACAAATTTGACCAAACTCATCGTAAAATTTAATCTAAGCACCTGGTGAACATATAAACTATTAAAAGTGTTGTGTAAAGGGTATTTTATCTTCGGTTCCACCGAAGTTAACGTTTTTCCTTGTTTTTCTTTTTAAAGTCATTAAATTTATAAAATTTTAATCCTATCTAGTAGGCAGAAATCAGTGTGTTTTTCAAAAATTATTTATCAACAAAAATAAATGTTTGGGGCATTACTTTTTGTTACTCTCATAAACAATCTTCCACGAGCGTTTGAATTTTTTGACTTACTTAGAATAAGTGTGTTGATTAGGTTTATCTTGTTCTTGTACTTCTCAGTATCTACAATCTGATTTGAACTCATTGTATTTATAGTGTAAGTAAACTTTCTAAATCTAAATTTTTCAAATCTAGTGAGCTACTTTTTCGGTAATCAAGAAATTGCTTGGGAGCATAGTTTTAATGATTTGTGAGTTCATATGGACTCTAAACTTAGTTTCAACATTCTTATTACCACAATGGCGAAATGTATTTGGGACTTACAAAATATTTGGGCTAAAAAGTGCGATTAGGCGTACATAACATTACAAAACTGGATCAAAAAACCGTGCAACATAAAATATCTCACATTATCTCGCATTAATATTTCCCTTGGCTAAACGATGTAATAATTGAATGCAATATATAAATCTTAATTAAATGAAATTATATGTAAAATTATTTTTTTTTATATTGTGTTTATCGTACACAGTCCCAAAGTTTTATCCTACGGCTTTACAATCAAGTTCACCACTGTTTTGTCGAGTTTTTCTTGATTATGCAATGTTCATACATACGCGGAAATAAATTTGCTCTACTCTGAATTTGTTTTGTTAATCGATATAAAAGTATTTTTATTTTCGCCTTTTCATACTGCCACAGAATGAGATAGAATCCTCGAAATACTTCAGGTAAATTGCTCCCCTGGGCATGTTAAGAGCATTCGTTTAATAAACTGAATATCTTGAGTATCGTTGAATGTTGTTATACAATAAGTATAAATAATAATGGTAACAACTTTGTCCTTTATCCTGTATACAGTTGCTGCTTTCGAATTTTACGTTGTTCGCAGAGCTTGCTAAATTTTAATTGATTTGTTGTACTTGTACTTTGGTTTTTTTTTTCCTTTCGATGTGTACTTCTTGTACTTTTGCTACTTCGATTTACTTTGGGATAATTAAACGCTAGTAAGAAATATGCACCCTTCGGTAAAGTTAAAAGTTGTAGACAGAAAATCAATCGATAAAGTTGTTACTTATAAAGTGATTTGTTTTTATTCGATGTGGCAAAATATTGCTGTGCAAAAAAACATGGGAAGCTCATTAAATTGCAAACTTTGTTACAATATAATTAAGTGCTGGAAATTATTTCAAGGCACAAAGTTAAAGTACTTACTACAAATTTTATTAAAGACTAGCGGATACCCGGCGTGTGCTACTACGTTGTACGGGAGTTTTGGCTGCTCTTTCAGCTTTTTATACCCGCCACACATAGTGTGAAGGGTATTTTCAGTTTGTCGGAAAGTTTGTAACGCATTAAAGGAGGCATCGGAGACCCCATAAAGTATATATATTATTGATCAGCTCGACGAGACGAATCGATTTAGCCATATTTGTCTGTCTGTCCGTCTGTCTGTTGCAATGCGTTTTCCTCGGAAAGTTTTAAAGGTATTGACCTAAAACTTTAAACTTAAGCTTTTGTGCTCCTAGGCTATTTGTATGTCAGAACCAAGGTGCCACGCCCATTTTTAAATATAGCCCCATACAAAATTACGAAATTGGTCTAAAACTCTATTTGCATTGATTTCTTTCAAATGTAACCGGTTTGGGGGCTCATCGGTTGCACGATTTCAACGTATAGAGTGGACAAAGAAACATTTTTACATTTTTATATATATAGATTATTGATTATTAACTTTTATTTAAAAACAATATCATTTTAAATTCTTACAAAGCCATACTTAAACCTATGTGGACGTATGGCATAGCACTTTGGGACACTGCAAAGAGAAGCAACAGGGATAGAATCCAAGTCTTCCAAAACAAGGTTCTGCGCATTATTTCTGAGGCGCACCCATATCATACAAACGCAGAAATCCACCAGAAACTAGAAGTCCCGTGCATAAGCCAGGAGGTGGCTAGGCTCACTAAGGCATATCTGGATAGGCTGGACAACCATGTCAACCCTCTGGCCATAAACCTGCTGGATAACAGTACAACGACTCGGCGACTGAAAAGGTTACATCCCCTGGACTTGCCACACACATAAACTTCTAAATCCTACTCCCTCCTCCATCATCCCACCCTTTTTAAACCCCAATTACAACTCCTAAGTCATGGAATACAACATATTATATAGAAAGTCAATGTTATGCATTACAATTCGCTGATAGTCCCCTTAGGGACTGATTGCAAAAAAAAATTTTAATTCATCATGTTCCTTGTGACCTTGTGGATCACAAATAATGTTTAATTAACTTAAGTTTACGTTCTTGACTGGCTACAATCACCGATATTGGCAACAATACTTACATAGCAACCCATACTGTTGAATGTAAGTCTAAGAGTTTTTTTTTTTTTTTGAGAAAGAACGCTGATGTTGAGTATGCTTGACTGCAAGATACCCTTTACCCAATATTTATATACCTTAAGTTAAATCCTTTCTTAGAACCATACCTTATTGTATTGTGTGGGGTCAAGTTGTGTAAGGACTATTCCTAAATTTTTTTGGTCCGACCCATATTGGGATTTTTCATTGGGACTATCATAGGCATAATTTATACTACATTTAAAGACGTTTTTAGACAAAAAACCAAAAACTTTGGGGGTAAATTTGTGTGGGGAGTACCCTGTAATATGAGGCCTGAGAAAATCCGTTCGTAAATGAACACTTAGAATAGTTTATGTTTCAAATATGGTAGTTCTATTCCATTTAGTATCCGAGATAATCGTATTCATTCCGCAGACAGACATAGCTAGTTCGACACCCACTTCAATGCTGATAAAGAATATACATATAAACTTCGACTACCTGGGCACAGATGTAAACAGCGTCAACAAGGTCAGTCAGGAAATTTAAAGAGGAACTTTTGCTAACCGATGCTATTTTGGTGTCGACAACTTCAGGCGAACCAAGGGTGCATCCGCCCCAATATGCAGTTTGTTTGCGAAAAGGAAATCTCCATTGCGCTTATCCAGGAGCCTTGGGTGGTCTGTGGCAGAACACGTGGACTTAATTGCAAATTGGATATGCTTAAATAAATTTTATCGGAGGTACCACCTCGGTCGGCTCCTCTTATTGACAAAAACGTAACAAACAAACTTTATTTTTAAAGATTTAACAGCACCGTTAGTGGACATCTCCACTGAAAAAGGCACGCAGGAAAATGTTTTTGCCTTTGCTTTCGACGATGCAATACCACCCGCTGAAGTCCAATGACTCGTGGACTTCTCCAACAAGACTAGAAGGCAGCTCATCATTGGATGCGATGCAATCGCGCACCACATTGTCTGGGGCCGCAACAACAAAAACAGAGGTGAGTGTATTTTTGATCATATCCAGCCAACATTTATTAACGCAATTAGGCAAGAGGTTCTAGACCTCATTTTATTTAGCAGGGGAGTTACTAGATTCATCTGGAATTAGCGGGTTTCAGATGAAGCGTCTCTCTCTGATAATCAACATATCCGCTTTGATTTACCAGGAGCCGGAGATCTTTTCTACAAAGTTTATCTTCCTAGGAAAACAGGAGCCAGAGATCTTTTCTCCAAAGTTTATCTTCCTAGGAAAACAGATTGGCTCCTATATAACCAACTGAAGTTATCTAAAATGGATGACTTCCCGCATACCGATATTTTTATATGTGAGCTAGAAGTTGAGAAAGCCTTCCGCCTAAAGGAAATTGCACTTTGTGCCTTTTTGGCTTTCGACAATACTGGCTATGACTCAGTAACAAGGGCTCTTACTCGCAGGGGAACCGATAACCTCTCGATCGGGTGGGAAAAACTTATGCTCGAACAACGCGTCGTATCTTCTGCCCTCAGCGATTGAGAGCTTTCCGCAAGGTAGTGTTCTCCTCCCGTTACTCTAGTCCCACGTTATTAATGACTTACTAGCCGAGCTAAGCAACTTGGATTACAATGTCATTGAATACGCGAATAACCTTGTCATAACAGTCTCGGGGAAATATGGCCGGACGACATCCGACGTAATGAGAAATCGTAAAAGCTTTGCATTTACCTACACAAAAATTATTTAAATTTCTTACGAAACGAGAAAATTAATTTTTTCTCTAACATAAACAAACTGGAAAGTTTTCTATAAAAAAAAAAAAAAAAATTTTAAAAATATTAAATGCCGCGAACAAAAATATCAAGGAACGGAAAGCGCAATCGTGATGCTGCACATCGGGAAGAAAAAATTCGTATCTACGAAATGAAAATGGAAGCCTTTAAGTTAAATCTTGAAGTGGAGGGACATGCGTACATGACGGAAGTGGATAATATGCTACAGCGGATTCTTACCTCAACCTCTTCGCATTTATTGCAAATGAAAATGGGCGATTTTCTTAAATTAGATTTAGAAAAGCTAAGCTACTACAAAACTACCGATCAGGCAATGAGCGTGATCGGTTCACAAACAAAGAGCAGCGTCAGATGCGACGGCAGCGTTGCATCCAGAATAGCAGCTCGTCGACGTCGCGTGCGTCGCAGTCGTTCAGCATGTAGCGATATGCCAATACCCAGCTCAGCAAAACTTAAATCTGCTGTAAGCACCAGCGGCAGTGCGATAGAGCGTGCTTCGCGCAATAATCCACGTACGCCAATTTCCTCGCGTAGCAAGGCTTTCAGCGCTGATCGTTCATCACATACCGCATTGATGCCATCTACACCGTCAATGGCAATGTTGCGTTGGCCCAAACCCGGCGAGATTGCGCTCTCGACGGCTGGTAGTCCGATTGTAGCACAATTTATGCCCGATAATTTTGCAAATGTAAATATACCTGTACGAAATGGTGTGATATCATTGCGTCCGGAGAAACTCAATAACCCTAATCCAGAGATAATTGATGCAATTGATTCTGACACATTAATTGAAATCAAAACATTGCGCGAAAGTCTAAATATGATTATAAACATGGTTGATAAAACCAGGCGAAAATAAACAGCTAAGCTTAACTGGTTAGAGGAATTCTTATTTATAATAAACAACAAGCAAGGCAGAAAAATTAACCAAAGTGTCAACATTTTTTCAATAATTTAATTTTATAATTAGAAAGAAATTTATGTTCATTTTACTTTCTTGTAATGTTTATGTTAACGAGAAGTTTTTGCGTTTTCATTTACTTATTTTAATTTAATGTTTAATGTATTACACAATTTATATACATACTCGTATATATATGGTGGTTAAATTTTAAGGGCCTATGTTGATTTTGAATAAAACACGAATTATTTAGGAAATTATTGACATTTCTTTTTATTATGATATATTGGTATGACTCAATTATGTATGGATCAAAATATCGGCTAAATGGCCGCCACGGCTTCGGCGGCACACGTCCAATGGTCCGATGGTCTAAATTTTCGATGACGCTGAGGCATAATTGAGGTTCAATTTCGTTAATGTGCCGAATTATCTCATCCTTTAGCTCTTGAATTGTTGTTGGCTTATTGGCGTACACCTTTTCTTTCAAATAACCCCAAAGAAAGAAGTCCAACGGTGTCAAATCACATGATCTTGGCGACCAGTTGACATCGCCGCGACGTGAGATTATTCGGCCATCAAATTTTTTCGCGCAAAAGAGCCATTGTTTCGTTAGCTGCGTGGCAAGTGGCATCGTCCTGTTGAAACCACATATCCTCCACATCCATATCTTCCAATTCAGGCCACAAAAAGTTTGTTATCATCTCACAATAGCGAACACCATCCACAGTAATTGCCTGGCCAGCCTTATTTTCGAAGAAGTACGCCCCTATGATGCCGCCAGCCCATAAGCCGCACCAAACAGTCACTCTTTGTGGATGCATTGGTTTTTCGACAATCACTCTTGGATTCTCATTCGCCCAAATGCGGCAATTCTGCTTATTGACGAATCCACTGAGATTAAAATGTGTCTCATCACTGAAGATAATTTCCTTCGAAAATTGATCATCCACTGTTGCCATTTCTTGCCACCATTCTGACCTTTGACGACGCTTGAAATGGTCAAGAGGCTTTAGTTCTTGAGTCAATTGAACCTTGTAAGCGTGTAAATGCAAGTCTTTATGCATAATATTCATCAACGACGAGCGTGAGAGGTGCAATTGTTGGGCACGACGACGAGTTGAGGTGGACGGCTCTTCAGCCACACTATCGCGAACAGCAGCAATATTTTCTGCAGTACGAGCTGTACGAGCATGCACTGGTGTTTTCACATCTCCTACAGACCCTGCACGATTTTTCCAATTGTACGCACATTTGGACGATTAAATTGACCGAAAAAATCACGAAGTGCACGATATGCATTTTGATTTGAACGCCCATTTTCATAATAGGCCTGAATAACTTTAACGCGTTGCTCGATTGTGTATCTTTTCATGGTTCAAATTGATTTAGTCTGAAGTTGAGAAATGTCAAAAGCAATACAGGAAAAAACTTGACGTTTAGGTGTGGTTCACACTCAACATCGGCCCTTGCAATTTAACCACCATATACATATAAAAAATGTACTGTTGTTTGTTAACAAATAATCATTTAACTCCTTAAAATACATATTTGAGCAAATGTGTTATTAAAACGATAGTTGGAGTCATGGTGACACTTATCATTTTCTTTTAATTTCATTTTTGGGAAGACAGCTTAATTTATTCGTCTTCGAACGACAAATAACGTAGCACATGTAATAGGCATTTTTAAGCAATTCTTGTTTATTTGAAACTTTTAGTTTAAATTTTAGGCAGAACAATTTTTGAATACAATAACCAAAAATCAATCACACTGACACATTTACATTGACAATCACATGGAAGGAAGAGTCTTAATTGAGGAAGTGTCAAGAAAGCGGGTCACCTTCTTGTTTACACCATGGTTGAAGTATTCGAAAGAATATATATGTTATATACATATATAATATATATAGCTGTACCCTGCCACGCTTCACTGTGGCAAATTGTGGTTGCATGCATAAAAAATGAATACACAAATCATAAGTTACATATCCACGAATGACAATCTTATGAATATCCGAAGGCATCATAGCGAAATAATGGGCCTCTTCAGCGAGGAACATATTCCACAGCCTGACAGTGTGTGCAAACCTGACACATCTGGCCAATAACGACATTGCGACTGGAGCTATGTATAATCAATAGCTGGATGGTATCGGAATGCAAGACGATTATATTGCAGATTATTATCAGCTCTTAGCTCCGCACGTGCTTCAGCTACCCTTGCCCTATCGCGTTCATTACGTTGAGAGCGAATCAAATCTGTTGCTGTAGAACGCGACTGCCGAGCTCTCAATCGTGCTTCTTCAGGCCTGGCTGCTCTTCTTTCTGCTTATTCCACGTTGTACATCTGCATTATTCTAAGCCGCTCAGTTTCTAGAATCGAATCCTTCTCTCCCTCTGTCATATTCAAAACCTCCCGTCTTCGTGTTTTTGCGCGGCGAATGCGACTACCCAAGTTCGACCTCTTGGGTGACATGATTTCGTTTATTAGCATTTTATTATTAGTTTTCACCCTAGAACTCTAAAAACAATGACATATAGACGAAAGGTATACAATTTTTGTTTTTGCTTTTCAAAGACGAAAATATGGTGTTTTGTTTTGTACAGTTTATCATGCATGAGTGCTGGCAGCCGGCAGGTGGCGCAGAAGTAGGGGCAGGTGGCGGCCTGCGGATGGCGCACCAGTAGGGACACGGGGAAATGCCAAAAAAATTGATATATTTGCAAACGCAGATATGTTATCAACATAAAAAGTAGATAAAAACCAAGTCCGAGCCTCAACACATGTTGTGTCAAAACTTGGGCTTAATCGGTTCTGAGCTTTCAAGTCTTAAAGCAGTCTTTAACGCAGTTGGTGTAAACGCACTAAAAACATAGCACCAAAAACACGGTGAACTTTTATATACCAGGACATTACTTAGTGTATTAATCTAGCTGATATGGTCCAATGTTACTCTATACCAATTCCGGCTTCCGATCTTGCAAATGTCTTCCAAGATTTGGTCCTTCTAATAGTCCATTTCTATTAGGCCGCGTTCGCGTTTGCGTTAAAAACTCGCGTTAAATCGTGTACAAAAAGTATACGCAGTTAGGTATGGGAAAAATTCGCGTTTAATTTGAACGCGACTTTCGATAACACGCGTTTCAAACCGATTTCTCTTATCGGTTCGAATAATTTGACAATCGTATGTTGTCCATATTTGTGAAACAGCTGATAAAATAACTGTGAAAATTGAACAAGAAGGTAAGTTAAAATTGTTTGTATTTTATAAATTATTTTTTTTATGTTTTATTCTTGTATGTGCGACTCCTCGATTTGTGGGAGGAAAGTATTGAAGAAATACGAGGTGTGCGAAAAAACACGCATATTTTCAAAGAAATTGCTGAAAAAATTTTTTAATTAAAATCGAGCATACATTCAACATTATATTTTTACAAATCGAACATTTTTTTTTTTTTTAGAAAGGAGCAGGCAAAAGTTGAACCATCTGGTGGGACTCCGTCAAATTGGCAGCTGTACAAAAATATAAATGGAGTACTAGCAGCAAATAAGGCCATTAATTTTGATGGCTTGATGGTTGAAAGCCCTGGTAATACACTGGTCAAAGTACATACATATTAACGTATATAGTTATAGTGCATATATTTATATTTCTTTATCAGATTTAACTCCTCTTCTAAATGCTGTTCTAAGTGATGATGACAAGGAGAATATTGTTAATTTTTTTAAACCCAGAAGCAAGCCAGCTTAATGCGGATTGCGGTTTAAAGCAAATCTTTAAACATTGCGACATAGTCCTCACTTTTAACATAAAATAAATCTACAGTTAAATTTTAAGCTTACTATTTAAAGCCTTGTTGAATCGATTGTTAAACGGTCAGTCATGGGAAGATGTGTATACATAGTACATATATAGATTGAACAGTTTTTAATTTTATTGTGAAAATTAATAATAATAACAAAGTAATATAATGGTAAAAGTAAAGGTACTCGAGCATAGTTGATAGCCGCGTTCTTTCTTGTTATTCTTGTAGAAAGTATGTGCTGAGAGCTGCTTGAATTGCTTCAGCTTGCTCGTTATGACTACCCAGCCCAGCATGATGATCTGGTTGGTCTCTTTTCTCCACTGCACTATGGTCCAGAGTTAGTTTTTTTTTTGGCAAAAAGAATATTTATTTTTGGTGGGCGGCATCTTAAGAAGACTAAGTACATCTTTGGTGAGATGTTTTTTCTGGTTTCTTCTTTGTCTTTCCTCTAAACAGTCACTCGATAGTAGTGGATCCGAGGAATCTATCGCTCTGTGAAAAAGGTCAGTCATAGTATTGTTTCGACTATTTTTCCTTGCATGTGATAGTTTTTCTTTTTGTAGATTTTATTTCGTGCCTCTGAACCCTTTTCGCCTAAGTATCCAAGTGGAACCATCGTCGAATTGTTTATTTGAAAACCGTGGATTAATACTTTATGATACCAAGGATAGTTATGCATGTATAAGCAAAAAATTGTCTCACAAAAATTACCAAATTTTTCCGAATTTATATAATAATTACTCAAAATTGCTATTAATATAATATGAAAATTGTGTAAAAGCGCTTCGCTAAAGTTGATTATGGATGATAGTATGTTACTATTTGCAAAAGCTCTTCTTGCTGTATTACCATCATTGCTATTGCCACTGCCATTCGGCTTCGGCATGCTTATTCGAAGGCCCATATCATTCCAAGTTTTTCCTGAATATATTTTTTCCGTATACTCATTTTTACCTTATCATCACCTTTGATCTGTCATTTCTTTATCTCTATTCAGTATGTTATGTTCAGGACGAACTGTAGAAACCGGATCCAAGCATGTAGTGCACTTACATCAAATTTCAAAGCATCAGGCTTGGGATTAAAGGCTTCTGAGCTAAAAGCTGTAATTTTCAACATTTTGTTGCATTTCGGCGAATTCCTTTTAAATAAAGGATTCAAAATAACTAATTTTTTATCTATTTCTCTTTTTATCATGTTCCAGGTTATAATTTTACTGTAAATCCAGTTTGAAAAACATTTTCTTTGTCGACTGATGCTGCGCCAAATTTCGAGCAGGTCGCTACTCCAAAATTCGAACTTACCTGAATATTATCATATAAGTAAAAAAACGGGCCAGACATATATAAGTACATACTGACGAAAAAAGTTGGTCTCAGCAGGCCTTAGAACATTAGTTCTACCACTAGTTTACACCAAAAATGGGATTCGTTCTAACTAACCTATTTCCATGTATTTTGGGGCGTAGATTTCAAAAATGGCCACCATTTTTCCAAAGAACCGTTTAGAAGATATCTTCAAAAAACCGTTTTTTGTGGACTTTTTTCAGTTATTACTAAAAATCTGAAGAATGAACAAAAATTGTAAAGCTTAAAATTTCATGGATTGGAAGATATTTTCTCGAATCCCATGGAATGTTACCAATATTTTTAAACTAGTGTACGAGGTGTGTTCAAACATTATCGCGAATTTTGAATTTTTGCGGGTTACGTATATTCGAATTTTGATTTTGTTGTGGCGTTATCTTGGTACTCATGTCTCTCACTTATGCCGACAAGCTCGGCCATTTTGAAAGTTCACTTAATTGTTGACAGCTGGTTTGCTTGCACGTGTTTTGGATCGTCTTCGATTTTTACCTATTCAAAAAAATGTATTAAAGAACCTGTATCAATTTTTTTTTCTGAATGGAATAAATGGAATAAAAATGTTGAAGAAGGCTAATGGGGACCGAGCTCTACCAAAGTCAACAACATTTGATTGGTATAAATTGTTGAAAGAAGGTTGAGAACGTGTGAAGACAAAGAGCGCCCTGGTCGACCATCGACCTCAACGGACGATGCTCACATCCAAAAAGTAAAAGAATTAGTGCTTGCACACCGTCAATTAACTATAAGAGACATTTCTGATGAAATTGGCGTATGGAAAGGATCAATTAATACAATTTTTGAAAGATGTTTTGGGCCTCAAACGTGTCAAGTCTCGGTTGGTACCAAAAAAATGATTTTTTTTAAAACTGTACTGATTTTTCGTGACTTTTTTGCCAAAAAATCTAACCAATATCGTTCCGCAACCACCGTATTCGCTTGATTTGGCACCGTGTGACTTCTGGCTATCCCAAAACTCAAGAGACCACTCCGGGGAACGCGTTTCGAGTCGATTGAGGAGATAAAAGCTAAATCGATGAAGGCGCTGATGGCTATACCGGAAAGGGACTATTTGGCATGTTTCGAGGATTGGAAAAAACGTTGGCATAGGTGTATTTTATCGGGGGGATTACTTTAAAGGGGACAAAATAGATATTCATGAATAAATAAATAATTTAAAAAAAACACAAAATATGCGATACTTTAGATATTTAGTTTTCTACAAAAAATACACATGAAATGGACATTAAACATCACGAAAATTCTAAGACTACACATAAAAGCACTTTGCACATTAAATAATACATACCTTGACCATTATTTTCCATTATTTTGCTGAATTAATTTGATCAAATTTTCGCGCGTATAACACTCAAATGTTAACAGTTAATTTGGCGGCCAATTATTCTTCATATTCAACTGATCGATGGTTCGCACTCAAAGCTTGCAAATAGCTTCAGTTAAGCTTTAAAGCTTTTTTTTTTTATACCCGCCACATATAGTGTGAAGGGTATATTCAGTTTGTCTGAAAGTTTGTAACGCATTGAAGGAGACGTCGTAGACCCCATAAAGTATATATATTCTTGATCAGCTCGATGAGACGAATCGATCTAGCCATGTCCGTCTGTCCGTCTGTCTGTATATTTCTAGGCATCTTTTTTGTTGAAGATATAAAGATATCAAGCTGAAATTTGGAACTTAAACTTTTCTCGGCAACGACTTTGTTAAGTTCGTGAATGAGAGTGCCACGCCCATTTTCAGGTATAGCCCCCATACAAACTTACCGTTTTTTCGATTTTTGTATAAAAATACTAATTATTTATGAATGTATTCGCTCCCAATTGGGTAAAAACATTTCTTTTGTCATCCAGTGCTAAAACCAAGATGCAACGCCCTCTTTTAGGCATAGCCCCCATATAAACTGTCCGTTTACGATTTTTTGTATGAAAATAGTAATTATTTATGCATATATTCACTCCAATTTGGCTAAAAACACTTCTAATGTCATCTAATGTCAAATCAAATGTGCCACGCCCATTTTTGGTATAGCCCCAACAAACTTTCCGTCCATTTTCGAATTTTTGTATCAAAATGGTTATTTATTCATGAATTTACTCCATATTTTGTAAAAACTCTTCCAATATCATGGTGTCACGCCCATTTTTAGGTGTTTCTTCCATACAAACTTACCGCCCCTTTCCAGATATTTTCGAGAAATATGTTGTTATACATATCTGTATTTTTAGCTCAAAATTTGAAATTAATATTGTGTGTAAACTTGGGTGATGATTACACATAAACTCTTTAAATATTCGTGCGACGGGTATTTAGGCTTCGGTTCTACCGAAGTTAACGTTTTTCTTGTTTTAATTTGAAATATGTCTGATGTATCTTCTTTAAGAATTGAATTGCAAAAATACGATACACTTCCATCAAAATTTCGACTTTATGCCAAAAAAAAAAAACGACTTTTGAACCATAGTGCACAGTCTCTGCCTATTACTTTTCATTAATGTGGTTATTATGATTGTTTAAAAATTATGCAGGATGCAACAGCAGACATTCGACGTTTTGGACAAATGATTGTCCAATCCTTTTCCGATACGTAAGAATCGTGCCTTTAAATGTCCAAACGCATTTTTAACAACACGTCTTGATTTTTGATAACCTATAGTTGAAAGCACGTTTCTCTTCTGTGTTATGTACCGAAAAATGATGCGGTTTCATTACTGTTTTCGAAAACTTAAACGCCGATTCTCCTAACACAACTACTGGAACTTCAGTGCCACATAACGTTCTAGCATTATTTTTAAGCAAAGGCTTTCCTTGGAAACGGTGCTACTTGCGCTGCACAAATCAAAATTCTTTTTATTTTTTCATGCTGATAATCAACAGCAGGATTTTTTAGCCTCTGACATGACCCATGTTTTTGCGACATATATCAGGACTGGGAAAATCAACGTCTTGTAGAGTTTGATTTGTTTATTTTGGATAAAACTTTACTTCGCATTTGCTTACCGAGACCAAAGTACCATCGGTTAGCCAGAAAACATTATTCTTAGACGAAATTTTCTACAAGCACGAAGGTAAAATTCATCGTACTCACGGATTCTCCAGGGCGTGTTGATGATCTGCGAGTAGATACCAAGTACTTCGTCTTACTTTCGTTCACCGCTAGTCCCATTAACCCTCTCTTGGCAACCCCTCTGACAACGCTTTGAATGTTAATTTGCGTCGTTATACAGAGGCGAACGATATTTGCAGGGATACCAAGTTCATTCAGTGCTGTGCGTGTCGAAAGCGGCTTTGAAGTCGACAAATATGTGGTGTGGATCGTTTTGCTTTTCTTTTGGTTTTCTCCAGGACCTGGCGGACCGTAAATATGCAGTCGATAATTAACTTCTTCGGTCTCAAACCGCACTGGTATTTTATAAGCGATTGGTAGGAGACTTATGCAGTGACAGTTTGCGCAGACTTCGGGGTCTCTTTTCTTACATTAAATCAACTCTTCGTCGTCGGTCTTAAATAACTTTGCGGGTTGCTCGTCCGCGTCTGTCGCTTTGATATTTTTTTTATGCCTTTGAATAGCTTCTACGATCTCATTATAGTCTGGTGGCTGCACAGAAGGCCCATCATCAGATATTCATCTTCATTGATGTCAGCATTGTTTCGTTCTCGCTCCCAAGTAGAGCATAGAAGTGGCTTTTTCATAACTTAAGTGACTCCTGAAAATCTGTCGCCACGTTTCCATGTGCATCTTTACAGAAAGAGGCTCCTTCGTTCAAACGTTTTATTCTTCAATACAATTTTCGAGCCTCTTTTTTGTCGTACATCATCTCAACTTCCCTAGCTCGCGCCTTTCATTTCATTTTCATTTTGCTATTCTCTCTCCGTTTTCTCGATGTCGCTCAACAATAGCTCTTGTTGCCTATAGGCGATGTTCTTCTCTGCCGTAGCAATAATACACTCCTTATCGTGCCAAGTTTGCCTCCGAGGTGTGGCGTAACCAATTACCTCATTGGCCGCCGTACTAAAATGAGTTTGAGATACGTTTCCACTGATCGTTTATACAGTCGGATGCCGGTGTAGTCACTCTAAGAAGTTGAGAAGGCAGTGGCGGTCTGGTGCTAATTTAGCCAACCAACATCTAGCTTCCGTTGTATGGTAGCTAGCTTGGCGTGTGCTGTATTGGAACGTACCTTGGCTAGAACAAGATAAAGGTTCGAGTCGACCTCTGTTGGGACCTCTGTTTGCTTGTAAATTTATAAAACTCGATGCATGCTTGGCATCGATTAGCACGTGGTCTATTTGGGTGCCAACCCTGGGATGCCACTGCGCCAAGTTGCCTTGTGGATGTCGAGGTGTTGAAATCTGGTGCTATTTATGACCATGTTGCAGCCCGCGGCAAAGTCGATTAGCCTTTCTCCATTATTATTAGTGGTGTCATGTATGATAAATTTTCCGATGGTTGTTCGAAAGACATCCATTTTTCTCCATTTGGGCGTTAAAGTCGCCAATGACAGTTTTAAGGTCATATTTGGGGCAGCGCTCATAAAGGCGCTCTCATAGAATCTACTCCAGTCGCATTCGATTTGATTTTCAAAATAGAATCAAGCGTGCCATATTTATTAACACACACAAAACTGACCTATTATTCATCAGTTATAGATTTAATATAAAAGAGTCTTTTGAGTCGGGTACGCGTTGAGTTAGTCAACATCAATATCAGTCTAAAT
Organism: Leucophenga varia; assembly: GCA_018903435.1. NCBI lineage: Eukaryota > Metazoa > Arthropoda > Insecta > Diptera > Drosophilidae > Leucophenga > Leucophenga varia. The sequence goes on along the minus strand of JAEIFJ010000911.1, from coordinate 641 downwards.
CTTATTCGAAAACTTTGCATGTAAGTAGGCCAAAAAATGTTTTAATTTTATATTGTTCAGAGATATTTTCTTGATGAACTTTTTTTCCCAAATTATTAAAAAAGGAGAGAAATTGCTAATATGGGTTTTCCAACTTTAAATTCCGAAATAAAACACACTTAGAATTCGAATTTCGATGAAACTTTTTATTTTAAATTAAAGTTTGGTTTATGCCATTATGTGTGAAATACAACATCATTCAAATGTCTACCTAGGGCTTCCTCGCACACCTTGATCCGGAACAGGTAGTTTTCGATGACTTTTCGGCACATACATATGCGGCGATGACTCCACCAGACCATAATGGCACCAAACAGTGACTTTGGGGGATGCAATGGCCTCTCAACAATTACGTGTTGCTTGAGCCCCATATACGGAAATTTTGGGTGTTCATATAGCCGTCCATGACGACCAAAATCCGTTCGTAATGCTCGAAAAACATTTATCGGTTTTTCATCATTTTTATAGTATAATTTAACAAAATTAACACGGTGTGCGATGCTAAAACGATCCATATTGTAAAATGGCAGATATTCAACTAACACTTTAGAATGTATTTTTACAGCTATGTCAAACGGTTGTCAGCGCAGGGCTGCATACTT
>JAEIFJ010000910.1:0-112484 GCA_018903435.1 Leucophenga varia | reverse complement strand
CAAAACTTTTATATTTTTAAATAGAGAAAGAAGGCACGATTGCAACGTAGCCAAAGAAAAGAGAGTGAGTTTGGCAATGCACTTGCCAGTTAAATATGGTATGTAAAGTAGATTCTAGAGGTTAGAGAACTACTGTAAAATAGGTAGCCGAGGACTTACTTGACCATAACCTTGGGGAGGTATTTCCGTCGCTGCTGACCAAACCAAAATTGTTGTCCACTAGATTGTAGTTACTGCTGTAGTTGATGCCGTCGTTGAAGTTGTCTTTAAGTTGTTGCTGCTGCGTCGTTCTAATTGAATGAATATTTAATTTTGCCGTTGCTGCTGTTGATTATCACACATTCAAACAAAACGCGCGTATTGTTTCGATTTCAATATTTAAAGTAATTTAAATTTATTTAATTAATTGTATTAACTATATGATATGATACAAGTGATCAAAAAATGGCGGTTGTGCACAAACCGATTTTATATAAAAATATGTTAAGATAAAAAGCGCGTCCGATCTGTTCAAGATGTCGAAAAAGAAGAATTATTGTAAAGTTGAACAAAATTCACTTTACTTACAAAATTATTCAAAGTTCGAAAATGAGAGCATATACTTATGTGTTATACAATAGTGATGTTTGGTATTTTGTAATTTAATTTAGGCAGCGCAGCGCCCGTTTTTATTTAAATTTAAATATGCTAATTATTAGTTCGCTTGAACGCGAACATGCCGGCCGCCTTGCCGAGTGGCAACTTTTAATTTGTCACCCAGTCGCGAGAGACTCCTTATAGCTTCTTGCAGACAATCGTTCGTACTGTCGGCTGACAATTTTCTAGGTCGACGACGGCTTTGTGCAGGTACCCGCTCCTTGGCTCTTGATTGCCTTTCCTTGTTTGCCTTCTGATTGGTAGTTTTCATCTTGTTCCGAAGGTCGTATCGATTGTTTTGTCGTGGATGGTTTACAGGTGGTTTATGGCGATGACGTCCTTCATGCCTTGCGCTGGGACGTACTTCATCTGGTGAGACGTGCAACATGGTGTGGTGAAGATCTCCACATCGAGCACAAACGGCTCGAGATGTACAATTTCCGACCGTGTGAGACAGCGCCAAACAGTTGCTGCAGTAATCCAGTTTCCTTGCCCTCTTGCGCCGTTCAATTGGCGTCATACGGATAAATACTTTGCAGAACCGGAGTGGGTGATCGCGCCGACAAATGCGGCACTGCCGAATCGAACTGTGGGATGCAAATTTATTAATAAAATTACGCAAATTTATGGAAAACCAGAGTAAACAATATGAAGTTAAGGATATAAATAAGGGTTAGTGTTTAATAGAGATTAGTGGTTTGTAAGTGTTTAGTGCGAATAGGTGAGAGATATGACAACAAAAAAAAAAACAATGGTTAGCTGGTACACGGAGTACCCGTTGGCAGAAGAACCAATTTTGTTATTGCATTTTTTGTGACTCCCGATGGTGTGCGAACATCGACGGTGCGGACACGTCCGTCCAATCCTGGGTACACCTTGACGATTCGTCCCATGGACCACTCGGTAGGTGGGAGGAAGTCTTCCTTGATTACCACCATATCATTAATTTTTAAATCATTCGATGCAGATTTCCACTTATAGCGTCGGTGCAGTTCCACTAAATATTCCGTCTTCCAGCGCCGACTGAAGTCTTGATAGAGACACTTGAGTTTCTCCCATCGATTGAGCAATGGTAAGTCCTCTCTGGGGACATCAGGAAATGCTGTTATTGGTCCACCACGGAGAAAATGACCTGGAGTTAAAGGGAGTAACTCCGATGGGTCATCGCTGAGAGGAGATAGCGGTCGAGAATTTAAAACAGCTTCTATACGTGCCAGAAGTGTAGAAAATTCTTCGAAGGTAAATTTGTGGCTGCCAGCGACCTTCTTAAAATGAGTTTTAAAACTCTTGACGGCGGCTTCCCACAATCCACCCATATGGGGTGCGCGAGGGGGTATAAATGACCAATGAAACCCTTGACAGCAATATTTTTTAGCGACACAGTCTGAGGCGGTGGAAAGAAATAGTTGAAATTCACGGGAGAGCGTTCTACTTGCTCCCACAAAATTGCGGCCATTGTCGGATACGACTTTGTGCGGAAGTCCACGTCGTCCAACAAATCGATCAAAGGTAGCGATAAAAGCAGGAGCGGTTAGTGAAGATACCGCTTCAAGATGGATTGCTTTTGTCGAGAAACAGACAAATACCGAGACGTATCCTTTGATCAGTGCCCCATTGCGAAGAACTGAAGATTTGATAGAGAAGGGACCAGCGAAGTCAACACCAGTCACCGTGAAAGGAAGAGTAAACCTCACACGTTCTGGAGGCAGAGGAGCCATTAGCTGAGATTGCAGCTTTCTTTTGTAGATGGTGCACGTCTTACAATTGCGAATACAACATTTTACAGAATTTCTAAGCTTGGGTACATAGAATTCTTGTCGTATCGCTCTGATCATCAGCTTGAGTTCGGCGTGCAGTAGAGTCTTATGTATAAACTGCAATAAAAGAGTACAGAGGCGTGATTTCTGTGGTAATAATATTGGATGGCGTTCGTTGTATGACAGTGCTGCGTTAAATAGGCGACCATTAACACGGATTTGGCCATTTTCATCCAGAAAAACATTCAGCGAAGCTAGAGAGCTTTTTTGAGATATCACATGTTTCTTTTCAAGCAGTGTGTATTCTTCTGGATAGTTCTGTTTTTGAGCAGCCACAATGAGACGTATTTTTGCCATATTGATCTCTACTTGTGTAAGATCTTCTGATGTGCTACGTTTTCGAGATTGAAACATCTTTAATATGCGAGCAGTTCCTCTTAGTGCTCGAGAGTATGTAGTGAATTCATTACATAAGTCTTGATTTTCCGTACTGGCATGCAAAACCTCAACCTTTCTTGATTCAAGTGTTGCTGTAGGAATCAGCTGAGAGGTCGGCCAGTTAGATTGCGATTGAACTAACCATGATGGTCCATTCCACCAGAGCGCACAATTTTGCAGCTCTTCGGTGGAGCATCCACGAGTACCGAGATCGGCGGGATTATCTTTGGACGCTACATGTCTCCAAGTGGCATTGGCTACGTTTTGGCGAATGAGAGAAACTCGATTTGCAACGTAAGTTTTCCACACATGAGGTGGTTTATCTAGCCAAGCCAACACAATCGCAGAGTCCGTCCACAAGTGAAGCCGGTGAGGGAATGGCTTAACTGTTTTGAGGACATGTTTAATCAATCTGGTAAGCAAAACTGCTCCACATAACTCTAGTCGAGGGAGACTTAGAGTTTGGATTGGTGCAACTTTGCTCTTAGCCACGAGAAGCCTGGATGAGGTATTGTCATCCATCGATGTCGCGCGCACAAAGAGAGTGGCGCAATACGCTTTTTCTGAAGCGTCGCAGAACCCATGAAGCTGAATTTCGGCTTTAGGAGAGAAGTTTATCCATCTTGGAATTCGAATCGACTCTATTGATGAGAGATGTTTCAAAAAATTATGCCATCTTATCAGAGAAAGAGGCTTGATTCCGTCATCCCAGCCGTCACCATCAATCCAAAGTTGCTGCATTAAAATCTTGGCTTGCACTATAATGGGTGTAAGCCAGCCTGCGGGGTCAAACAAAGACGATACATACGAAAGAATTTGTCGCTTTGTTATTGTTTGTGTAACCGCCGCAAGCTTTAGGGAATATGAAAAGGAGTCCTCCATTGCGTTCCATTTAATCCCCAATGTTTTTGTGGAACTCAAGTCTGGCAGTTTTAAGAGATTTGAATCCAACAAATCTTCAGCGGGTATATTTTGTAGCAATTGGGTGTGGTTTGACGATATTTTACGCAGTTTAAAACCTGCGCTTTGTAGTGTTTGTACAAGCTGAGTTTGAGCTTGGATTGCTGATTCCAAATCGTGCGCTCCAGAGAGAACGTCATCGACATAGGTTTCTTGGCGTAATATAGGATGTGCTAGAGGAAACTTCTGCTGTGAATCATCAGCCAGTTGATGAAGAGTTCGAATCGCCAAATAGGGTGAACAGTTAACTCCAAACGTAACTGTATTTAATGTGAAGTCTTGAATAGGGTTGTCAAGTTTTGTGCGAAATACTACTCTTTGATAGTTTTGATCCTCTTCGTGCACTAGAATTTGGCGGTACATTTTTTCGATGTCTCCGTTAAATACATATTCGTAAAATCGCCAATTAAGAATAACGCCTAGCAAATCATTTTGCAATATAGGCCCTGTCTCCAGTATATCGTTGAGTGATAGACCGCTTTGAGACTTTTTGGAGGCATTGAAAACCACTCGCACTTTTGTGGTTTTACTTTCTGGTCGTATAACTGCGTGATGTGGTAAGTAAAATGAATAAAATTTACCATTTTGACATACTTCTTGAGATGAAGATTGTGTCATATGACTTAATAAGAGATATTCATTGAGAATTGAATGATACTCATTATTAAGTTCGGGTTTCTTGCTCAGGTTGCTCGCCATCCGTGAATACTGAGCAATGGCGGCGCCACGAGATGAGCCAAGAAATAAAGATTTTGAGAAATCTTGCTTAAAGGGCAGACGAACCACGTATTTGCCATCGGGTTGGCGAAAAGTAGTAGTCTTATACAAATTTTCGCAGAATTCGTCATTTTCTGATTTTGGTTTTGAGATATCAATTTCCTCTATCTCCCAAAATCGACGAAGTTGCGTATTGAGATCTGTATCAGAGTCTTCTGATACGAAAGTTGAGTATGAGAAGGCTGTTGAGGGTACAGGTCCGCTCAAAATCCAGCCGAAAATAGTGTTCTGAGCCAGCAGTGAACCACCGATCTGAGCTCTTGATTCTCCTAAAAAGATTTGAGGTGCTAAGTCGGAACCGATAACCAAGTCGATTTGGGCTGGTTTGTGAAAGTTTGGATCAGCCAAATCGAGTTTTTCTATTTGAGTTATTTTTTCTTTAGCTATCAGAGATGTGGGTAGGGTATTGGTAAGCTTATCTAAAATGATAGCTTCAATTGCTATTGAGATAGTATTATTTTTAGTGGTCAACGAGAAGTGACACACCTTCGAAGACCTTTGTACAAAATTTCCACCCATGCCAGAGACGTTTGTTATTTGACGCTGAGTTGGAAGAGACAATTTTTTCTGGATTTTTTCAGAAATAAATGATCTTTGAGATCCTTGGTCTATTAGGGCTCGTAAGATAAAGATTTCACCCTTATGAGGGACATATACAAGAGCAGTCGGGAGAATAATCGATTGCTCATTTGAAGAGTAAAGAGCGTTTATCGAAGTGGGACTGTCTTCCCCTGATGAAATTTCTTGAATAGATTGTGAGGGTTGAGAAAAATCATAAATTCGAGCCATCATTGCAGACGCTTTAGAAGTAGAGGGTCTGTTATTTAGAGGCGAATTTTGATTAAAATGCAGCAGTGAATGATGCTTTTTGTTACATGAGCTGCAGGTTCTTGTGCTTTTGCATTCGGCAATTTGATGGGCTGCTGATAAACAATTCACACAAATCTTAGAAGTTTTTACAAATTCATACCTTTCCTTAGGCGGTTTGCTTTGAAATTTAATGCATTGGCGAAGTGAATGGGCTTGTCGGCATAATTTACATTCCACTGAGTTCGATTTGGTTTGTGAGTGATAGGAATGTGATTTATTAAGTGTGTTGCTGTGTGCTTGATTTCCTGTCCGCTTAGTGATTTTCATTGTGCTTATCCTTTCTAGCACTTCTATGCGTTCTGATAGAAATTCACTCATTTGAGCCCATGTTGGTAAATCCCGTTTGACCTCGACTGATTGCTCCCAAAGAGTAAGAGTCTCATCTGGCAATTTTGATGATACTAGATAAACTAGTATTGGGCTCCAGTCTGTTGTGGGTACTTCCTGCGTTTTCAGCACTGCAATGCAGTCATTAACTGTTGACTGGATTTTGCTCAATGCACCGCTATTTTCTGTTGCAGCTTGGGGTATATTAAACAGGCTTTTTAATTGTAAATCTACCAGAAGCCGTTTGTTTTCGAATTTTTGCTTTAATGCATACCATGCTAGCTTAAAGTTTTCATCACACAGCTTAAACCTTTTCACTATAGCTCCTGCTTTACCTCTAGTCTTGTTCCTTAGATGGTATAATTTTTGAGCTTCAGTGAGCTGAGGGTGATTTATGTAAATTGCCGTAAAAACATCTCTGAACGAAGGCCAATCTTCGTAATTGCCATAAAATATTTCTGTGTCGCATGCTGGAACTTTGACACATGTTGCTGTGGGTGCAAGATTCTGTGGTTTTATATGTGTTGAGGAACATGCTTTATATATACCAGCTTTTGAACTTATTCCACAAAGTTCAAGAAGGTCATCTATTTTTCCCTTTAAATCAAAATAAGCACTCTCTGATGCATAAAATTGCTTTCTTATTTCTTCCTTTTTGTCATTATTAATTTTTTCATCCTTTGAGAGCATTACATTTTCGAATGCAGAGGTGAGATCCTCGTACATTCTTGTTGCTCTTTGAATCCTGCCATCAAGAGCTCCACTTCTGCTGTCTTCTGCAACTTCGGACGTTTGCTCAATAAATGTGGCCAAAGATTCACGACAAAATTTGAATTTATTTATTAAAGGCATTTTTATTTGTATTTTAAATAGTTTTTAGAGAATAGAATGGGTTTTACTTAGCGAAGGACTTTATATGCTGCGACAGAAAATGTATACTGAGAAGCTAATTTTTAAGAGCACACAAACAAAATTTTGTTTCAGTGCTTGAGAAACTTTTGATATGGATCACTGTTTATAGCACCCAAATATATTTAACTTTGTATATATATATATTTGTAAAATGTATATATATATATATATATATATATATATATATATAAATATTAAAATTATTTTTTTTTGTATAGTTATTTATAATAATACAAATAGTAGGGTGTAAGTATATATAATTGTAGGGTGTAAGTATATATAATAAATACGAATGAGTAGGGTGTAAGAATTTCGATATATATTTTATTATATATAAAGTAGTTTTGTTTATAATTTTAAAATAAAACAACAAAAAAAAAAATTTGTACAACAATATGATGTTCAGTAGTTTAATGAGAAAAAAAATATATATATTTTTATTATATAATATTTTGTATTTTTATTTTAATATCTAATTTATTTATTTTATTTATTTTTGTTTTATTTATATTTTTTTTTTTTTTTTTTTTTTTATTTTATTTGAAGGTTGTTGTGTGATCCAACCCTTAAATGTTTTGCATTAAATTATTTTCTTCTATATGTTAGAATGTATTTAAGCATGCTTATTTGGAAAAAAAAAAAAAAATGAAATTTTCGAAAATGTGTATGTGTGTATTTTTGGTACCTTTTTTTTTTTTTTTTAAATATAAATAATATATTTTATTTATTTGTTTTATATCATTTATTTATATATTTTAGTTATTTTATTTATTTTATTTAAACGTTTTTATGTGAACCAGCCCTTAAACGTTTTGTTCCTATTAAAGCTCAATTAATGTAAATCGGCCTTTATTTCTTTTTGTTTTTTGTATGCGTGTAAGAAAAAAAAAATTAACTGTGCAAAAATGTGTATGTATGTATATATGTACATAAGTGCGTGTATATTGTTTAGTGGCGTGATTTTTTTTTTTTTTTTTTATTCTTTTTAATAGAATTTGTGAATATATGTATATATGTAAATGCGTGAATAAATGTATTTGATATTTATATTATTTCAAAAATTTTTATTAAAATAATCATGTATCGTATTACAATTAGACTAATAGAAAATTTACTTGCCCAATAATATAATTGTTCCTTGATGTATACTGATATTCTTTTGTTATTTTTTTTTTCCTTTTCCACCTTCACAAAATGTACGCCCAGCTGCAGCAGTTGCACAGATTTTATTTTTGTATTTTATATTTGTAATGTTTTTTTTTTTTTTTTTTTTTTTTATATTCGATTAGTTCTTTTCGTTGACGTTTTGAAGAAGAGCATTAAGCAAATTAAACCATACTAAATAACTAATTTTTATTTATTAAATAGTTTATTTGTTTTTCAACTATAGTTTTTTTTTTTTTTTTTTCGTTATTAAGCAATTTTTTACAATAATTTCAAGTGTATCCTTTGTGTTTTTTTTTTTTTTTTTACACTTAAAATTTTTCACTTTGCTATGTTATGTTATATATTTTAATTAGTTTGTAATGTAGGGTGTTTTTTTTTTTAATTAATTTTACTACTTTGTTTAATTTTGCTTTATTTTTTTTTTTTTTTTCGATTTATGTAAATTGCAATACAAAAATTGTCACTACTCTTTTTTTTTTAGTTTTCTTGTTTTTTAACAATACAAAAAGTTAGCTCTATTTAGCTTTAAACGATTTAAATGTTAACATTAAGTTTTTAATAAAGATTGTGTTTTTTTTTTTTTTTTTTAATGGCCGACTTATTTCCACTTTTCACCAATTTGCACTTCTTCTTCGTTCTTCTTCGTTTTCACATTTGACGATCGTTGATGAGTTCGGTATATTCAATGTGACCTAATTTAATATGCGCAAGAATCCTTTGGTTCCCGTACAATTAGAAATTTATTGATTTGGGTATTCTTTGGTGTTTGTAAAACTGTATGTCAAAGAGATGTGATTTTCTTATGTGTATCTATGAATATACACATATATATACATATATATATATATGTACGTATGTATTTATATATGCATAAGTACAACTATTTTAGCGGGAATTTTTTACTTATTACATACAGTTTGACAAGACTTGGAAATCACTTTTAAATACAACAATTTTAAATATAGAGATGCTGTAAATAATTATTTTGGGGTTGTAAAAAAAAATAATTTGTCATAGAGCTGACTTCGGCGTTGCTCGAAGGACCATGAAAAGTTATTGATCGGGGCGATCAAAACTTTTATATTTTTAATTAGAGAAAGAAAGGCACGATTGCAACGTAGCCAAAGAAAAGAGAGTGAGTTTGGCAATGCACTTGCCAGTTAAATATGGTATGTAAAGTAGATTCTAGAGGTTAGAGAACTACTGTAAAATAGGTAGCCGAGGACTTACTTGACCATAACCTTGGGGGAGGTATTTCCGTCGCTGCTGACCAAACCAAAATTGTTGTCCAATAGATTGTAGTTACGGCTATCGTTGATGCCGTCGTTGAAGTTGTCTTTAAGTTGTTGCTGCTGCGTCGGTCTAATTTAAAGAATATTTAATTTTGCCGTTGCTGCGGTTGATTATCACATTCAAACAAAAACGCGCGTATTGTTTCGATTTCAATAATTTAAAGTAATTTAATTTTATTTAATTAATGGTATTAACTATATGATATGATACAAGTGATCAAAAAATGGCGGTTGTGCACAAACCGATTTTATATAAAATATGTTAAGATAAAAAAGCGCGTCCGATCTGTTCAAGATGTCGAAAAAGAAGAATTATTGTAAAGTTGAACAAATTCACTTTACTTACAAAATTATTCAAAGTTCGAAAATGAGAGCATATACTTATGTGTTATACAATAGTGATGTTTGGTATTTTGTAATTTAGGAGCACCCGTTTTAGACCGCAGCGCCCCTTTTTTTATTTAAATTTAAATATGCTAATTATTAGTTCGCTTGAACGACGAACAAAGTAGTTATTATTTATGAATGTATTTTCTACAAATTGGTTAAAAACACTTCTAATGGGATCTAATATCAAAAGAAAGGTGCTACGCCCATTTTTTGATAGGGCCCCCATACAAACCTATCGCTCATTTTTCAGATTTGGTATGAAAATAGTTCTTATTTATAGATATATTCACTCCAATCGTGGTTAAATTGTCATCCTATGAATCATTCTATAAATATGACAAGGATCGGCCTACTATAACTTATAGACTCCATACAAACTCACCTTTCATTTTTTTTTTTATTTTTCAAGAAAATAATTGTTTTATATGCATTTTTAGCTTAAAATTTTACATATATTCGTCTTATTTGAGCCCCAACATGAGTTGTCCCCATCCAACCCCTTTGCAGATTATAATAAACCTCACTGATGATCGTACATAAACTATTTAAAGTTTCGTGTGGCGGGTATTTGAGCTTCAGTGCTACCGAAGTTAACGTTTTTGCTTGTTTAAATATAATTCAGTGTAATTTCAAAATGAAGTGTATAAATGATAATGTTCGACATATATTTGAAAGACTTTATACCCAACAATTAAAAATAATTAAACAATTAAAAATCATTACGTATTAAGAACAATATTGAGTTTAATTTGAAATTCATTTCATACATAAAATATATAAAATATTCCGGTTATTCTTAAGAGAAGTGTGGTATTAAAAAAAACCAGACCAGTCTTCGATATATAGCTGCATTATCCGTTTTACTACATCAGTCAGTTTCTCTCAGTACCAAAAAGCGGCTGCAAAATTGGATTATATGTCTTAAAATATTTTTCAATGGAACCTTACTAAGCCATATAAATGATGCTATACAAAATAAAAGGCGAATATTGACGTGAATCACAACTGCCTATGACTCATTACGCCCCACTATCCCTTGCTTTTAAGTCGATGATGTTGAATTCAAAAAAATAAATAAAACCTTTGTCATTGTAATCAAAGTCATCATATTATTTAATCTTAATTATGTATTGTACTCTAGAATCTATTTAAATGTTAAAATATATTTTAATTAACTACTGACATTTACATAATTCGACATTTGAACATTCCTTAAGTCCTTGTTGAAGAAAATAAATTATTTCTCAAATTTTTATTTTATTTTTTTTTTTTTTTGTTAAACCTACCAAATAAGCCAATCATTTTTATTTTCATCAAAGAGATTTTTTATAAATTGCGCAGCGTAGTCCTCGGAGATCAATCTTGTGCTTTTGCAATAAAGATTTAATTGGCTCAGAAATGCAAAAAAAAAAAGAATTCAACAGTTTCACAACACAATAAACATTTCTGTAAAATGTAAAAAAAAGGCACAGAAATGTACTTCAAAATAACTGAACTAAAGTAGCAATATAGAATTTATTAAGCTGCTTTTCAGTTAAGCTTAATACAAAAAACAAAAATAATATAATTTTTATAAAATAAATGTAAAACTTTGTTGCCATCAGAATGCTTCTTATAAAAAAACCTTTTTTAAAAATTGCAAATGACGTCAGTAAAAATATAAATTGTTTTAGTTTCCATTTTTGTATCATTTACTCAAGGATCGAGAGGAATGAGTTGTGTAAGGTAAACATGTAACGGACGAGTAAATTGGAATTCTGGTTTAATAAGCTTTTTTTTTTGTGGTTTGTTTTCGCAAGAAATTTTTTGTGGTTTATTTTCGCATGAAATAAAATCTTTTGTGACTTTTAAATCATTTTTTTTTTTTTCTACAATATAAAACGTTTACATAATTTTTCATTTTTTTCTTTCCATTTATTACAGGTGGAAAATGTGCGAATGATTGATCGTTATAACACGAAAAATCCTACAGTCGGTACATTATATCTGACAGCAACGCATTTAATATTCGTTGAACCTGAGAGCAACAAGGAGACATGGGTAAGCAGAGTTTACAAAAAAATATACTCAAATAAAAACAAAATAAAAATTTTTCTCGCGATGTCATGATACCATAAATTGTGTGTTTGACTGAAAATGTAGCAGAATAATTGTTCGGTTAGGCAATACGAGAGATAGAATGGAATATTTTATTGCTTTAGTTGGCTTGTTTTCAAGGACTCGGAAAACAACTGAAAAAAAAAAAGTAGAAAAGAAAAGAGTATGTGTACTATTGTCGCTTAAGTAAATCTTGAGCCATTTTATTGACGAGTATGCTATATATAAGTACATATGTATATGAACGTATAGCATATATAATTTTTCTTGTATGAAGTACGAAACACCACACATGTCGTATAAGCAATATTGTTGACATCAAAAACAATGTACACAGAAGCCTTGTCGCCAATTTTTTTAGTCGTCAACCAACAGACGACTGTTCGCATTCCAATCACGTCTTTGTTGTGTATTCTTTGTTTTCATTTCTTTTCTTAAGCAATGAACCGGTACTGTTGACCCACAAAAATATGGTATGATATAATTTCTGGGACAATATAGAAAGTGAAATGCTTTGTCTTAGTCACTTCGTTGACGTCCGTCAATCAAGTACTTTTTTTTTTTTTTATTTTTTTTGGTGTGAAGCGTTTTGCTTGTCCATGTGTCTATCCATTCATCCATCTATCCACCCATACATTATGTACTTTGCGAAACACAGTGCAGAAAAAGCTGCTTTCCTTCTCTACCCAGCAGCAAACGTGTTCAATTGCAGTTTTTGTGCACACTTAGCCAGACACCTGACAGCGGCGCCGCCCGGAGTAGCTCCATTATGGAATTTGGCCTTTTACATTCTCGCTCACAACTAGAAAAGTTTGCATGCTAAAAGTTTTGCTTCGACTTGATTATTTGTGTCGGCGCCAACCTTTCTGTAGACTATCGCTCGTCGTCTGCATTTCCATATAATATTTTTGTAATTCTTTTAAACTAGTTTAGTGAACCCACACCGCTTTTGAGTTATTATGAACTCAGGAAGACATTTAAACGTGTATATTCATGAGCAAGTATAATACAGTTTAAATTTCGTGGTAATATTTCGATGATTAGCGTTTAACTTAAATATTCTTCAGGTTTTGCTAAGATAATATAAATAAAATTTGTAATTTTGAAAGAAATTGTCAAATTATTTAATCCTAAACGATATCAGAAGTCAGGCATCACAATGTCAAGCGCATATGTTGAAATTTAAGAGTCTCATCTTTAAAGACTGATATAATTTTTGATGTACCAAATATTTTATTTATGTAATTTAGGCTGCCTTTTGGCTTTTGAAAAAAATATTTAAAAAAACGAACCTTCATCAGAACAAACTATTTGTCTCCATTTATATTAGAACAACGATATAAGACGAATTAAATACAAATTGGATTTTAATAAGCCACCACTAAAATTAAAGCAGTGTTAAAGTAGACATTTAAATTTCACAATCAATAGTTTAATTTTTGTCTTTTGTTATTGACAAAAAACATAAACGATATTGCAATTTTAAGATTTTTTATACCTGTTACACTAGTGTAAACACCCACTGAACAAAAAGCGAGCATCAAGCGAGAGTATCACAAAACTATCGCACTCGAGCTCGAAAACGATAAAAGAAGCGAAGGTTTCGTAAAACTTTCGCGCTCGAATATGATATATAAAGCGAGCGTTGAGCGATAGTATCCCAAAACTATCGCAAAAGTATCGCACTCGAGCTCGAATATGACACATGAAGCGAGCGTTGAGCGATAGTAATAAAATTCTAAATTAAAATTCAATGAAAAGAGAAAAAAAAGAATATTCTTGTAGCATATGTCTCTCTATGTATTATAAACTTTAACAGACTCTAGTAAACATAAAAATAATAAAATCTTTGACTTTAAACTTGGAACAAATAATTACTTATGGTTTTAACAAAAAATTATACAACAAATATAATAAAATAATAATAATAATTAGAAAGAGAGAGAGGCCCCTAGGATTGTTGCTTGCCGCGAAACTAGATAAAAAACAAAAAAAAAAAAAAAATAATAATAATTAGAGAGAGAGAGAAGAGCCCCTAGGATGGGGTTGTGCTTGCCGCGAAAAGTCTCGAAAACGAATCGTGTTCGATATCGTAAAAGTCTCGTATACGACATCGTAAGAATCTCGCATACGACTTCCGAAGTGAGTCGCAAACAATATCGTAAAAGTCTCGTATACGACACTAATTCGATTCGCAGACGAATCGTGTGCGATAGTTCGAAAACGAAACTTTCACTGCCACAAACTGAGCGACGGGTGAATCGTTTTCGAATCGTTTGCGTGTGTTTTTTCGATAGTTTCTTTCGCTTTTCTTTCGCGTAAGTATCGCTTACGATATCTTTTACGAGCTTTTTGGTTCACTGGGCAGGTATATTCAGTTTGTCGGAAAGTTTGTAACGCATTAAAGGGAGGCATCGTAGACCCTATAAAGTATATACATATATTCTTGATCACCTCGACGAGACGAATCGATTTAGCCATGTCCGTCTGTCTGTGTGTGGCTGCGCGATTTATTCGCTCAGTTTTAAAGATATTGGGCTGAAATTTTAAACTGAAGCTTTTCTAGGTCCTGTGTAGTTTCTATGTTAAAATCAATGTGCCACGCCCACTTTTAGATATTGCTCCCATACAAAAGTAAAAAAATTTTGTCAAGTTCTTATAAGAAAAAAAATTATTTATAAAGCGAATGGCTTCAAATATGGTTAAAATGTTTCTTATACCATGCCAAATCTTCAGTTTAAAATTGGTCCAAATCGGACCGCGAATTCCCTAAATTTTTAAGAGTATATTTAATTTGTTTAGTATTTTGAAATAAAATTAAATACAAATGCTGCACACGAAGGTCTATCAATGTCAAATGATGTGAAACAGGTATATAAGCTTCGGTCCAACCGAAGTTAACTTTTTTCCGCCACACATAGTGTGAAGGGTATATTCAGTTTGTCTGAAAGTTTGTAACGCATTGAAGGAGACGTCGTAGACCCCATAAAGTATATATATTCTTGATCAGCTCGACGAGACGAATCGATCTAACCATGTCCGTCTGTCTGTCCGTCTGTATATTTCTAAGCATCTTTTTCGTTGAAGATATAAAGATATTAAACTGAAATTTGGAACTTAAGCTTTTCTCGGCAACGACTATTATGAGTTCGAGAATTAGAGTGCCACGCCTATTTTTAGGTATAGCCCCCATACAAACTTACCGTTTTTTTCCGATTTTTTGTATAAAAATTGTAATTATTTATGAATGTATTCGCTCCCAACTGTGTAAAAACATTTCTGTTGTCATCCAGTGTCAAAACCAAAATGCCACGCCCTCTTTTAGGCATAGCCCCCATATAAACTTTCCATTTTTTCCGATTTTTCCGATTTTTTGTAAAAAAATACTAATTATTTATGCATATATTCACTCCAATTTGGCTAAAAACATTCTAATGTCATCCAATGTCAAATCAGATGTGCCACGCCCATTTTTTGGTATAGCCCCCATACAAACTTTCGGACCATTTTCGATTTTTTGTATAAAAATGGTTATTATTTATTCATGTATTTACTCCATATTGGGTAAAAACTCTTCCAATATCATGGTGCCACGCCCATTTTCAGGTGTTTCTTGCATACAACCTTACCGCCCGTTTCCAGATATATTCGAGAAATTTGTTGTTATACATATCTGTATTTTTAGCGCAAAATTTTAAATTAATATTGTGTGTAAACTTAGGTGACCACTGATGATTACACATAAACTCTTTAAAGATTCGTGTGACGGGTATTTAAGCTTCGGTTCTACCGAAGTTAACGTTTTTCTTGTTTTTTTTTTTTAATTTTCGTTGAATTTCAGTCAGGCTCTCTGAAATTAGTGATTTACTTTTCAAATAAATTTTTATAATTTTAAAATTCTCAAACAGTTGAAGCATATCAATTTAGGTGTTTCAGCGATATTGGTAGCTTTTGTCTAACTTGTGATGAAAGGCCGCATCTGGTTAGTCTGGTACATCAACATTTATAAGGGAGTTTCCATACGAAAAAGATCAAAGTTGCAAGATCAAGTTTTTGATTTTGTTCAAAGTTGGTCAATTTGTAGTATTTGGGGGTAGTAATAGCTCAGTCAAGTATTTTTTAAAAATCTTCAAAATTCTAGGAATTACGTCACTTTTAATTTTTGGACCTTTATTTTTTCAAACTCTTGTAATTTAAAGAGTTTTTAACCGATTTCAATGAAATTTTTAGGGCGTGTAAAAGAAAATTGTAAGGTTTTAAATAAATTTGAAGTGGATTTAAAAAGTTTAAACATTCATGTAGAAAAACACAAAAAACATTTTTAAACCTTTTTTTCTATGTGTGCTAATTCATATTTTTTATTTTCGTCACAATATAATGAAAGCTTATTATTTTACCTTTATTTTGATAAAATCGATGGAGGGTCTTTTAGTTCTCGAGATATCGTCAAAAGAGTGTTACGCTGCACGTCTTCTTTCCTATGTGCATAACGGTTTCTCCGTTTCATTTACGAAACCGCTCGTAACGTTCATAAATGAAACTGAGAAACGAAGGATAGCAGACGTGCAGCGTAACACTCTTTTGACGATATGAATATGAATTAGCACACATAGAAAAAAGGTTTAAAAATGTTTTTTGTGTTTTTCTACATGAATTTTTAAACTTTTTAAATCCACTTCAAATTTATTTAAAACCTTACAATTTTCTCTACACGCCCTATAAATTTCATTGAAATCGGTTAAAAACTCTTTAAATTACAAGAGTTTGAAAAAATAAAGGTCCAAAAATTAAAAGTGACGTAATTCCTAGAATTTTGAAGATTTTTAAAAAAATACTTGACTGAGCTATTACTACCCCCAAATACTACAAATTGACCAACTTTGAACAAAATCAAAAACTTGACTTGAAACTTTGATCTTTTTCGTATGGAAACTCCCATAAGGCGTATATTTCATGTCTAATATAGACTTTTTACATCCGATCAAGCAGAAACTGTATTGTTATGCTTAAATTGTTTGAAAATTAAGAGGTAATAAGAATTTATATATTATATAAACGACTCGTTAAAATTCAATAAACATATGTCAATAAACACGTGTCGAATCTCACATTAATATTTAAGGAAATACATTTCCGAATATTTTCTTCATTCAAATAGAAACATTAAAATTATAACTAAAGTCAGAATTGGTTGCTTTTTTTTGACTGCAAATAATCTTTTCGATATTTTTTTCCGATTATAAGGCATTAGATCCAAGTTTATCATTTTAGTTTGTTCAACATTTTTTTCTTCTATATGTATATTACCTATTATTATGCTGAAGACATAAATTTTAAAATTTCACTCAAAATACAAACAAAACGCGAATACGAGCTAAACTAGAAAAACCCAATGGGGGTCTGACTTGTTTCGATAAGCACTTTTCGGAACTGAAGTCAAACTGGAGTGCATATTCAATAACCACGAACATGTTGCACGGTTATTTACGAAGCTGTTCGTGAAATGAATAGAAAAGAAGACGAAAGGATCGAAGAGAGATATTTATACACTGTACCTGAGGTTTATTTTTTTCGAAATCTTTATAAGAAGAGAACTGCTGTTCGGCTAGGCCAAGACTAATCGACCGAAAGAGGTGGTAATCGAAAGGAACGATATCAGGAGAGTCCAGCGGGTGCAGAAGGACTTCCCATTTCAGCGTTTCCAAGTAGATATTGACCGGTTCTGCAACATGTGGCCGAGCGTTGTCATGCTGCAAAATCACTTTATCATACCTTTAATCGTACTCGGGCCGTTTTCGCTTATGCGTCTGAAACGCTTGATTTGAATCCGATAGGATTCTTAGCAATCGTTTCATTCGTTTTAAGAAGCTTGTAGTAGGTCACGCCATGCTGGTCACATCAAATACAGAGCATAAGCTTCATGCATAAGCATATTCGGTTTTGTACAGGATGTTGGTCGGGCAAAACCCATGACTTTTTGCGCTTGGGATTATGGTAATGGATCTACTTTTTATCGGCAGCCACAATTTGATGTAGAAAAACACCTTTTCCTTTTCTGCCGTTCAAGCAGATGTTCACCGGTTAAAGAGCGACTCTCAACGTCATTCGGCTTCAACTCGTGCGACACCCAATTTCCTTACTTTCGGATTATTTCCAAGGTTTAAAAATGCCTGGAAATCTTTGCTTGATCAATTTTCAATGAATCTGAAAGAAAAAATGATAGCAAGCCATAACATACTTTCTACATAGCTACATAATAGAGAATAATTTCTTAAAACTATTCATGAGCTATGCACAGTGTTTTTATTCGACTGCAACGTTCTTTCTTGTTTAATTTACGAGGTGCATGTACCAATTTAAGCAATCATAATTATTCAGTATTTCTATAACAAAGATAAGGAACGATAACAACGATAAATATTCCTACATAACAATTGTTTGTAGTCTAATAAACATTAAGTATACGCGCTGTATGCTGTATGCCACGTATACATATAAATTACATATTGTATACAACCGAACAACCGATGGGGTCGATGGGGAATTTCTGCTGTGCAATAGGCACGTGCGCAGTTTGTAATTGCAACTAGTAGCGATTATATAAGAGAATGCAGTCGTCGGTACCTTTTTTGGAATTGTTGTTGTAGTACATAAGAAAGTTTATTGTGGCAAAATAATGGAAAAAGACGACATCACCTCACATAAAATATGCATAAGATGAGCACACGGCTGAAGTGTTTATGTGGCTGCCAACGTCGTCTGTCTGTCTGTCTGTCTGCTTTTGTGTTGAGTTAAGTTTGCCATTTGTCTTTAAGCCTCTTCAGCAACTCTGTGTGTCATTTTTGATGTTTAACAATGAAAAACAATATAAAACGAAAAAATGAATAAAATATTTATTTAAATTTTAATGAAAGTGTTTACTCATAAGTGATGGCTTTGATAAGAATTTTTGTTCTTTAAGTGATGACTGGGAGTTTCGTTTAATTTTAAACGTAAACGTAAATTTTTGTTTTTGGATTGTTGATTGTTGTTGTATCACACCACACTAACAACGCTCTGCCTCCTGTCACAATTTAAATGTCGAATGTAAAAGTTAATGCACGTCACAATTGTTCATTAAAGTGCATAATTTGTATAATAATCGTCCTTGAACTTGTTGACATTTAAGCAAAGCGAAAAGCTCATTCCCATCATTATTTTAATTGTTAATTGAATAGCCAACCTCGGCAAACCAATTAAAGGCTGCATTCTAATTAAATACTCGGCATGCTGCATTCTTCTTTTGGTTAATTGAAATATGTGCGCAATCCTCGAAAACTTTAAGCATTTCATCGATTTTCAACATAACAAAATGGCGAGTTGAAATTGCTTTTTATGTTTTGATATTCGGTTTTATTTAAGAAACTATAAGGATGTTTTTTTCGCATTGCTATGTTAGCTCTGGAACATTTGTTTTTCGCTTTCCGGTGTCGTGCTTTAATTATTTATAAGCTTTAAGCCTTCAACCTTGTGTATATCCTGCCAAAAACTACGTGTTTGGCTTTGCTAAAAATAGCTGCAAACATTTTTTCTTTATCCACACACACAAGTTTCTACTTTAGATAGTTACAAAGTAGCGCACATACTTAAAAAATTCATAAAATAACTTTGTGTGTTCTAAGCCTCGTAAACGTCAAAGTTACTTTAAGCGCGCTTATTATAATTTTTGTTTCTGTTTTTGCGTTGATTATAAACATAAATAATATTTTTTTATGACAACAGCAACAAAAATTTTAATGAAAATTCTTTTGAAACAATTTATTTGTTTTTATTTTTTTTGTAATTTTGATTAAATAAATTTTAAATTGCTTTTCGTATATCATAAGGTTGTACATCTAGAACTAAAAAGAAAGTAAGACTTGCAAAAAAGGGACATATTTTTAAATAAATATATTGTTGTGATATCAAAAATATTACTGAAAAGCCTTTCATAACTAACTAGAAATTGTTTTGTTTTACATCAAATCAACAATTTTGTCAACTTTTTTGCGTGTCTAAACGCACATTCAGTCTTCACTCCTTCTGAAACTTTTATATCCTGTACCCAAAGTGTAAAAGTGTATATTATGTTTGTGCAAAAGATAGACCCTTTAAATTATATGTTTTTTGATTAGCATCGAAAGGAAAGTCGATCTAGCTATGTGTGTCCGTCTGTCTGTCCTGTTGATTTGGAGACAGGCATCAGGACCGGGATTATCAACCTCTTGTAGATTTTGATATTTGTTGTACTAGTTAACCTAATTCTTCGACTGAATTTTAAGCTGATGTCATTGTTCTTAGATGCCTCTGATCCAAAGTAGGCAAAGTTTTCTACAACTTCGAAGTTGAAATTATATATTCTCACAGATTTTCCAAGACGTATTGTACTCTCTTTCGAAGTTACCCCTAATGAGCGGGAATCCATTTCAATCTTTGCGAAAGCTCTGCTGATTGCACGTTTATTTTTAACGTGTTTATTTTTACCGGTCAATGTTTGCGTATTTGCTTAGTGTATACTCCATCAGGAGATTAAAGAGGTCGCCCGAGGACGCAACGACCTGTTCAAAGCCTCTATTGGTGTCATTTTAACCCACTCGCTTTGGGTATTTGTAAGGGCGAACGATCTTTGCAGGAATACTACATGACTAAACAGTCAGTGCGTAGAAGAACTTAAATCTTGTTGAGCGACTTTGTAGTCGACAAATAGGTGGTGTGTGTCGATTTGTTTTTCTTTTCCCACTGGTATTATCCAACCACACCTTGTATGTATGGTACCAGTCTGTTACACAGTAAGCCGGTCAGAATTTCATATGCAATTGGTAGGACAATTATACCACGATAATTTCTCCTATCTTGAAGATTGGTCAAAGCACACTTTCGATCTAATCGCTGGGCATGCATTCTCCAGTCCAAATTTTGCATAACAGTTGATGCATACAACCAATCAACCGGTTTTAAATAGCTTTTCGCAAGTCGCTGAACATCTGTCACAAAGTTCCCATGTGCATCCTTACAGAAGGGACTCCACGCCTATAACCATCGGTCGAACGCTTTGTTCTTTATAGAATTTTAGAGTCTTATTTTCGTTTTGGCACCGTCTTTGCTTTCACTGACGTTCTTTGCTGATATCATTTTTCTAGAGTTGTGTGAACAAACCGATCTTATTATTTCTTAAAAACATTTATTATTGTTTCTTAAAAATAGAAACTCAAAAATGGTAAAATATTAATATTAAGTTTTGCATACTTTTTAAGATTCTTCATATGCACATCGCCAGCATCGAGAAGCTACCTTTGAGCACTACTGGATCCCCATTGTTGATACGTTGCAAAACTTTTCTTTCGGTAACATTTGTTATACCAAAGGATTCAGAGTGTCATGACGTATATACTTCATTGATTAAGCTCTTCCAACCTGGTAAGTGATTTGCTTTAAACACTTAAAACTTTCGATTGCAAAATAACATTTTTGTTTATTTTTTTTTATTCTCAAAGTCTCAATAAACAAGTTGTACTGCTTCAACTATCAACCAGCCAAGGATGATATTCCAAAAACGCAGGCTGGGATTTTTTCAAATTGGAGAATGAATTTAAACGATTGCGGGTACCAAACGAGACTTGGACACAATGTACCTTGAATGCAAATTACGAATTATGTGACACGTATCCGCGACAAATATATGTGCCACAGGAGGCGAACACCGCAATGCTTATTGGTAGCTCTCGTTTTCGCTCGAAGGGCCGATTGCCAGCACTTACTTATTTGCATTCAAATAAGGTAATAAAAAAATTAAAAAAAAAAATACAGCATTATATTACTTTCCTTGACTTAATTTATGCTTTCTTTCAGGCATCCATATGTCGTTGCAGTCAACCATTGTCTGGCTTCAGTGCGCGATGCCTTGAGGATGAACAAATGCTGGAAGCCATACGCAAGACAAACCCAAACACGGACTACATGTACGTTGTGGACACCAGACCAAGGGTGAGTAGTGAAGTGAAGCAAATGGAGTAACGTGAACGTATTATTTTTATGATTGGTATACAATCCCTACAGATCAACGCCATGGCTAATCGTGCTGCAGGCAAAGGCTATGAAAATGAAGCATTTTATGAGAACATAAAATTCCATTTCCTGGGCATTGAAAATATTCACGTACAGCGCACCAGTTTGCAAAAAGCTAATCGAAGCGTGTGAACAGAAGTCACCAACAATGAGCGCATTCCTTAGCTCTTTGGAATCTTGCGGCTGGCTAAAGCACATACGGTCCATCTTGGATACTTCTTGGTATGTGTGCATACTGATTAACATCTGTTGACATTCAGACCCTATTTCGCACGCATATACACAGATTTTTACATTAAAATTTAGTCACTTGAGAAAAGCGTCGCCCAAATCAAAATAAATAATGCGTTTTTGTTGCTTTTGCGCAACTCTCTTCCCCACACTGTCATTGTGTGATTATTTTAGGTATTAAGTCAACTTTACAAGCGACTAAAATCCATTTACTTACCATATTACAGTTTGAATGGTATTTGTATTAACTGCAGACTTTTTTTTTTTAACACTTTATCCAGTTTGTCGGAAAGTTTGTAACGCATTAAAGAAGACGTCGTAGACCTCATAAAATATATATATTCTTGATCAGTTCGATGAGACGAATCGATCTTCCCAAATCCCTCTGTCTGCTTGCCGCTATGCGATTCATTCGCTTAGTTTTGAAGATATTCAACTGAAATTTAAACTTATGCTTTTTTCGACAACGACTTTATTGTATATCAAAACTAAAGTGGCACGCCTATTTTTGGACATAGCTCCCATACAAATTTTCGAATTTTTGTATGAAAATATTAATTATTTATGAATCCAAACTGGATAAAAATTCTTCTTATGTCATCCTATGTATACACTAGCGATATGATAGCTTTTAAATGCAAATTTCCACACATTTTCACACAACACTTCCTCAAAAATAGAGGAAAAAAGAGATTCGCACTTTATTATGATTATGATCACAAAAATATCTATGTGGGTTTTTCAGTTTTTAGTAAACGATTAAATTATATCTAGGGCTGTCTATTTTTTCTTGGTAAACTTTATTTCAAATAATTTACACAATTTTTATTTATTTGTAGTTTTATAGCAAATGCCGTTGATAAGGGGGTCTCTGTAGTGGTGCACTGTTCCGACGGTTGGGATCGCACAGCACAAGTTTGTTCGCTTGCGGCACTTATGTTGGATCCATACTATCGCACTATTAAAGGTTTTCAGGTACGAATTAGACTATTTATTTTTAATTTAAAGCTTTAATTTTGAACTCAATTTTCAGGCATTGATAGAAAAGGATTGGCTGGCATTTGGGCACAAATTTAGCGAACGATGCGGTCATATACAGACTGATTCACGCGAAGTCTCACCTATTTTTACACAATTTCTCGACTGTACCTGGCAGTTGATGTCACAGCGCAGCGATGCATTTGAATTTAACGAAAGATTTCTGCTCATTCTACACGATCATGTACACTCATGTCAGTTTGGCACATTCGTTGGCAACTGCGAAAAGGATCGCTTAGATTTAAAACTTAATGAGCGCACATTTTCGTTATGGGGCTTTATGACGAATCATCTAAACGAGTATATTAATCCGCTCTACAAACCTGATGTAGACGAAACAATTAAAGCAAATTTAGCGCCGCAATGCATTAAGTGAGCAATCACAAGATTTGCAATTGACATTAATTCTTAAATGATATTTTATTTTATTGTGCAGATTTTGGCGTGGCATGTATAGTCGTTTTGAAAGTGGTGTACATCCGCGAGAACCACTTGGTGATATGTTATTGGCCAGCAAGGATCATTGCAATTCGCTGGAGGATCATGTACAACATTTAACCAAGGTAATTATCCACGAAATTCTAATGCAAGTATTTATTTTTAACAATTTTATAAATCGAACAGCGCATTGCTAGTTTCAAGAATTACATCTCGAAATCGGCAAAGAAATTGCAGGATGCCACATCGGCAACAACAACAACAAAAAGTAATAAGGAATCCTCAAGTTCAGAAATCAATGATAACAAGTAAGTTTCAGCAAAGTTATGTCTAAAGTTACTTATTCTTATGTGTAAAATAATAAAACATTTTAACTCATTTAGATATAATTACGATAAAAAGATGAGCGAACTATCCGCCGCTGACGATGACCACCCATTGAAACCGCACGACATGTCATTTGCTAATCTATCGGTATGTATTCCGTATTCACTTCCTTTTTTCACTTTGCTAGAAACGAAGCTCTGATACCTGTCACTGAGCGTTTTTAATCGAAATAAACGTTTTGTCTTATGCTTGCTGAAACTGAGTATAAAGTATTTTTAGTGATTCAATGAGAACCAAATTAAGACATTTTATTGGACTAACCAAATTTATTCACATTTAATTATATCATTTTTTTTTAAAGAAATAAAAAATATTTTCCATACAAACATTCCAAATTTTAAGGTTAGGCTAGTTTTGGATTAATATCTGATCAATATACGCCTAGTTGGAAAATTTTGTTTCTAATTTTACATAGACATATTTGTTTTATAACTTCTTAAAAGGCTTGAGTGAGATTAACATATTTTCTGTACTCGTTTCACCAATGTTTACTTTTTTACTCAAAAATATTAACCAAATTCTATATGTAAGCAAAATAGAAGGAGACAGTGGTGAAATACTTCACCGTATATAATTGCATAATGGGTACGATAATCATTTGAAAGATCCTTTCTAATTTTAAACCTCCGCGTAGTTAATGCAATGCTGCGCCTATCAACTACCATCCGTTAATAGAATACTGTAAAAGTGTTGAACAATTAAGTAATAGCTTGTGTTTGAGAGCAAAGAACGTCGTAAATTTTAACGAAAACAAGTGGCTGACTCTGTTAGCATTAAATCACATCACTTTTTTCATATTTACAATAAACGCAACCTTTTAAAACTGTGGTCAACACACGGATTTATCCCAACACACCAGATATTCAATGCAATTCGACTTCTGCGGATGCAAATGCACAAAAGAAAGTCAGTCAAGGTTGATCTGTCGGTCAACACATTTATTGGTACAGTTTTTTTACCGTAACAAAAATTAAAATGATCACTGGCGAGTATACAGAGTTGTTGGAAGTACGGATCACCATTGATTTAAACCAGGTTTTGCTCGTAAACTGTTTTTAGCGGAGCCTTTGCCTCCATAGAAAGCAGGTTAACAGCCTTTTAATAGTTTCTTTTGAAAACGCTTCTGAATTTATGCGTATCATTTGCTTAGTTTTAAAGATATTGACCTGAAACTCGAAATTTTGGCTTTTCTCAGTCCTAAGCAGTTCAAATGTTAAGTGTTCAAATTGCTAACCTTTAACTTACCGTTTTTTTTTTTTCGATTTTTTCGTATGAAAACACCTATTATTTATGAATGTATTCACTCCACTTCAAATGTCATCCAATGCCCATTTCCTGTTTTTTGTCAAAACTCTTCTAAAGTCATCCAATACAAACAAAGTCACCACCCATTTTCAAATTTTTTCCAATAAAATGTTTATTATTCTGTTCTTAGGTTAACATTTGACTATATTATTGTGTCTAAACTTTGGTTGTATCGGACACCAAGCTTTCCCTTCTCCAAATTTTACCAAAGCCACTGATGATCAAAAATAAACTAAACAAAGATGTGGCAGGTATTTGAGATACGGTTCTACTGAAGTTAGCGTTTTTCCCTGTTTTATCCCATTTTAAGGGTAGCCACCATACAAACATCCAATATTTTGTGTTTTTATAGAAAAACTTCCTTATTATTCTATTTGGGAACTTCAAATTGGTGATTCGAATAAAATATAATATGGGATATGATTTTGTGTTTGACTTGGTTTCTTATATACTAATATATCGTCTATTAGGAATACAATAATTTTATGTTCTTTGTTTTACCTAAATCTCTAATACAATTAAAAAACTAATCTAACAATAAGTTATAATTTTGAAGTATTAAACGGTTTTCACTATTTCTATTTGACTAAGTTCAGCATCTCGGAAACTTTATAATACAACTGAAATATTGCATACCAAACTTTAAAACTATAATTTTCACACTTTACAGTTATCTGAAGTTGTTAATCCAGGAAATTTAGCAGAGGAGATAAATTCTGTTGCAGTGGATTGGAAATCAATGCGTAATGTAAACGCCTGCTCCTGTTCTACACCTTTTGATCAGTTCAGCAAGAAAGTAAGTGCATTACATGATTTACTCAATTTAATCTAAATTTGATTTTTATTTTTGTGTAGACACACTGCTGGAAATGTGGCGATATATTCTGTGAGCGTTGTATCGATAAAAACATTCCGTTACCTGGCCAGGATAGTGGCAAACCCGTTCCTGTATGTCGCAACTGTTTTCGCCAGCTGCAGAAGAACAGTCCGTAAAAATGGAAACTCATTAAAGTTGCACGTCTGTTTGAAACAACTGTACTGGAGGAAGGAAGGCTGTTTAAGTAAAAAGTTTAAATGTGTATGGCGCAGTAGATACATTCCTTGGATAACGTAAAATAAAAAAAAATCTTTTAAAAAATGCATGCATACAAAAAAAATACAATTAAAATAAAATTTAACTATTGAAATATGTATAAATATTTATCAAAAAAAAAAAAAAGAAAATAACCTTGTTGCATTTGTAGTAGCAGTAGTCGCAATTAAAACTGTAATAAAATATATAAGTGCATTATTATTTATTGTACAATTAGGCTGGCGTAGCAAGAATCATACGTGTAAAAAAATTGCATTTCTATTCTAAAAGCTTTCACCTAAATATGAAGAAAAACACCCACTTTACATTAGTTTTCAATTTGTTAATTATAAGTTAGCACAAATTAAATTGGAAAATCGTTAAACTTACTCATTTTTTTCTTATTTTAAACTTTAATAATTTATGCTATAAATCTAAATGTATGTAATATGTCTACACCTTCGCAACCGTATCGGGGAAATGGCAAATGTGAGATAGAGTACAATTTTAATCAATATTGCATAAATTATTCCATAATTGAAGTTAAATACATATATGACAAATACAGCACGATTAAATGCGTGCGATATACATACATATATACCTAATATATATAATCTGTAATGTAATTATTCCATCAAAAATAATAAAAAGAAAGCTATTTCAGCGTATTACTCGGTCTTTTATTTTCTGATATTCAATTGAATTTCGAAAATTCGTCGAAAGAGATCTCTAAAATGCTGAAACTGTTTAAAAAACAACAACGTACTCAAACGTGTGCAGTTTACTTTGTCGATTTTTTTAAAAACAGCGACATACACGGATTAAATCATTTGGCGCGTAGAGATATACACTGGATTGAGTTGTGAGTGCTTCATATTAGAATTTGACAATCTAGTTCTATAAGATTTATAATATATTTTAATTTATTGCATCATTAAATTTCGATTCTTTTTTTTTTCCTGAAAAGTGAATTCAAAGAACTCTATTTGATTCTATTTAATTTATATTTATTTAATTCTTTGCAGCCTGTTTTGGTTAATTATTATGATTGCTATTCTATGCGTTGAAGTTATTTTAAATAATGTATTATGGAATATCTACAGAAGCAAAAATGTTGGCATTGATCAAAATTTGAACTTTGTTAATTTTGTATCAACTGATCCAGCATTCACTTTTGTCCTGAACCATTGTTAAAGGCGAAAGAAATGGAAATATTTATAAAGTTAGTAAAAAAGAAAAGATGATTTTATACTTCGCACACACATGTCGCTCTTTGAGTTAAATGAATCTTGATTGATAGGCTACAGTTTTTGTGACAAACGAAACTTTCTATCTTGATTTTGAGTTGCGGTTGGAATAAAGCCACGGTTCTTCAGGTGGGCAGCAGAACCTATAGAATGAGGCGTATTTTGAGGTCCATAAATCATAAAAGGCGGTGATTTTCAAAAAAATTAAACGAAAAAAAAAAAAATTAACACTATTTTTGGTAATGGACCAGTCTCCGAGATACATTAACCACTAATAGAAAAAATATCTTTTCCTGAAACCTTAACGGGTCATAGGGCGTCAATAGTTGCTCTCCACCTCGGCCTGTTCTCTGCAAGGGCTGCAAGTTGACTCCACCCTGGTATGTGATGTCCTTCTCTTCTCAAGCATTTTTTTATGTGCAAAGGCTCAAATTTAAGGTCAAAATCATCCCTTGAGTAGTAAACTTCGGGAGGTCAAAAAAACTTTTTTCGAAAACTTTTTTTCCAGATGTTGAAAAGTTCTAAAGTCTAATAACCGATTTGAATGACGACATACACCAAAGTTTGCTACGTAAGGGATGGTATTTATCCTTTAATTTGGGTCTTGGCACATAAAAAAAAAAAAAACGTATCCAATATTTTTCTATATTTTAAAAGAAAACCATTAATACATTCGAATCGGTGAGTCCGGCTTCCGAAGTGTTCCTTGTTCCACTTTGTGGATATTCTTTCAACTGTGTTGAGGTTTAATGATATCAGTTTTTCTAGAAACATCTCGGCTAATTTCTATTCTAAATACATTTGTTGTAAAATTATTAAAAACTTTTCCGAACTAATACCGAATTGTAAAGTATAAACTGAGTCCTGTGTGTGCTGAGTATCAAAGCTTCGTCTCTGGCATTATTGATATTTTTATTTGATAAAAGGGAACATGAAAATTCGAATGACCATAGAAAAAATGCTAAGATGGAAAATTTCTTAGAGCAATTGATACATACCACCATATCATCCAGATCTAAATTTCCTTTGTTCAACTACAATCTACAGCCGAAATATTATATGAAAACTATAGACAAGTAAGATAAAAATGGTGTCTAAAATTTTGGAAAATGGATTATTCGATTTTTGTATACATTTAAGTTTAACAGAAAAACACATCGTCACAATGAATGGCAACGAGGGCGTAAGAGTCATGACTGATCTCGGAATTTGTTACAGTTTCAACATCAACCGAAGACTAACAGATGCAATCGAATACAGGTTAGATACTTTTAAGATACTCCCTACCGTTTTAAAGGCTTTAATAAATTTTCAGACGCTTTGGAAATATAAGTGCTACGACTGAAAGAAATCTAACCGGGTCCAAACAGTTCGACTACTACGACAAGTTTCCACGACTTTTCAAATTTCGGCACAACTTTACGTCACAATTCAAAATGTTTGTTCATTCAACGTATGAGGTACCAACGACTTGGAGCAAACCAGTGGCCACATTTCAAACTGAACTAAGGCATAAACTGTTTCTGGACTTCAAAGACTTAACGCACACGGATTCCTTTACACGGTGCGTAACAAAAAGGCGTTTTAATTAAAAAAAAAATAATTTTAATTTTCTTTTGGATACAGCTTCACAGAAATTGAAAATCGTAAATGTCGCACCGAGTTGGAGTCCGATCTCACTATGTTTCCCGGCACATATTCACGTAATCTTTGTTTAATGAATTGCCGTGCACTGCATGCAATCAATGCCTGCAACTGCATACCACATTATTACGAAAACGACGCGTTGCGCGGTGAATTTCCATTGATTAACATCTGCAGTCCGATTGGACTAAATTGCTTAGCGAAAGTTGGTCATATACTGCGGAATCTTCAGAGTAATGAGAGTGACGAACAATTTGGATTTCATTGCAATTGTTTGCCAAATTGCAAGGACATGTTTCTCATACGATTGATTCTCGTAAGCAACTCATTTCGTACCTTTTGTAAAATCGAATTTTAAAGCTTAGCATTCTTTATATTCCATAGATTCCCATAGATGCTAGGACTAGGACTAAATCCGATGTGGAAGTGTACATTGATTATCCACCTGATATGCAATTACAAAGACGCATCTACTACAGCTTAACAGACTTTGCCGTTGCACGTGGTGGCATGTTTGCCTTGTGGTGTGGTTGCAGTTTACTGAGTATTTTTGAAATATTTTACTACTTCAGTTTGCGCTTGTTCTGGTTTAGACGTGGTTATGTTGGCACTTGCTATAGCAATCAATAAATGAACACTTGTTAAAGCAAAACATTATTTCTGACAAAGATTGAACTTCGACCACGTGTGCGGATGTACGGAGTCTTTTCCACGGGCACCCACAAGATCAAAAAACAAAGAGAGATAAACTGCAATTAAAAATAATACAAAACACTTTAATTGAAAACATGACATTCAAAATAAAAAAAATAATAAAAATTTAATCAATAAATTTTGGACATTTCTGTTAAATTTGTATTGTCAGTTCAATAGCCTATGTCGGGTTTAATGCGCAGAATAACCGGCACACTTGTGCACGGTAATATCGAGACCTCTGTTACGACAGCAGTAACCAGCTCCGGTGGCGTAATATCATAGTTTAGATTCAGTGGTGTCATTTTATTTTTCGTTTGCCAGTTAGATAGGCAGCATTTTTCGTTCGTTACTAAATCGTCAGGATTGCCCAATTCATTGTATACAATAGCATCAGTCTGGAAGCGTTCGGTAAATTTGTGCGTTTCGCAGCATACGAGTACAGGAACATTGTACGAATGCGAGACAAGTGCAACTTGTGCAGTGCCAGTGCGTGCCATAACATAGCCGTTCGAGAGCAGCGCATGTGCGCCAAGCAGCACTTTTGTTGCCTCAGACATAACAAAACTAATTGCATTGATTAGCACATATGTACAGGGTATTCCAAGTGCGGTTAGGCGACGTAATAGCTCCTGACCTTCAAGATAAGGTCTCGAATCGACGACAATTACACGGAAGTCGACATTACGCCGTTTCGCTTCCTCGCAGATGTAATGTATCAAAGAAGAGCTATGGAGATTAGAATTTATAATAATTGACAAAGCTAATATTCACAGACACTTCTTACCAGCCGAAGGTGAGCAGCACATCACCATCCGTTATTTTCTCCTGCAATGATGTGCTGATAGCCAAAGCAGCTTTGCCAATTTGATTTTCAATGTATGTGTCGATGAAGTGGGTGAGTAGCTCTTTCAGCTGAAATATTTTGATTGAATTATTGTGGAACAACATAGGTAGAAGAGTTTAGAATTTACATCAGTTTCTGGTTTATCCCTTGGTAGTTGCAGTAGCTGGTTCTTGAATTGTTTGTAGGCATTACTAACGGACACAGCCAGAGGGCGGCATTTATGCAGATGATCTACATGATGCTTAACAGCGGCCTCCAAACTGCGTGTGAACTCCTTCTTAGGCGGTGTCTCAAAATCTTGCACAACCTAAAATCGTTAATTTAAAAAAAATGAACGCTTTAGCAAATGGAAAAAATTACCTCTTTTAACGCACTAAGAAATGCTATACACCGCGCATTTGAACCGACAATGGTGCGCCTGGAGTATTGTTCGCCTAGACGTGAAATGCTTGAATGCAGTAGCGGATCGTTAACGAAGCGGCTAACATTTTTTTGCACCACATCTAAGTGACTGAAGAGCTTTACTTTACAGTCTTGTTCGGAGTTAGATGCGGCAATTTTAAGCGGAGAGGCGTTGTTCAATTTTGAAGGTGATGTAACTTCATGTTTTTCTGGAATCGCTGTTTTCGTAGTAACAGCTGCCTTTGATTGTATCGTTTGTGCCAACTTTCCTGCGGGCTGCGCTTTTTGGGTTTGTGTTTGTGCTTTTGCAGCGCGTTGGGCCTCTTGAATTGCACGTCGCTCGGCTTTGGTCAGCGCTGGTTTCTTTTTCAACTGGCACCGTTACCGGAGCAGACACTTGAAGCTGCGAAATTTGTTGTGTGACCTGCTCTACATTGTTACTATCTACTTTTACATTTTTCGCAGCTTGCTTTGCAGCTTTTTTGGCTTCACGTGCAGCTTTAATTTCATCTCTCGTTCTATCCTGAGCATCAGTTGCGGCTAACACTGTTGCTGTTGCTGTTGTTGGCCGCGTTACAGCATTATTCGTTGGCAGGTTACTGTTTGAATTAGGTGTCTGCGCAGGTGCAACATTATTTGTTGCCGGCTTTTGTGCTTCGCCTACAGATTTTACTTTTTTCGCCTGTTTAGCCTGTTTTTTAGCCTCTCGCTCGGCCATAATCTGTTCTCGCGACTTTGCTTCAGCCGCAACTAACGCCGGACCAACGGTTTCCTGCTTTGGCTTGTTTGGCATTTCAGTCCTGTTCGCTTTTATATTGGTAACTGTAGTAAAAGTCTCCAATTGCAAATGAGCAACAGGTAATTGTTTTGAAACTAGTGGCGTAGCAACCGGCGAAGAGTTGTTTTCCTGCACTCGATTGCGTTTATTTCGTGGACGATTCCTTTGACGGTTTGCACGTTTCTTCTTCTTTTGCGGTATATCTCCTGAGCGATGCGCTTTTTGGTCAAGCTGTAAAAATTTGACTGCATTAGTTATTTATGTAATTAATTTTTTATAAAAAAAGCATAGCACATGGATTAATTAAAAATGCAATGCGCTACAAAAACTAAAATAAAGCAACACGAAACAAAGCTGATGAAATAAAAATGCTTTAACTTGCAATCGTTAATCAAGTGCACTGTATACCTTTGGCACATCTTCGTTTGCAACAATCATTTTATCGCAGCTTGAAAAAGACAGAAATATGTAAATTTTATAAGTATTATCACAACAGTTTTCTACATTGGAAGTTGGGATGAACATCTAATTAAATTGGATAGGAAATGATGCCGGTAAATGTTATGTTCACCATAAATACATACTTAATTGATTTAAAGTCTACTTTTGATTATATTAAAGGCCAATTTTGAATTATTAAAAAGTAAAAACTTGTTATAATTTATTTGCCTCACTGGCACACAGAGTAGTGATGGAAAACAATCGATGTGCTTTCATTTTTGGTCCGATTATTGATATTCGAAGTCTCGATAGATTATGTAAAAATTCACTAAAACGTAAGATAAAATAGACTTATTTACTATACATTGAACGAATTATAATGTAAAATAAAAAAAAAAAAATACTAATTCGGGGCTTAACAATATTTAAAAAGCATTTCGATAATATCCGGTTAGCTTATATGGCCAGGGCTGTCTTAATTAATATTCAATTATTATTGTGAATGACACCGTACAGAGTTGCATTGCAGCTGTCATAGTGAGCTGACATATTGATTGTGAACATTTGTGAATTGTCTTTCGAGGTACATTTGGTGGTCGTGTTGAAAATTACATAATTTTTCTTTTATTAAAATACGATTTAATTTGATTGCAGTTAATTGAACACAATCAAAACCATCAAAATGGCCGATAAAGTTGTTGCTGAGAAACCCGCTGGTCGCCCCATGAAGTATCCCTACACATTTTCCGCTAAAATTGCTCAGTTCCCGATTAAGCATTACATCAAGAATCAATGGATCTGGCGCTACTACTTCATTGCGGCTGTCGCTTGTATTCCAGTGTTCTACAAAATCAGTAAACTAGGTATTTAAAGTCACAATTGTAAACTAACTAAAATAAGCTAATTACGTATCGTAAATCTTTTGCAGCAAACTCACCTGGAAACAAGAAGGCTTGGGCTGAATCGCAGGCTAAGGAACATGCTGAACACTAGACACACTCACACAACTCAACCCGGCCATTGCCAATTACATAGTTTAAATGCTATCTATAATTTAACTGTAAATCAACAAAACGGCGGATTTGTGGTTTTGCATTCAGATTTAATCTGGCTTTAACATTAATTGAGAATAAAAATGAGTTAATTCACAACAAATGCAGCAGTGATTAAATGTTGCGCGCATACTTTTCACGTTGGCTAAACGATTATTGTGATGCGACCAAAAAAATCTACGTGCACACAAGACAATCTTGTTTTGTAGTTTACTGAATTTTAGATTCCGCAATCAGCAAACTACAACAGTAATTTGGTTAAATTGCATCTGAATATTGATTTCTTCGTAAAAAGTTTTCATCCAGATTTTGTCTTCTGAACAAAATTGAAAGAGCATTGCTTTATGCAGCTTGTTCCTTGAACTTGGATGGTTTTCTTGTTGGCATATGTTGTTGACAGTGCTGCAGCAAAAAAAAGTTTATGTAATGGACATTCGGTATATTCCAAATCCAAATGACAAAATAGGTTAAAACTAAAAAAGTAGAAAGATCTATTCTGTCCAAAATAGTTGGGAGTCCATAAATACCATATTAAAAATTGTATACTCCCCTACAAAATTCAAAGATTCATCAATTTCATGTCAGCTTTCTAAGTTCGTGGCGCCATAATTGTGCTAATCTGTACTATATTTGGATTCATTTTAAAAAAGTAAACGATTCGAAACCATACAATTGTGTTCTTCATTTCCTGAAGTTCGATTAGTTATTGAATCGTTTTCAATTCGTAAACGTTTTTTAATCGGTTAGTTTACGATGACACCCCATACTTTTAAACGGACTACAAACTGTAATTCATAATTTTTATTCAAACAGTAAAAACTTCTAAGTTATTTGATAATAACTTAGCGATAAGATATTTTAAACAATGCAATATAATCACGATAAACACTTTTTTCAATAGACGAGTATGTTTTGAAGTATAACAAATATGTATGTATATCGATCGAACATTTCGTTGCAATTAAATGCTACTTATTTATACTTGTTCATGAAATCGATGTGAAATTTACGGAATATTTCCATCATTTTCTTTAATTTGTCAGTTTGGGGTAGAATCGTGCTTCGAAAATGATAAGTGCCAGGTTTTTGTCCAAAACCACTACCTGGCACAATGCAAATGCCAGACGTCTCCAGAAGTTCAAATGCGTAAAATGCATCAGGGGCCAAGTTCTTTTTCTTGGCTGCTTCGATTGCCTTTGGTGGAATTTCAATCTGCGGAAAAACGTACATTGCCCCCTGCACTGGATTGACACGATATCCTTCGAAAGAGCTTAAAGTTGTATGCACAAGTTCGGCACGCTCTTTTAATGCCAAAAGTGTAGCGTTTTTCTCTGAAATGAATTTTTCGTAGGATGGCTCACCAGGTTGTGGCGGATTAACCAGCGCGCTTATAGCAACCTGGCCAGCTGTTGTACTGCATAGAGCCGCAGTAATAGACTTAGTTAGGACTGCTTTTACTTGCGGACACATGTTAACTACTTCCATGTAGCCTCCACGAATACCACACTCGCCGAGATAGCCCTTCGATGCTGACAAAAAGCTAACAAGTTCTTGGCTTCTGTACGGTTCTCCCATTTCGTACATGACCTTCTTGAAGGAGTAAAATGTGGAGTCTTTGTCATAAACGTTGTCTTGGTAAACCTCGTCCGCTAATAGCAACAGTTTGTTCTTGTGAGCGAATTTAATAGCTTCGACTATATTGTCACGCGTCAGTACCTGACCAGTCGGGTTTCCTGGATTGATGACGACAAGTGCGCGAGGATTGCAGCTTTTTTTACAATTGTCAAAAGCGCGTTGCAGCTCAGTTTGGTTAAGACTCCAACCAGTCTCCTCTTCGAGATAATAGTCCACTTTTTGCAAACCATACTCGGCAATTGTGGCTGAATAAAGCGGATATTGAGGAATTGGTACTAAAATGCCTGGTTTCTTGCCGTCTTTATCTTGGTTTAATAAAGCCAAAATACTCTTTATGCCGGGTGTTGCTCCGGCAGTAAGATAAATATTCTGCCAGTCCGAAGATACATTATCACGCCGCTCGATGTAAGCGGCCACTTGGCGACGTATTACCTCTAAACCTGCTGAATCGGTGTAGGAGCCTACAGATTCGCCTTGGCAATTGTTAAGAATGGCTTTGGCACGTTCTTTAACATCCTCTGGATAATCAGGGGAATCCAACAATCGTGGTTCGAATGTCAAGTTTAATAGTTGACGTAAAAACGTGACCGGTTTTTGTCCCATAGCATGACAATCTCCAATATTGGCACGTATGACCTGATCAAATGGTTTCTTAACTCCCTTTTCCAATTCCTTTTCTATTTCACCGGCTCTAATTACTAGTGGACCACGCACAGCATACTCCATAGCAATATAATTCGGGTTAATATTATCTAGCTGCAAACATTTATTGGATGTCATTTTGTTTAATTTAGCAGATGATTGCGTCGAGAAAGATGCAACAAGAGAAGAGAACGTTTTACTCTTCAAGTTTTGATGTTTGACAAACGACGATTCACTACCGCGCGTGTTCAATGCTGAACCGTGACTACGTATGCACAATAATGGTTGTAAATTTTGTTTTTGTATGCTGTAGCTGCCAGCGATACCGACGTCGCTGCTGCTACAGTTATGTACATACGATTTCCATCGATTTATAACAGCGATTGATGATGTTTGCAATCGAACTTTTGAAGGCATTGTAGCGACGGAATTGGTAGCGCACTGTAAGCCAATTGGACTGCACAAAATAATACGACTCATCGTGTTCCTTACTATTGTTTTAGTATATTTATTCCTTTGATTTTTATAGTGACCACAGAACTTTTCCTGGCTTGTGTTCAATAATTCAGCGCGTTTGATTATCTAATCAAACTAATAATTCGCTGAATCGCTTTGATGTCAGACTGCTGCTGCTTTTTAAATTCTACCTTTGGCATCAGCTATCTCTATCAAAATATATACATATATGTTATATGCGTATATATGTACATAAGTATGTATTTATACATTTAAATGTATGTATACGTGTTTTTTTTATTAAAAATTGTTTATACACTCGCGCTATTTTAACATTTTACTAAAGATTTTTTTCGATTATTAGCGATAAACAAGTGCACCAAACGACGAGTCGAGCCTCGGCTTCTTTGCATACATTGATTTCTTTATCTGTAATATCCGATCCCCTGCGTACTGAAAAAGAAAACCAAATCTGGCTGGTTCTTTCGGTCTATTGGCGCAAGTTATTAATTTGGTTATGGTATCATATAAAATTTTGTACTTCTTTTGAAACATTTAATTTGTAAAATAAGTTATGTCGAAGTTGGGTTCCATCGTTGCAACTTGTTTGTATGACAAACTTTGTTTCTTTGGAAGTTGAAAAGTCTTATTTATTATACATATATAGTACAATAATTTATGAATCTGATTCAAATTAAGCCATTGTTTGGAATTGTTTCTGACCTGTTTAGAGAGATCAAAGAGGTTTCTGGCTATGCTATGCATCTGAACCAATTTTCCTACATTGCTACGGCAGAGAAGAATAGCGCTTACAGGCGAACTCGGCAAGCTGGAGCAACAAGAGATGCTGTTGTGCGGAACTAAAAGAAACGGAGAGAAGAAAGAAACGACTTATCAAACACAAAAAAAAGTCCTAGAAAGGCATGTCTTTAAGTCAGTCAATTATAATGAAGTTATGATTTGCGACAGAAATGAGACTAAAAATTCTATAAATAAATTTTGCAATTGACTGAAGGTTATAAACCCGAAGCCTTTTTTTACAAAGAAGAGCACGGAAACATGGTGGCAGATGTTCGGGAATAAGTTAACCCTACTTAGGTGAAGATGAGACAAATGAAAAAAAAAATCTCCACTATAATTTTGTAACGGGTTTGATGATCAAAAATGGTTTATGAAAGCCATATTTTAAATCTTTACCACGTATAATTTTTTTTACAGTGCCAAAAACACAATTTTTTTAAAACCTTTACCCCATTTTTCATAAAAAGACGGGTGAAAAAATATCATTTACATGTTCGTTTATTTATTATCCCGTTACACATAGTGTGATCGGGTATATTAGTTTGTCAAAAAGCTTGTCAAATTGAAGGAGCCACAGACCCCATAAAATTTAAAATGTTTACCACGTCGTCGTCCTCTTTCTGTTTGTTGCTATGTGATCTTCATGAAGATATAAAGATTCTGAAATTTTAAACTTAAACTTTTCTCGGCAAAGACCACCATTTTTAGGTATCCCCCAAAAACTTATCGATTTTTTTTTTTTTAAAATACAATTATTATGACTGTACGCCCCCAATTGGGTAAAAAATATTTTGGTCATTCAGGGTCAAAACCATGTTCGTTTATTTATTTTTGTTCCAATGTTTTTTTTTTTAAATCGTTTATTTAATCCAACAATGGTCTAATTTGTTTATGATACGCTAACACAGCTAGTTGAATTGACTAAAGAAAGTAAACAGAAATCAAGAAGTCACTCATTTCCTACAATGAATCGCGAAAAGCGTCAATTGATGCTTAAATTGGTGAATCTCTATCATATAATCAGGAACCAAATCGTAATGTTGTAACGACAGCATATAGAGAAAAGGTTTATATTTTCAGAAATTCTATTCTAAAAACCCACTGAACCAAAAGCTCGTAGGAAATATCGCAAGCGATACTTACGCGAAAGATAAGCGAATAAAACTATCAAGAAAACACTAGCGAACGACACGCAAAGTAATCACCCGTCGCTCAGTTTGTGGCAGAGAAAGTTTCTTTCTCGAAGTATCGCTTACGATTCGTTTTCGAGACCATTACGATATCGTTTGCGAATCGATTCAGAAATCGTATACGAGACTCTTACGATATCGTTTGCGAATCGATTCAGGAGTCGTATACGAGACATGTTACAATATCGTTAGCGAACCTTTTACGATATCTTTCGCGACTCAAAAAAATGTATTCCCATTAATTTAATTACTGTTTAAAAATATACTTTTAGTTTGAATTTTATTCATGTTTTTTTTTTTTTAATATTTATTTAAACTAATATATTTAATATCAATTATTCTATAATAACATATTAGGCCGGTCAATTTTGACATAAAAATATTGATCAAATAACAATAATTCCCGGAGAGCTTGGGTTTACTATTACAAATAAAGTTTTAAAAATCCCCCTCGATCCTATGTGTGCTACAAAAGTTATTCGCGGTCAAAGGTCAAAATTTGAGGTTTTTTGGATATTCCTCGAAAACGGTAAGTTTTACAAACCAAGTTGTAGATCTTAAAATTCTCTACAAAAGTGGTCTTAATGATTTTTTTTCGTAAGAGTTACCATTCCTGAGATATCTCGATGCTAAGAGTCACATTATACATGATATGCACACATTTTCAGGCCACCTATGAGGTAGTGTTTTCGGCTCGTTTTTTTTTTCCGTGGTTTCCCCTGCTGGCCTACTCCACTAACTGTCATGACAATTTTAGTGTTTTTCTAATGTTTTTAGCGTGTGCCATTTAGGTTATTTGTGCTATTTCATAGCTCCAAAAAATTTATCAGTTTTGCTTTATTTGCAATAAACTTTTAACTGAAGATAAAGCAGTTGTGGTTGATCGTGGAATGCCACGTAGCACGTCAGGGTTCTACTCTAATTTTTTAAAAATGGCCAAAAACGCTATTTTTAGGGTTTTCAACCCCCTTTTTCTCGAAAACC
The DNA here is from genome assembly GCA_018903435.1 of Leucophenga varia. Taxonomy (NCBI): domain Eukaryota; kingdom Metazoa; phylum Arthropoda; class Insecta; order Diptera; family Drosophilidae; genus Leucophenga; species Leucophenga varia. The sequence goes on along the minus strand of JAEIFJ010000910.1, from coordinate 73,492 downwards.
TATTCCATTCGTACGCGCAACAAAAAGCGAAAGAAGAGACAATAAAAACACGTGGACTGTGAAGTAAAAAAAGTATTAATTTTATACCTAAAAAAATTAAGTCTTTTATATTAAATCGTGTTTAGTCGCCGAAAATTGTAATGAATGTTGAAAAAAGGTAAAGACTATATAAATAAGCAATTTTTATGTAATAATATGTACTACTATTGTTTTAAAATTATTGTTTTACCAGTGACCTGTTGAGTGGTGTATTTTTCTTTATATTTTGATTTCAATTATAGAAAAGTTAGTGATCCCCGTCTCGCCCTCAAATGAAACATGTTTGTTAATATTAGCTAAAGTTTTCTAATTCTATGTTTTTAATTTCAGTCACAACATTTTGATACTCTCTGTGTTATTCCACCAAGCTTTTTTGTAATGTCTGGCTTATACTATCGGCACTATCGATAGTTGGCGTTAGTTTTTTCCAAACCATATATAGTGGACGATAGTGCCATCGATAGTGCCTCGATAGTGCCCAATATAAAAATACGCTAGGAGCTTGATTCACGATTTTGGTCTTAAAAATAGTGAAAATAATTCGTGCAATTTGATTGCCTCTCCGTGCGTATTGATTGCAATTTGATTGCTCCTACGCACGGAGAGGTAAAGGTAAAGTATTACTGTAGTGAAGTATTTAAGAACTTGGCCTACTCGATGTTTTAAACAATTAAAACTTTTCAAAATCGGTTATTATAAAGTAAGTTTAAAACATAGCTTTTGGGTAATAGTTTATTTTATAAATATTTATTATTCTTCAGAATAAGCAATTAAACAAAGTGAAATACAAATAAGTGTTTTTATTGAAGGAAAATCCATCTGGTTAACCTGAAATTGAGTTTAAAAAAAGAATTAATTTTAAAGTATCGAACTTTTTTTTTTTAATTTTACTTTTATCCATAATTAGGGATCCATTTCCTGCGGCACAATGGCCCTTTCCAAAAACTGCCTCTTTATAATAATGGCGTTCGATCGCTCGTTTCCACGTCTACAACTGGCTTCTTGATTCAAAAAGTCAAAAAACGAGTGCCCATTAGTTGGGTTGACTTCCAAATTCAAACTAACTGCATTTTCCATGTTGCTTAAGGTCACCAACTCGTTTTCAAAGCAAATTGCAGCTTGCTCAGCATTAGTAATTTGTTGAAAACCAAACTTTTTGAATCTTGGATCCAATATTGTCGCCATTCTCGTTACAGTCCTTTTTTCATATGGGACAAACGCTTTTCAATGGAATATAATAAAACAGTTATCATATTTTTTCCAACATCAGTTCGCAATTGCGAAAAAATATGTTGGATTTTTCGAGTAAGTCCATATGTTAGTGGAATTATAAGTGGTATCGTAACATATTGTCCTCCTGATATTTTTTCGCTGACTTGTTGAAAAAGCGATAGAATTTCTTCCATATCCTTCAATACATTAATCTCTTCCGCATGAAACGGCAGCGGTGCATTTGTTGTTGACAATAGTACGGCAGCAATTTCTTCGTGGGTTGCTAATATTCTCTCGATCATGAAATAGAAGCTATTCCATCGAGTTGGAGTTTCTTGTAGCAACGTGTACTGAAAGCTTTCTTGCGCAATTTAAAGTTTTTCGTTTGCGATAGAGCATTTCTGGAAAAACTTGACGATTGTTTTACATTTGAGAATTAACCCGTTGGTTGCATCATCCTTAAATTTTAGTCCATCTTGGACAGCTAAATTTAGCGTGTGAGCAAAGCAAGGAATATTTCTAATTTTTAACAGCTCGCATGCTTTTATCATGGAGCTAGCATTGTCCGTGACAACACACACAGTTTTTTCGAGTAAACCCTTAAGATGCTAATACTTCTTGTAAAGTGTCTGCGATGTTTTGTGCCGAATGATTTGTAGCATCCAATGATTTCTTTGTCGCAATGAAGCCGTTTTCAAGCTGTAGCCATACACAAAGTGACAAGTCACTGTTAAGAAACATGTGTTAGCACGGGATGTCCATAGGTCGCAATATCGGAAATTCCTTCATATATGGTTGAAAGCTTTGCCGAAGATTCTTTGTACAAATCCATCATCAACACATTTTTTAAATGTCCACGACTTGGCAGCTTGTACCTACGGTCCAGTGCTTTGCTGTAATTTATAAAGCCTGGATCCTCTACAATGCTGTAGGGTTGACATCAATGGCAATCATCTCTGTTAATGTTCGATCAATAATCTTTTTCCGCGGTGCATTAGAATCATATAAAAGACATTTTATTGTGTATGAATCTATTGATCGCATGCTGGATCTGCAGCTGCGGCTTGTAAAGGGTATGCTGTTGCCCGCAAGAAAAACATCTGCATCTGTAGTGGTATCAGCTCCATCATCCTTTAAATTTGGATGAAATCTTTTCAGGTGATCTCGCAAATTTGACGCATTGCCGCTTGTCTTGTATTCTTTTTCACACGTCAGGCACTTTGCATATTTCTTGTCGTCTGATCTTTTAAAATATTTCCAATTTATTTCAGTGCTGTGTAAACAGAACTATCGTTGGCACTATCGAACACTATCGGCACCATCGACAGAAGACCGACTCGATAGTGCTCCACCATCGATAGTGTCGATAGTGCCATCGATTGTTTACCACCTCTAGTTTTTAACCCCATCGAAAAATTTAAATGGGGTTTCATTTGGGGGTGTTTACTGATCATAAAAATGCAAAAATAAAAATAATCGGCGGAGGGCTTTTTTTGTGTTCACATTTTTGTGATAATTTTTGAATAAATTGGATTTGGGACATACAAAATAAAAATTTATGTCGTGCTCGGCGGACCAGAGGGGTCATTTCATATGTATTTTGGGTCAATGAATCCGAATTTGAAGTCAGAATATAAAAGTTGGTTCAAGTTTTCATTCTAACCTCAAAAAACTGTAAATTTTGCTCAAATTTTAATACATACGACCTATTTTTTTAATGATTGTTATTATTATTGTTGTTTTTAGTATTGTTTATTTCTGAATATGAATTTAAAAAGCTAAGATACAAATTTCACTTTGATATAGGCAACGGAAGTATTTTTAGCCTCTGATTTCATACAAGATCGACCACTGTGCATTGGTGAAGTCGTTTTTGCGGTATATCTGACTTTTTTATTTATTTATTTATTATTTTTTTTTCTTAAGATTTAATTTTTAAATAATATTTTCATTTGCATATTCTTACTTATGCTAATGATAGTGCTATTCTAGCCACAGCAGACAGTCCTGTTGATACTTCAGATTTTCTCCAGGTGCAGTTAGATATAATGCAAAACTGGCTAAATAGTGGAATATTAAAGTGAATCCAATCAAATCTTTCCATATAACTTTTGCAACAAGGAGACAGGATTGTCCTACAGTTGTCCATTAACGGTTCACCTATACCCGTCACCAATTGTGCAAACTACCTAGGATTGCATTTGGATTGTCGATTGAACTATAAACAGCATATCTAAGGTTCAACAGCTTATGCACAAGACAAAAAGATTATATTGGTTAATTAATCCAAAGTCCAAACTCAGCTTTGAAAATAAACTATTATTATACAAGTCAATGTTAAAACTGGTGTGGACATATGGAATTCAGTTGTGGGGTACCGCAAGTAATTCCAATGTCGAGATTTTGCAAAGATATCAATCAAAAACTTTAAGAATGATATGTACTGCCCCCTGGTTTGTCAATAACAAATGCATTCACAAGGACTTAAATATATGTACAAGAAAAGAGAAAATTAGAAAAGCAAGTACTAAATATTTGGAAAAACTAGAAAACCACAACAACTCCCTTGCGGTAAACCTACTCAATAATAGTGAAGAGACACGCAGGCTTAAACGATTTCAAGTTCTTGACTTGCCGTTTAGACCTTTATAGTATTTAGATTTATTTATTCATCATAATATATTAGGATTTAGCTTATGTAATAATTAATTACTTTCCTAAACGGTTTGATGTTGTGTCCATAGGAGCACAATATACGATATTTACCAAAATATTGTTGTTATTCTACTTATTATCTTAAGATATGTTAGCTTGTAGATCAAAATTGTATTTAATAAAAAAAAATTTACATATAGTATTCTTAATCTCTAATATAAGCAAAGTTTTGTCGACCAGTGTTTTTATTAAACGAGACCAAGTAGTCTGCGCCAACTATAATTGAATAAGTCTCTATACAACCGCATAGAAAATGGACTGGAAACATATAAAAAAATTAGACAATATCCGTGGGATTCAGACCTAAGAAGTCTACTGTCGGCAAAATATTAACATTACGTCACATCTTACAAAATACTAAAAACAAACAAATCAACCTATAAACCTATAAGAAAATAGACTATAAAGCCGCACTCAACACACCGATGAGATCGAATTATAAATACCCAAACCGTTGTCAGGGCATTTTCGTTTTTTCTGATCGCTGTTTTTCTTTTAATTTTTTTAAAGGTGTTGAGATAGTGGTATCCATATATGATCCAGCTAATGGTGGAGAAGGAGAAATCTAGTCGGGCAGAGATCCGCAGTGCCCGAATAAGGCTGGCTAGGACAAGCAGTCGCTTTTTGCTTGAGCACTCTCTTCCTGACTGAACTAATGTTACTTAGCCCCTAGTCAGGCTTACCCTCGGTACGAGTCGGTTATGAGTATGGAAATGGAAGATTTGAGAAAAGAGGAACAACAACAAAGTGTGAAAAAGTCGTAGAAGGTATAAAAATTTCATTACGGTTTGCAGTTGTGTATCTGAAAACAATTCAAATTTGATTTTCATGTAGCATGTGCCGCAGAAGAGTTCGTTAAAAGTGACAATCTTCGGTTAAAGGCCCTATTAAAAATATTAAATTCAATCATGGTGAAAAGATTCGTGCTATAACTTGAGATAGAAATAAATATAATTTATATACTCTTTCTACCACAGACTTTGTTTAATGAACAAAATTAGCTCTTTGTTATTTCTTTAAGGACAAGGTGACGCGACTTCAGACAAGCGCTCTCTAATGCCGCATTTCCATTGAGCCGCGTTTTGTTATCGCGTTAACAATTTATCGAAAAACGCGGAACGGTGTTTCCATTGCGTTTTAGCGTTAGCGTTCGAGTTAAAACAGCTGATTTTGTTTGTTATGTAGTAAAAAAATTGTACAGGTTAAAAAAAATTTTTTTTTTTTTTTTTTTTTTTGAAAAACAGATTTTTAATATAACGAATGAATGTAGGTGTTGTTCCTTTAGTAACTGCTGTCCAATACGAGTATGATAAGGTAATCTGTCATTTGAATATATGCAGCTGAAGCTTTTATGTTAATGTTTATTTTTTGCGGTTACTTTGTCAGCTGTTTTCATAAGTATGCGCAACTTACGATTGCCAAATTATTCGAACCGATAAGAGAAATCGGTTTGAAATCGGTGTGAAATCGGTTTGAACGCGTGTTATCGAAAGTCGCGTTCAAAATTAATGCGACTTTTTCCCATACCTAACTGCCTATCTTTTTTGTATACGATTTAATGCGAGTTTGTCGAGTTTTTAACGCTAACGCGGAACGCGGCCTAATGGAAACGGGGCCTAAATAGTATCATATGTTGTGCCAGTTTAAAGTCTTACATCTTGGGAAAGCATTTTTTGAGTCTCGGAAAAGAATTAACGACCAAAAATATGAACCTTGAATATTAGGTGTCCATTTTCTAACTTATCGCATTTCAGATGGCTGTAAATCAGCCTTAAATTTGTCAAGAGTGTCAATCCTTGAATATGCCAATAAACAACGGATTGACACTCTTGACCAATTTAAGGCTGATATTTCAGCCATCTAGGAAATGCGATGAATTCGAAATGGACACCTAGCAGAAGCAACCTGTGACATCTACTACATTGGTCTTTAGAGACAATGCATATTTGGATGTGGCTTCGTGGTTAGGAGGAAACTACTTGGATTTGCAGCTATAGACGAGCGTCTAGCCACGATACGCATCAAGGGTAAATATTTCAACATTAGCCTAATATGTGTGTACACCCGACATTGGATAAAGACGATGTAAAGAAAGATGAACCCCCAAATTGGGAGAGAGGATGTCTTTCGACCAACCATCGGTAAATTTAACCTCATGTCAACACCAATAGTAAAGGAGAAAGGCAAATTGACTCTGCTGAGGTCCGTTACAATGTCACAAATAGCACCAGGTTCCAACACCTCGACTTCCACAAGGCAACTTTGCGCAGTGTCGTCCAAGGCATACGCATCTAAATTGACCACGTGGTGAACGATACTAGACATGCATCGAGCATGGTTAATGTACGAGCAAACAGAGGTCCCAACTTCGACTTGGACCATTACCTAATTATAGCCAAGGTACGTAGCAGACTTAGTACAGCACACGCCAAGCGAGCCATCACACAACCAAAGCTAGATGTTAGTAGGCTAAACTCGGTGATGCCCTGTCAACAAGGGTCTCTCAAGAGAGACTTCTCCGGCATCCTACTGTGAGGAGTGTCGCATGGCTTCGAAAGAGAAGAACATCGCATATGAGCGAGCCTTGCAAGCGGGAGCAACACGAGTTGTTGTTGGTCGATTCCAAAAGAAATGAAAAGAGAGGGGGAAAAGCGCCTTTTCAAACGCAAAAAGAAAGACCTATGTTAGAAAGGCGTGAGTTGGAGGAAAATGAGATGATGTGTGTCAAAAATCAAGCTCGAAAATTCTATCAAAAGAATCACATGGAAACGTGGTGTCAGATGTTCAGCAGTCTCTTTATATTATAGAGGAACCAGTTCTCTACCCAGCTTGGGTGAGGAGGGGAACAATACCGCAAGCGAAGAAAATGAGTAACTGGGATTGATAATGGAGCAACTAAACTATGCAGAGTTCTTAGAAAACAAAAATTGCTTAAAAATAACTTAGCGGCAGGCACAGACGAGCTACCCGCAGAGTTTTTTAAAACACGCAGCGAAGAGTTGATTGGATATGTGCGTCAACACTTATACAAAATCTTTCTCTGAATGCAGGTTCAGCGATTGGAACGAAAGTGTGCTGTGTCCAATCTTCAAGAAAAATGGCCCCGCAGTCTGCGCAAACTATCGTAGTATAAGTCTTCTACCAATCGCATATAAAATTCTGTCCGGCATCCCACCCCATCGATATCAAGAGATGCTTCAGACAGGGCGACGCGTTGACGCGCACCTTCTTCAATCTTATAATGGAGTATTTATGTTACTATATAAAAAGTTGACCAAAGGGGCACAGTTTTCTATAAGGACTTTCGGAGAGAGGTGAACGGGAGTTAGACGAAGTACTTGGAATCTATTCGCAGATCAACAACACGCCTTGGAGAATATGTGAGAATAAAAATTTCAACTTTGAGGTTATAGAAAACTTCGTCTACTTGGCATCAGAGGCATCCAAGAACAATGACATAAGCTTGGAAATCAGACGAAGAATTACTCTTGCTAGGCGATGCTACTTTGGTCGTGATAAACAAATGCGAAATAGAGTTATATCCAGAACAACAAAAATCAAACTCTACAGGACGTTGATACTGCCGGTCCTGATTTATGGCCTATAATCATGGGTCATGTCAGAAGCGAACAAATCAGCGTTGAGAGCGTTAGGAAAAAAATTCGTCGAATAATCATCGGACTTGTCTGAGTGGACACCATGTACTGAATGATGAGCTACATTAACTATAATAACAACATCGATGTAGTCAGTAGTCATATACCTTGTTTTACTATGCCATGAGCGGTATACAACACCTTGTTATTATTTCATCATTTTGAGTGTTAACAATGCTATGCTGCGTACAGCACCATGTCCACTTTAAATCTACTGTTGGCAACACTGCACAGCAATTTATTCTGGAATCTTCTCTGCAGTGTTGCCAATTTAGCTGATTTTCAGCTAGTTTTAGCCTATTTTGAAGGGCAAAAGCTGATTTTTTTCCGATTTAGCTGATAGCAGATTTTTTAGCTGAATTTTTTTATGTTTAGCATATTATTTTATTTTTAGATCTTCGTCTTAATAGCCCATTGACAAATCACAAGCGACAATTTTTTTTAGGACTGATATTAATGTATCTCCAATTTTCTTTTGCACTCATGTATTACATATCCGATTAGCTGTTTTGTTGGTATAGTGTACAAATTGACAATTGATTTTTAAATTTTGTGTGTAATATGCCAACAGAATATAAGCAGAAATTTCGGGACGCGTGGCTTCAAATGCCAGATTTTAAAGATTGGATTGGCAAAGATTTGACCGATACAGCAAGAGCGTATTGCAAGTGCACCTTTTCGGCTAAATTGTGCAAATTAAAAGCGCATGCAACCGCCAAGAAGCATAAAGATGCAACAAGCTGCTTGGTAAATTGAGTTTGGGCCGCTGCCCACAAAAAATTTTTTTAATTGTCTTTGCCTTGGTCAAACGCCAAAGTTGAACGATTATTCAGTTAAATGAACATTGAAAAATCCAAACTTCGGAATAGATCAGAAACACTTAATTCAATTTTGTGTATAAGGTTGTACTCGCTCAAATTTTTATCCTATTTTTCATTATTGTTTAATATCTAGATACGGACTCCAACGGAATGACAAATGTTGCTATAATTACGAAGTAACTCAAAAATATTTAAGAATGATAGGAACAAACCAGATTTATAATAATATCGACGATGAAATTGATTTAGGTTATATTGTTGCACTTCTATAGAATAGTTAAATAAAGTAAAACATACTTTAATAAAATTTAGCTTAATTTTAGCTTATTTTGTTAACAAATTTAGCTTATTTTGGCTGATTTTTTTCATGATTTAGCTGATTTTTTCGGATCAGAGTTGGCAACAGTGCTTCTCTGACTAGACTAAACAGAAAAATTGTATCGTTCAGTAAAGCAGCGATGTGATTTTTTAAATCTGCAAACGATACGAAAGACGTGAGTAACTATTAAAATACTAACTTTACGATTTTTAAAAATTTTGATCATTGTGCAAAGGAAATAGTGAAAAAAGAATTATGTTGCAAGTACTTCTCTATAAAGTCTTTTTCTGAATATACGTTTTTACATACAATAATAATTTTAACAATTAATATTTCATTATAAATCGTTTAAAATGAATATACATGCATATTATATGCAAATTGTGCACAAAGGTAGAGGGAGATAGACATATTTAATTTACTCATTTGACCGCAGTTTGCTTTCATACTGAGTAAAACTTACCAAATTATTTAAGTAAAATAGAAAAAGACAGTGGTGGTTTTAATTAGCATGAAAGTAAACTATGGTGAAAATAATACAGAAAATATGTACTAACCATTTACAAAGCTATAGTATCATAATCTACACCTATCTAATCATGATTCCATATCCATATGGCTGAAATATTTTAAACAATACAAGGTAAAAATCTTCATACTCACATATTGTCTAAGTTTGACAAACATGCCGGGCGAAAAATTTTTGTCAGAAGCTTAAGTTAAATCTGAGTGTCGTCCAATTTTGACATTATCGGCTTGTCAAACTATGCGTCATTACTGAAAATATCTCCCTGTACACTTTCCCAGGAAGTAGCGCAATGTACATGTTTGGTAAAAATTCTTCTGCCTAATATTTCATTTTTATATATGGTTTCATCCATATTTTGCATATAAGTTGGTGCGTCGTCGCCGTCAGTCAATTTTTAGAAAAACTCTGCAGAGAGAATAGTTCGCCGTTAAGAAGTGCCTCGTCACCAGGACCTTTATCCGTTGAGGTTTCCATGTTGATCTTTGGCGAAAAACACTAAAGTTTCAAAGGTAACGGGGTGAGCTACAAAATTTCTTTTAATTTTTAAAATAGTTCCTTATAATTAAGTTCTTAACTCAATGCTGACCCAAATTTAAAACAAATAAAAAATCAAAAATTATAATATTGATAAATAATATTTGTTCAACTACTCGTTAAAATAAGCAAAGACATTCTGACAACGAGCCTAAATTAGTTTTGTGCATTTGATACATGATTATGTTTATAAACCAATTCAATTTCGTTGAACTCTAGCGAAAATAGAATTGAGAACAAATCTCAATATACGTGACCAGACCGATATCGATTTCAGATAGATAACAGTTCGATAACAGTAGAATCAGCATGGCGTAGTCTCGCCGGTTAACAAACACAAATACGGATGGAATGTTGCGCGAACATAAATATTTATTTAAAAGCATAATTATTTGCGATTTAATGCGTCTTTTGTGTGACAGTGAATTTAAATTTAATTGCTACTTTAAAATGTTATTTATTATTTTCCAGTTCGGTTAAGAAAGTTTATAGAACTAAACTGAAACGCGAAAAACGTTTACATTTTAAACACGTGAAAAATCGCCATGGCTGAGAAACTTCAAAGTGATTTTGACTTCAATTTTGATTTAGCTGAATTTACAGTTTCTCCAGAAAGTACTAACCTGTTGGAAAATTTGTGCCCAACGAATTCGAATGGAAATCGGATAAAGCGTCCAAGTCGCTCCATGCGTAAAAATGATTTGTGCAAGCGTATTGCCGATACAGATACTCTCATAAAACAACATCGCGATTTACAATGCAAGTTAAATAAACTATATGAAGCTGAGAGAAGGCAGCGCATCAATGTGGAAGAGAAACTCAAAATCTCGGAACAAAACCGTAAATCATTCAAAAACCAATTTATTTCGTGTGAACTGCAATGTGAACAGCTGCGTGCCAAATTGGAAGAATCTAAATTACCAGTTGAGATAAACAGTTTAATTACTGGTTATATTCGATTGACTAACCAAACTGCTGCTGTCCATCCGCAATTGGTGTACAAATCGGAACTCGACATGCTGAGCGCGCTGAAAGAGCATTGCACTAAAAATAATATTTGCTTGCCAAAAAGTCCAAAGAAGAAGAAGTCATTGGAGAACGATCTTCGGAAGCCAGGCGTTAGTTTAGTTGACAAAGCCATTGACTGTTGTATATGGAACTCATCGCCAGTTCATCGAAAGCCAGACACATGTACTCGTGGTACTCAATGCGAGTATGTCCAAGACTTGCAGCGCAAGTCTCAAGCAAATCATTCAACATCAACAGCAAGTTTGATAGAGCACTTGGATGTGGGCACAATGTTTCCTGAACCCATACCGTTTGGGCGAGTTTATGAAATACTTGATGAAATGAGTGAATGGAATGTTATGCCTCTAAGTCCAATACCCGAAATTAATGCAGTTAAATCGTCTAGCATCGGTACATGTACCAAGCTCTGTGATATTCATAAAGAAATCAATTATGTTTTTTCTAATATGAAAATTAAACGTTCAAAATCTCGAACACCTACACCAGCAACGAACAGTCCTTATGTCAAAATAGAAACAGATTTAGTGACAGAAATGCGTACTATTTTGGTTGAATACCTTAATAGACATATACAGTCAAACGAAGAGTTGCAACCGATCTCTTTAACATCTACTATTCCAGCCGAATTAATGATACAAATTTGGAAGTCACTTATACAAATCTTTATTTTAACTTGTGAGAAAAGCGAGGAATACACAGGCATTCTAAAAAGTAAGAACTATAATTTATGTAGTTTTCCTACAGTAAATAATCAAATATTTTCAGAAGTTGAAGATACATCACCAGATGCGTCTACAATGGAGGAATGTCTGCAAAACGAAAGACTGCAAACACATACTATGGCTTCCCTTAACATGGAAACATCGCGTAAGATCCAAAATTCTCAACATGATTTACTAGTTACAAATGTCCATGCTGATAAATATGAATATTCCAGTGGAGAAAATGGTGAGTATTATAATTTATGCAACTCTTTAAGCATAATTAAACAACTTATAAGCTACTATATTACAGAATTGGAAAGCGAAAAAGAGGACCTTAATATTCCATTCATTAATCCTATGGTTTCAGAACATTTCCATTTTGAAAGTGGTGTGAATCGTAGCGGACTATGCAATACTCAAGATCTTTCTTCAATCGATGAAAGCGTAAATGGAATAAAGCAACCCGGACCATTGATTTCAAAGAACACTAAATATAGTTACCAACCTGATTTATTTGCCGTTGCAGACACCTGTGTCAGTACAGATGAAGATAACAAAACAGACATGCAGAATGAACAGCGATACAGCGGAGTGTGCAATCCTCAAAAACTAAATCAGTCATTAGTCGAACCATGTACAAATAATGAAGTTTTAAATTCAGAAAATGATTTTGATATAAGACGCATACACTTATATCCTAAAATTGAATCTGCGACCAAATCATTGAACCATGAGCCTGAAAATTGCCACAATAAGCCAGTATTTAATGCGGAAAATGATAATATGCAAATTGGTAAGTATTTTTGATACAAATAATTGAAACCTTTTTAGCTGGATCGAGCACCAAAATAAATATACACAACAATACAAGAATATTGCACTTTGATCCCTTAAACCTTAGGTCGAATATGCTTAGAGGATTAAAAAGAAATAGGGAAATTATATCAGGACGTAAATACTGGTTGTATGTGTGGCATTAGCCAGGTTAAAAAAACTAAGATCCCTACAACAAAATATATTGAGGTTGGGGAGCATAGGCTGTTGTGATTTCGTTATTTATTTTACGCTGTAATATATCCATCGAGTCTGGTAGTGTTTGTTTTTTTTTTTCTTTTGATCTAACTAAAATATTTAAAAAACTTTGTTTTATTTTGCCCTTCAAGTTTGCTAAATAGTATTTCAGTTATTTTATTTTACACTGTAATTAAATTTATGTAAACGTTTCCTTTTTTTGTTTTTTAGCATATGACTGCAATTCCGTGGATATGTCTATAGATCAATCTTCTTCAAATTCTCAAGGAGGTATTTTATTTTAATTTGTAATTTAATTTATCTAAATTTTTACGTTTTCGTTTATTTTTTTTAGCAGATGACTGTACTTCAACTGATACGTCAACGGATCAATCAGCTTCAAATTCTCAAGGAGGTATTTTATTTTAATTTGTAATTTAATTTATTTAAATTTTTACGTATTCGTTTAATTTTTTAGCAGATGACTGTACTTCAACGGATACGTCAACGAATCAATCAGCTTCAAATCCTCAAGGAGGTATTTTATATTAATTTGTAATTTAATTTATTTAAATTTACTTTACGTATTCGTTTAATTTTTTAGCAGATGACTGCACTTCAACTGATACGTCAACGGATCAATCTTCTTCAAATTCTCAAGGAGGTATTTTATTTTAATTTGTAATTTAATTTTTTTAATTTGTAATTTAATTTATCTAAATTTTTACGTTTTCGTTTATTTTTTTAGCAGATGACTGCACTTCAACTGATACGTCAACGTATCAATCAGCTTCAAATTCTCAAGGAGGTATTTTATTTTACGTTGTAATTTAATGAATCAAAATTTTTATCTTTTCGTTTTTTTTTTTTAAGCAGAAGACTGCACTTCGCTAAATACGTCAAAGGATGAATCTGCTTCAAATTCTCAAGGAGGTATTTTATTTTAATTTGTAATTTGATTTATTTAAATTTTTACGTATTCGTTTATTTTTTTTAGCAGATGACTGCACTTCAACTGATACGTCAACGGATCAATCAGCTTCAAATCCTCAAGGAGGTATTTTATTTTAATTTGTATTATGATTTATTTAAATTTTTACGTATTCGTTTATTTTTTTTACCAGATGACTGCACTTCAACTGATACGTCAACGGATCAATCAGCTTCAAATTCTCAAGGAGGTATTTTATTTTACGTTGTAATTTAATGAATCAAAATTTTTATCTTTTCGTTTTTTTTAAGCAGAAGACTGCACTTCGCTAAATACGTCAAAGGATGAATCTGCTTCAAATTCTCAAGGAGGTATTTTATTTTACGTTGCAATTTAATGAATCAAAAATTTTTATCTTTTCGTTTTTTTTTTAAGCAGAAGACTGCACTTCGCCGGATACATCAAAAGATCAATCTGCTTCAAGTTCTCAAGGAGGTATTTTATTTTACGTTGTAGTTTTATTTATGTAAATTTTTACCTTTTCGTTTTTTTTTTTAGCAAATGGCTGCAATTCGCAGGATACGTCATCAGATAAATCTTCCTCAAATTCTCGTGGAGGTATTTTATTTTACGTTGTAATTTAATGTATCTAAATTTTTAACTTTTCGTTTTTTTTTTTTTTTTTTTTTTTTTAGCAAAAGACTGCACTTCGCCGGATACGTTATCAGATCAATCTTCTTCAAATTCTCACAGAGGTAGTTTATTTTACGTTTTAGTTTAGTTTATCTAAGTTTTTATCTTTTCTTTTCTTATTTTTTTTTTTTGCAGAAGGTTGCAGTTCGGTGAATATGTCATTAGATCACGATGTTTCAAATTATCACGGAGTCTCATTTGTGGCGGAATTTTTTTACAATCTCGAAAGTAAAGATTTGCTTGAGCAACTCGATGAAAACGAAAAAAATTATTAGAAAAAGAGGAAATGATAATCAATTATATGGATAATCCCACTGATAATGATGAAGTAAAATCGTGTCTTTTATATCAAAACTTGAAGGAATTTAACGATACAAACCAACCGTTGGACCATTCGATCGGTTTACCTTGTGAAAGCGTTATGTCGTTTGACAGTGCTCGGAGTCACCTAACGGCGACTCTCTTGTAATTGATGAAAGTTGCGAAGAGCAATCACCAAATGAACCAAATATACGTAATGAAAACCTATATGCCCCGGCTGCATTCGACAATAATTTGTTAGAATCCTATGAAATGCTCAAAGAACCCGATCAAAACGCAATTAAACCAGTTTTGCCGAATCGTAGGGGACGTAAAAGAAAATCTGAAACTGTTTTGCCAACTGAAATTTGCCCAAAATTGTTTAAACGTTCAGCACGTCTGGAAGCCAAGCGTTTAAATTTGAGTTACGAAAATACGGAGGATCTGAACAGTTGCTCTGTTCAACAAGAAATGTGTACTATTAAAAATAGCAAACAAACGCGAACGCCAACTAATAATATTAAATCTAACCAAAACTCAAACTGTGATATTTTGTTAACAGAAAATTGTTTTAGCAATGCAACAAATTTTGAAAACACCAACATTGGTACTACAAGTGATACAATTTATGAATCACCAGCTTCGCCTTCGAACGTGTACAGCAACATAGATGAGACTCCTTTAAATATACCAATGGAGCTGAGTGTTTCTGATTATTATCTCAAAAACCAAGATTGGACACAAATTATTCCAAAACCAACACAGTTGCCAAAAACAAAAAGATTTTCTTCACAAAAAAAGAAAGATATGACTACAATTGTAGGAATATATCTAAAAACTCAGGGACTTTCGGAGCTGTGTATGATAAAAAATAACAAAGAACTTTTTCTAATGCAACTATTAGAACACATTCAGGAGATACCAGATTTAAATTTAAAACCGGTTTTACTGTCGTTGCATCGCAGTGAAACCGTAGGCATTGCTGAAATAATGAATAATATTATCGACAAACTATGCAAACAAAAGTACACTGAGAGACCAAAGTCAACAGCGGCATTAAATTTAACTAAAGCTTATCTCGAATGTATAGATCTGCAGAGGATGTTAGCACCGAACTATAAAAATCCCGCACGAATTTTCATCGTTCAAATTTTATATTTCTATCAACACGAAGCCATGCGTTTAGTCTACGAAGTACTATGCAAATTTCCAACTGTTCTGCCACATCGAGATACTCCTGATTACGACGATTCGGATGCGATTATTACAGTCATTAAACATGAACTGATGAAATATAAATACAATATGAACGATGTTGAATCGTGTGGACGTGAAATGATATCCAAGCTGCGTTATGAATATTATTTCAAACCATACGCACCGACTTTTAAAGAAGTTCTCGTGCAGTTAATGCAAAATTTTAAAGCGGGTCAACTGCAACACCTAGAAATGGCATTTTCGCTTTTCTGTAAGCGAATGCCAACAAAGCTTGCTATTGATGAAGTAATCAACGGTCAACTTGTGCCACTAGCGCATTCGTATTATGATTTGGCAAATCAGTCAACCGCTTATGATGAGCGTTTGGAAACTTTAATTGATTGTATTTCGATTACGGTGAAAGCATTGCCCTTGGAGAATGATGTAAAAGTGTTTTTAGATCTTTTTAAACGATTTTATACACAAGGCTTCAGGACTTCGATTCAAGAAGCAGCGGTACGCGGTATAATTCGATTGCAACGATTCGGCTTTGTCGCATGCAATTTAGCACTGCGCGAATTTCGTCCTAGTTATATGCTTCAAGCCAAAACAACAATTATGTTGCGCACGTTTGCGCAGCGAAGTTCACAGTTTCAAAAAATAAAAGGATGAGCGAAACGTGCAATCGCAAGGCCGGAAGTCCGCTGAAACGTGGACCAAAAAGAAGCCCCGCTGCTGCGAAAAGAGCCAAAAAAGCAAAGTCTGCTAAGCATTCATAAACACAGCTTGGCAAACAAGAAAAATACGCTTAACTATTTGTATAAACTAGAATTTAAAACAAACAAATTGTGATTTCGCATTAGCATAAAAATAGAAAAAAAGTAATTGGTAATTTAAATTATATGAAGAGCTGTACACTATAATTAAAAAAGTTAATTTATTTATAAAATGTAAATAAACAAAATAATCTAGAAGAAAAATCCTAATATTTAAATAAATTATTTTAAATTTAAAGTTGAAATATTTTATTGTATGTTTTTCAATTATTACTAGGTTCGCGCCTAGTGGTGGAAATTCTACCTTAAAGCCAAGCCGGATAGTGCCAGAAATTTAAAATTTTTAAATTGTATTTTTTATTACACAAAACATTCCAAAACAAGGAAAAACGTTAACTTCGGAGGAACCGAAGCTGAAATACCCGTTACACAAAACTTTTTATATGTTCACTAGGCGCTTATATTAAATTTCACGATGAATTTGATTAAATTTGTATGGAGGCTTTTTGTAATATTAGCCCGATCTTAACCATATCGATGGAGTTGACATTAGAATTGATTTTACCAAATTTGAATTGAATTCATTCAGAAAAAATAAATGTTTTCATACAAAAATTCGAAAATGGGCGGTATATTTGTATGGGGGCTATACCTAAAAGTGGGCATGGAATTTTGGTTTTGACACTCGATTACAAAAGAAATGTTTTTACCCAATTGGGAGGGAATACATTCGTAAATAATTCCTATTTTCATACAAAAATTTGAAAATGGTCGTTTAATTTGTATTGGGGCATGAGAAAAGAAATGTTTTTACCCAATTGAGAGCGAGTACATTCATAAATAATTACTATTTTCAAACAAAAAATCGAAAAAAAAACGATGCTTGTATGGGGGCTTTCTAAAAATGGGCGTGGCACTCTCATTTTCAAACTTAACCTAGTCGTTGCCGAGAAAAGCTTAAGTTTAAATTTTCAGTTCAATATCTTTAACACTAAGCGAATGAATCTCATAGCAACAAACAGACGGACATGGCTAGATCGATTCGTCTCATCGAGCTGATCAAGAATATATATACTTTATGGGGTCTCCGATGCCTCCTTTAATGCGTTACAAACTTTTGGACACACTGAATATACACGTTTACACTAAGTGTAACGGGTATAAAGATCATGCATGGGATGCTATATGATTTCGGATTAAAATAAAACAAAAACGTAAGTCTGTGTGTTTAAAGTAAAAGAGTCGAAATTAAAACGAAAAGAGTACGAATGAAAGTAAATAAGCAATAGAGAAACATTCAGTTGTACTCACTCTATACTCATTGTGCTGTTCTCTTAACAAAGTGCAATTTCATAAATTTTAATCATTTCTATTAAACAATAATTGAAGCAAAATTTCTTGAATATCCGTCGACTCTCAATACTCTCCTACGAACGTGTTTTATACACTAATAAACATAATAGTAAGTACACTAGCATGCTTGCATGCCCTATCTCCTTTACTTTTGAGTGTGAAGTGATATTATGAAATTCAAATATAATCAGTATGAGAACATATTTTGGTAACAATTTCTTAAAAGTTTATATTCGTTCTTCAAATGATTTTTTATTTTTATCTATGTTTTCGTTACATGAATGTACAATAAAAATAAATAACTATACTCATTTTCAAGAAAACTTTAAAAATATCAATGCAAAGGCAAGCTGTGCTAGTGTACTTATTATTTTGGCCATAAGTGTACATTTTGTGTTAATGTGAATTAATTTAATACGTTAAAATATTGTATGTTAAATATTTGTATTGAATTTTCTTAGCGTAATACATAATACAAATCATTTCGTAATGTGTGCATATTTATTTAAATTGATTAACTTATAATAGATTATTCTAACAATATGTTACAATTTTAAACTTAAAACTATAATTTTTAATTAAGTAAGGAATATACATTGATTGCACAAAGAAATAATAAATTTTTACTAAATATTTATCAACAAATAGGGGAATAGAATACATTTAGATGCTTGAAAAAGGTTTACACATAAGCTTTTATAAGTGAATTTATAACATTTCACTTTACATTAGTTCTAATTGGGATCTTATTTGGTTAAGTGCTTGTTGTAGAAATGCGTTGTTGTTGTTATTATAAATCTACATTAAACTATAAGTTTTTACTTTTCTTTTTTTAATCGATATTATCAGTTGAATTCATTTGTAAGATTATTACAAATTGATCGCATTCATTTTGTTTAGTATAAAAATTGCGACAAACGATTTGTAAGGTACTTCATGTGAATATTTTCTTTACGAATGCCTATTATATTTATTAGAAATAGTTTCGACAGTGAACGTCACCAGTAGTTGTTGTTGAACATCTTTTCGACTTCATGCTACAGAATCTTGTTTAACTGCAGAAAAACAAATTTATTAATAAGTTTTTAGGTTTTTTTTTTTAAATTTAAAAAAATCATAATTACCAGAGAACGGCGTTGATTTTCTTTCCTCTAAAGCTACTTGTTGTTGTTGTGGTGAGAATTTCAGTACAGCGGCGATGACTTTCACAAGCGTTTCCGTTGTTTGTATTACCCGTTAAGTACTACATTTTTTTTTAAAAGAAAAGATTTAACATTATTCTTAAAATAGATAAATTTTGTGGTGTATTCGGTAGGTACGAAGTATCTTTATTTATAATCTAAGAGTTTAATATTTTCGAATAATTTTTTTTTGTGTATTGACAGCTTAGACACTGGGTTTGGTAAACTGAGCGAATGAATCACCTCTCAACAGACGGACATTGTTAATCAAGAAAATATATACTTTATGGGGTCTACGAAGTCTCCTTTATGTTTAGCGGGTATAAACAGATTTTATTAAATTAATTTTAGAATAAGTTTGTTTTGAGCATTCTTTTTTAATTCCACTTCCGAAAGAAGTGATCGAGTTTTATCGAAAATGGAAAAAAAAATTTTGGCTGTTCACATTATACCAGATTATTACATCCGATCATTATTTGAGTAAGATTTGAAAAAAAAAACTTTTAATCAAAATTTGTATAGATTTAAAATATAGATTTATGACCTAATATATAAACCTGATATACGCACAAAATCTTAATATATTTTAATGCTATTTAATGGGTTTTTTAATATGAAAATTATCCTTATCAAATTTGAAGTAGACTGTCCATTCCATACATTTATAAAAACTTAAAATATCCCTTTTTTCTTAAGGGTACAGAAAACTTCTATAATTCGTTTATATTTATTTTTTTTTTTTAACAGTAAAAAATGAATGGAGTATCTATATTGAGCTGACGCGACGTTATTTTGGTAAAATCTTTCGATAAAAACTTTTATAAACAAAAAGTAACTAAATAAAAAAAAACTTACCTGGAACATAATATTTTTAAGATATTCAAACTCGGTATTAGCCGTAATACCTTCATTGTGCTGCATGGAAACCTATAAATTTGTATTTATACAATTAATATTTTGTAGAATTAAATTAATTTTATGTTATGCTTCCACTAGCATTCGCGTCAGCGTTAATCTGTTGCTATCGAAATCAACGCCTACTGCATATGTATACAAATCGCTTTCACTTTATACTTCCTAAAAATGTACGTCTTTAGTAGACGTTGCTTTTGAGCAACAGATTAACACAAACGCCAATGCCAGTGGAAACGTAACATTATAAAGCTTACCAGGGTTTCATCCAGTTGACGTGATAGCTTAGCATTTTGTAATTTTAGACGTTCATTTGACTGTTCGATTATAAGGTAGTTCTGACATTTTTGTTCTAAGAATAAATTGCGATTATTTACGTCTTGCACTTCATTCATAATCTCTTTTAGCTTTGTTTCCATTTCCGCCTTTTCCTTCTCGTTAATATCTTCCTTAGTTTCAACATTATTTTCCATATTGAGTAGTATTTTCTGAGCCTGAAGACCAGCACGCAATTTTTCCAGTTCCATAATGCGTTCTGCCATTTCTTTGTTATTTATTTGAAGATCTTCAATTTCTTGTTGCATATTTCGATTTTCGGCGCTTGATTTGTATTTCAAATCCTCCAGTTCTCGTTGCAATTGATCGTTCAATGAGCGCAAGTGTTCAGCATCAGCATTGGCCGTAACTGGTGATTTCTGTTGTTCGGTTGCTTCGGTTTTCTGTATAAGTGCACGCTCAGCCGCTTCGACCTTGAATTCTTCAATGAGCTTAGATTTTAATGTAAGTTCCTCATTGATTTTGTTGAGCTCTGCATTTAATGCTGAAATAGCATCATTGTGACTTTCACTTTCATTGCGTAATATTTCATTTTGTTTTTCAAGTTCCACTTTTAGCTGTGTCATTTGATTTTTGTGTTGCGTAAGCTCTAAATTAGACTTCTCTAGATCGGTCTTTGTATCGGTGAGTAGATTTTGTGTTTGCAAGAGCTCCTTTTGTATAGAATCACTTTGCTGTGTTACAAAGTTTGCGTGCTCCGACTGACGCGTCAGCTCTACGTTTTGTTCCTCCAATAATGTTTTTAGCTTAGATACTTCGTTGTTAACAGCTTCGTACAGCGTTATTTTCTCTTTTAACTCCACCGTATGCTGCTCAGCATTCTCCTGAAGTACATATAACTCGCACTGTAGTGATTTGAGTTTATCTTTGAGTTCCGCACTATCATGGTTTTTGGTTTGCGTTTCTTCTTTTGCTAAAGCTAGTTCGGTTTCCAAATGTTTTGCGTGTTTGTTAAGATATTCGATTTCAATTTCCATTTCATCGTAGCGTAACAATTTTTGTGTCTGCTCCTCGCTTATTTTCTCAGCATCATGTGCGGCAAGTGCTTTTTGTAGCTCATCCAGTTGAAGTTGATATTTTTGTCTCACTGTTTCGATTTCTGATTTCAGCGCAACATTAGATTCATTCAATCGCTCAACGTCGGCTTTAGCATTGTTATAATTTTTCTCGAGTTTGGCTAGCTGTAATAAATTTTCGGACTTATTTGTAGCCAGTTGTGAGTTCAAATCTTGTTTTATTAATCTAAGTTCTTCCAATTCTTTCACTGTGGCATCGTAGGTATTTCTTAGTGATGCTAGTTCTGCGCTTAAACTTTGTTCTAAATGTTTTAGCGCTTCAATATTTCTCGACTGCTCTTCATTTGTTTCCAATTTAGTTTGTAATGTTGAAATGGTCACATCCTTTTCAGCCAACAGTTCTTTATGTGTTTCAAGCTGAGTTTTTAAATTTGAAATTTCGGCTGCGCCAACCTCGAATTGAGCAAGTGCGTTTGAGTTTGCCTGTTCCAAACGTTTAAGCTCGACAATTTCAGCTTCTAGAGACGTTTTTGTCTGTTCGTGATTTTGCAAATCAGCTTGCGCACACTTTAATGCGTCTTCGCTTATAAGTTTCTCTTTTTTCCAAGGAATCGCATTTGTCTTGCAGCGTACGATGATCATGATCCATTAGCTCCTGCGTATTGTGCAAGCGCGAGTTTTCGTCTAAAACTTGTTTCATTTTTTCATTTATCTTTTCCAGGTCGTCTTCGGCTGTCTGCAGTTTTAAACGTAATTCGCTAATGCATGCTGCTTCGGAACTGGCATACTGACGCTCTCGCTCTGACAATTGTTTTTCGAAATGATTGTTTAATTCTTCAAGCGAGCAGTTACGTTCCGATAACTTTGTATTCTCACATTTGATCTGGTCTAACTCAGTTGCTGCTGTTTGCGCACGTTCCTCACTCTGCTGCCAAAGCTCACGCAGCCGCTCTGTGTCGACATTAACATCCTTTTGCTGACGCATCATCAATTCGATCTTCGCCTCCAATGCGCTCTTCTCAGACTCTAAAGCTGCGTGTGATTGTTGCACTTGTTGCATGTGCTCCTCCATGCTGCTTATCTCTTGAAGAATTGAATTAACACGTTCCTGTAGCT
The DNA here is from genome assembly GCA_018903435.1 of Leucophenga varia. NCBI lineage: Eukaryota > Metazoa > Arthropoda > Insecta > Diptera > Drosophilidae > Leucophenga > Leucophenga varia. The sequence continues at coordinate 51,112 of JAEIFJ010000910.1, read as the reverse complement.
CATTTTTCTCAGCTTCAATTTGAAGCGCCTTTTGTAATTTCTGTTCACGTTCAGTTACTTCGGATTTGAGTTTGTCTATTTTCGAATTTAATTCACTAAGTTTGCTTTGTTGTTGTTCGTTTTGTTTTTTCTGTTTGTTTATTTTATTGTTAGCTGTCTTTAATTCTTTCTCTTTGGCATCCAATTGCACTTTTATTTCATTTAATTGTGTGTTGTGAGTTTCTGTTGCCTTTACCAAATCATCTTTTAGTGCGCGAATATTTTCATTTTCTGTGTAATCCCCCTGTTCACGATACGCAAGAATATCACGCTCCAGTTGCTCAATTTTAAGTTTCTGCTGATCTACCGTGGTCTTCAGTTTAGTTTCTTCTTCCTTTTCAGCGTTTAATGTTGCAATTGTTTCACGTTCTGCTTGCAGCACATTTTCAATATCTCGAATTCTCCGTTCACTTTCAGCCAGTGTTACTCTAAGGATGTCATTATCATTTTTAGTTCGATTAAGTTCGTTGTCAACTTCGGCCAAGGAAACTTCATTTTGCTGATAGCGCTGCACCATTTCGTTGAGTTGTGTATTATGTTGGCGCAGTTCGTGTAGATTTTGTTCGCTTTCAGCTTTATTACTGTTAAGCTGCTCCTCCAGTGTTGCAATTTTTTTATCCTTCGCAGCAAATTCGGCCTTTAGACTGTTTAAGATGTGCTCAGTTGCGATTAATTTAGCATCTGTCTCCTGTTTTGCGATCTGCAATTTTTTGATTTGTTCTTTGCTGTCGCCTAATTGCGTTTCCTTTTCTGCAGATGCTTCCAACTCAACTTCAAGTTTTTTCAATTTAATTTGTAGCTGTTTTACTTCAGTTTCTTTATGCTCCAGTTCCGTGTGTATGGCTTGTTTCGTTTGCGCCAGCAGCAATACATTTTCCTCTTCTTGTTTGCTAAGCTTTGCTATTGTCGCTTTTGATATTTCAAGCTTTTTACTAAGCTTCTCAAAATCCGTTTCACGTTGCGACAATTGTTGCTCCAAATCAGTAATATTCTTTTGCAAGGAATCGCTGATCGTAGTTGTTGTCGTTATCGTTTGAGTTTCATTATTTGTATTATTTTCGGCTTTATTTTCATCTAAATCAATTAACGATTCGTTTTTCTCCGTGTTAATGACTGCGGTTATATTTTCTGGATTTTCTCCCAACAGCTTTAATTTGGTCTGATATGCTTGCATTTTGCAATTCATATCATCCATTTCCATGCGGAGCGCCTCTTCTAGATGTGCTTTTGCTTGTTGTTCCAGAGAGCATTGCTCGCGTAGTTCATTGATTCGTCGTATTGCTTTTTCTTGCGTTTCAACCAAAACAGACTGTAAAATAAAAGAAATTAGTTATTATTTATCAACAACTTACAAAAAAAGATAAAAATGAAAAGATAAAAGCGTATTTGACGTGACTCATTTTCACAACTCACTCGTGCCTTGCTGCTGTCATGCTCTAGATCTTTGTATTTCTTCGCAAGATCAGTATAGCGACACCGATATTTGTTATAACGATCCAGCGACTTCTTATATGCATCATACAGCTGTTCCTTAGTGATGACATCTAAACGTGTCGTTGATGCAGAATCTTCCATTTCGCTACCAGATGCATCAAAATCAGATTGCAAATGATAGACCTAAAATAAATTAATTATAGTAACAATAACTAAAACTAAAGTTGCATTCATACAGCTGGTGCATCGTAGGATGGTAGGCGAAAGGAAACATCACTCGCCATCGATGAGTTTGATAGTTTTCGTGTCCGTGACACAGCGCCACTGCTACCATTGTTTAGTGATTGCGTGGAGGAGCGAGCACGGAGCGAGGTACCTAAAGGCAGTTTCTGTGGCCTATAAGGCGAGTTTTGCGGTGTATCTGTAAGTGCATAGTTTACAATTAAATAATTAAAATCAAAAAGTATAAAATGAAGCAACAAATACCCTCTTCGGTGATGCTGAAGAAGTTCTCACTGGTTGCATTTGTGTTGTTGCTATCGGAGCTGCTTGGAGTTGTACTGGATGATGAACTAACAGCAGCCTAAGGTTGAATAGGCGAAAAAATAAACAAAAATAAAATTAAGGTACTGGTAAGCGTTGCAAGTTTCTAGGTCCTCGCACAAACCTACACGAACATATGTTAGTATGTTTGTGTTTACAATATTTCGCAGCTGTTCGATATGGTCAAAATGCAGGCTAATTAGGTCGCTACCGAACTATATACGAACTATTTATGAACTGCACATCTAGCTTTACAAATAATGTATGCAGCTTTTGCTGCCTTTTCTCCTGTTTTTTCTTTTTTTATTGTATTTGACTTGCCTGTGCAGCGTTTGCAAATTGTTGAAATTTGGACGGTGATGCTTTGACCTCTTCGATTAACTTGTTTTTTAGGTTGGCAAACATTTTACTTTAATTTGGATGCAAAAACTTAAATTTATTTAAATAAAATAAATAAAAACATTTATTTTTATTAATGTTGTAGTTGTAGTTGGAGTCTGTGTCGCGTACGTGTATTTTTTTGGGACAGGTGGACGTCTCCATTCAGTCGTAACATCTTATATTTGTCTCTCTCGCACTCATAGTGGTATCATATAGAACAAAAATTTCTTTGGTGGTGAAAAACAATGCAATTTTCCCCAAGTCACCAACGATGCAACAACAAATAAAAGCCGTTTCTACACGATTGAGTAGATGGAGATAGATTATATAGCTCATATAGGTGCGAGCAAAGCGGCAATAACATTGGTCCACGGAATAGCTACAATGGTAGACCATTGTAGACCATTGTTACTTTGGTCTGCTCGTAAGTGGAACAGAGCTAGCGTACACTTGTAGACCATTGTTATTTTATACGTTCGCTAAGTACGTGGACCAAATGGTCTCTTTCACTATAAATAATAATAAACAATAATAATAATAAGACCTATAAATTATTAATTAATACTATTTAAATAACATGTCTCGGAATTATTACACTTAACAATTATATAATTTATATTAAATTACTATACTAAAACTTAATACTCATATTCATATGGACGATGACGTTTAAGTAAGGATACATTATTGGCAATGTATTGCTATTATTGTTCTTGACATTCAATATAAATAATGATATAATTATTATCTATGGAAAAATAGAGGCAACGTTTGCAACTGTTAGAGCAACATGAATATGATTTATTTAAAGAAATAACAATACAAATATGTTCTTAATCGAACAGGAGATTACTAGACTATTTACTAAAGAGGTTGATTACTTGTTCAAAAATTTAACATCTAGGTGTTTTGTTTTTATTTTTTGTAGTGAAAATTAAGTGTTAAGAAAAACATGGCCCACACATTTACACATATGTATGTGTGAAGAATGCAACACTCTATCTCTTCTACGTTATTTTTAGAAGTTTATATGAACATATATATATGAATGAAAAATGTTTGTATCAAGGTCGAGCTTTATATTTAGTTATAAAAAACAACAAGAAAGATCTCAATAGAAGTCAAGTATACTCGACTACAAGAAAGCCTCTACACAATTTTTATGTAAGGAGCTTTGTTGTATTGGATGTTTATAAAAAGTAAAAAAAATTGGAGTAAATTTATACATGGGCTATACCCATGTTGAGATACTCCATTTTGACTATTTCAAGCATAATTTCTACTAAATATAGATTTTCTAGATTAAATAAAGCAACAACTTAGCCTAATTGGCAGCTTAGGAGTCATAAGTTTCAAAAAACTAGGTCTATTTTTTTATAGTTTTAAAGATATTAATTTTCATACAAGACATAATGACGGATAGATCGCCAGACGGACTGACAGACATAGCTATGTACATATATCGACTCTCCTTTCAATGCTGATCAAGAATATATGTATATACTTTGTTAGGACTATCATCTCTTCTTATGCCTATTACATTTGCAAAAACTTATTGTACCTATTTACGCTTTGGATACTCTTTCATACTCTTTTTAAATTTATTTATTTAATTTATAATTTTACAAACCCTTTAGTTTATTGTAAAATTGAAGAATCCAGATGTATTACACCTTCTGTTAAGTCAAAGGATGCTAATGTATCCAAAATGAAATTGGAAGTGATTTTGATCTTTAACATGCTCAAAAAGTGCTTTAGCTTAAATCCATTGCTATTCAATACCGCATTTTAGAATGTTGAAAATTTTTACGTTTTTTTTCGAGTTTTTATTATATATTTTTTATACCTGTCACACATAGTGTGAAAGGAGGCATCGTAAACCATATAAAGAATATATACTCTTGAACTCTTCGACGAGACGAATTAATTTATCCATGTCCTTCTGTCTGTCTGTTTGTTGCTGCGCGATTTATTCCCGCAGCTTTAAAGATATTGGGCTGAAATTTCAAACTTAAGCTTTTTAGGTCCTGAGTACTTTCTATGTTAAAATCAATGTGCACGCCAACTTTTAGATATAGCCCCCATACAAACGTACAACATTTTGTTAAGTTCTTATAAAAAAAAGGTATTTATGGAGCTAATTGCTTCAAATATGTTACAAATGCTTCTTACATCAAGCCAAATCTTCAGTTTCAAATTGGTTGAGATCGGAAAGCAAATTTTTAATTTCTTAAGAATATTTTTAATTTATTTAGTATTTTAAGAAACAATTTAATACAAATGCTGCACACAAAGATCTATCCATGTCAAATGATGTGTGACAGGTATATAGGCTTCGGTCCAACCAAATTAAACTTTTTTATTGTTTTTAAATATATGGGTGGTTTTTTTTGCCTAAGGCTTCAGCTATGAATCGAAAAAAATTAAGTAATTCCCTTTGGCTAGTTTTGGCCAATGATCAAAAAAATTATTTTTAACATCGCTTATTTTAGAGCACCTTTTTTTCCAACATAACAACTCGAGTCAAATTTCTCGAAATTGTTTTGAAACGAATTGATTTAAATGTGATTAGAGAAATATTCTTATAAACTTTATCGGGAGTTTGTTAAGGAGTATCTGAAATCTACGAAACTGGCCGTAAGTTTAGCAACACATTCAGAAAATGAACCTAAATCTCTAATGATTTTATAGCCAAGACGCGATGTGTTTTTCTTTTGATTTTTAATTAAAATTTATTTTGCCTTGTTACCCGCGGCAATGGTTTGTGTTTTTATTTGTTGGCAACCAAAAATGTTGCAGCAACCAAAGACATGCGCAGTTAATTGCCGGTTTTTGAATTTCTGAATGAGTTTGCAAACTGTTTCTGACAGCAGTCGATGGCGCTATTTCATTCATAAAACACAATTGCGGAAATAGCAATTTTCAATTTGAATGTATATTTCCGTAGATTTAATAAATTGTTTGTTTATGTGAAAATGATTTTCTTTGATTCCATTCACAGATTGAAAAGAAGCAGCTAACAAAATGAAAATAAGAACGTCTTTTGTATTTCGAAAATAGTTTTTATTGGATAGAAATTTGATTTAGATTTCATTGCTATCGCACTCATTTGACACCACATATTTTACATTTTGTAGAAATTTTTATATACTATATGTACATATGCATATGTATAAGGTTTCTTATTTGTCAAATGAATCGCCGAAGAATCGTATGACCTTTGACATGGAGTTTAGTAAATTTGTTTCAATTTACAAGTATATTTAAACTTCTTAAAGTAAATAAATGATTCTACGCACCGTTTCCATTTTATTTAACAAATGCAAACATTGCGGATATTATAGTGGTCATTAAAATTAAGTTTAGGACCCTGCTCTTGTATCGAAAGTTTCATGCTACAATTAAAACCTTATTCGGGAATTTAATCATATCAGGTTCATCTGCTATATTAAGGGTGGACCATTTAAAGTAGACCATTTGTTTCTAAAAAAAAAGGAACAACATTCTTTTTGTTGTACCCTTGTAAAAAAAATTAGTTTAATCTTAAGAGATCTGTTTTAATCACTTTTTAAAAAATAATATCGCGTAAATGGCCACCTCTGACCTTAACAATCAAATTTGCCCTTTTTCGGCGTTTTTAAACACGTTGGCCAATGTTTCGCCGGATATGGCGGCAAATTCTTGACGAATGTTGTTCTTGAGGGCAGCTAGAGTCGTTGGCTTGTTAGCGTATACCTTGGATTTCAAATAACCCCGCAAATATAAGTCTGGTGGCGTCAAATCAAGTGATCTCGGTGGCCAGTCAAAATAGCCATTTACGATATCAGTCACCGAGAGAACAATGGTCACAACAAATTGATTGTTACTCAGGCTGTGTGGCATGTGGCGCTGTCCTGTTGGAATCAGTAATCGTCCATGTAATTTTTACGAACATTTGGCATCAGAAAATCAGTTATCATGGCCCGATAACGCTCATCATCGTCTTATATGGGGTCAATGATAACTCCAAACTTTCCGACAAACTGAATATACGCGTTTACACTATGTGTAACGGGTATAAATTTATAAAAATCATTACCATGGTAAAAGCCTCTAAAAACTCTAAAATATTTTGGGTTCCAAATTTGGAAAGTTATAGATCTCTTCGAAATTTGTATTTTATATTAAATACGTTTTTCATAAAATTCAATAGTTTCCGAGAAAAATGAAAAAAAAACAATTTTTAATACCATCGATCTTCTGAATAAGTGATTTTCACAATATTTTGAATACCGACTATTTGTTCGGCGGTTTATGGCCTTTAACGCTATTTTGGGAACTGAAAGGATTTACATATGTAATAATACATAACATTTATTTTTACATAAATCCTTGCAATTTACCAAAAAAAAAAAAAAAAAATCAAAGTTTTGAAAGAGCTTTGAGAGTTAAAGTCTCCATGATTTTCACAGCATTTCCTTTTATTTTCATTTTTGCGAACGCTTTAAATTTTATTTATCTAATTTGTGCATAATTTCTTTTTTTTTTTAAATGAGCTGTCAGTTTGTTATAATTATTATTCTACATGTCCGCTAGCTTGCTATGTGTTTGATTGTCAGGAGACATCGCTGGATAGAATAGAGTGATACATTTTTCCTAGCGCGTGAAATAGATACTTTTTCGTGTTCATTTATTGTTTTCGGTTTTATCTTTTTTTGTTGCGTTTGTAGTTCATTGTCGAAATAAATTAGTTTGGTGTCAGCATTCTATATTGAATTACGTAATATTAAAGTCATTAGGATGACATTTTTCACATCTTTTTTTATTTTTAATTGTCCAAATAGTTTTTTTTTTCTGAAATAGATACAAACTTAAACTAAGCACTGCGAACGAACATTTGCAGTTAGTTGCATCATACTGACTGTCTTAACTTATACTCGTAATGGTGCTTTTCTTGTTCAAACGGAGCAATTGTCATGTCGGATATAAAAACTTATGACTTCGTAATTGCGTTGAGAACAAAGACCTCATATGAGGTTTTAAGTATCAAATAAATTTTTATTGTTATTTAACATTAATCTGTGTCAATTTCGTTTTATTTTCTAGACTAAATTACATTTATTCCCCAAAAATAAAAAAATTAAAAAAGAACAAAATATTAAATATAATTTTTGTTTAAATTGTCACCGAAAAAGAAATAATAATTTTAAAATACCAAGAATTTTATTTATAACTTTGCTAACATTTGATTTTAATTAAAATGTCCACCTCATATTAAATCATTGCAATTCATTAATCCTTTTTTTTTAATAAATCAGAAAATTAATTTAATAAATTTCCTACGAAAAAATTATGCATTTTAAATGCTAACGTAAATGAGTTGACGTTTGGATGCGCAATGAATTCATTCATGAAATATAATAATACCCTGCACCTAAAAAAATATTTAACAAATATTTCATTTACATCACATATCACCGCGCTTTCAGTGAATTGCACGTTTTGACGAACTATGTGACTGATTTGTACAAGTTCGGTGTTTAAGCGAATATGAACCATTCGCGAAGAATAATAAAAGCACCAATCACTAAACAGTTTCACTGTTCGCGAAGAGCGATATACAAAATCGCCAATAAATGAACTTATTCACTAAGGAACAAGAAAATCGTAAATCACTACTTGTAATCGCAGTGCGACATTGCGTTTTTTAAGTCACTGTGAAAAAATTGACGAAGGTATTTTTTTTGCCAACACTACAGAGTATATCGTCGTTAAAATTACTCGACTGTAGTGTTTTTTTATCTAATAAAAAATGTAATTTTAATCGAGAGTTGCATGTGTGAGGTTAAGCTTTTGCTTTAATTTTCTCCATCATAATAATAATTCTATTTAAATGTACAATTTTGCCCTATGTTTTTAGTAAATAAATTTTACTTAATTTATTTACTAAAAACATAGGGCACCAAAAAAGAGGAGCTGCCTGTATGCACTGTTGCCAACTCTGATCCGAAAAATCAGCTAAATCATGAAAAAAAATCAGCCAAAATAAGCTAAATTTGTTAACAAAATAAGCTAAAATTAAGCTAAATTTTATTAAAGTATGTTTTACTTTATTTAACTATTCTATAGAAGTGCTAAATTATAATCTAAATCAATTTCATCATCCACATTATTATAAGTCTGGTTTCTTCCGATCATTCTTAAATATATTTGAGGTACTTCGTAATAATAGCAACATTTGTCATTCCGATGGAGTCCGGAATAAAAATTTTTATTATTTAATTAAAGCGAGTACAACCTTATACACAAAATTGAATTTACTGTGTCTGAGTGTAATCTATTCCGAAATTTGCAATTTAAAATGTTCATTTGACTGAACACTCGTTCAACTTCGGCGTTTGACCAAGGCAAAGACAGTAAAAAAAATTGCAAAATTCGTTATAGCGTTAAATGAATTCCTTCCAGAGGCATCTTGGTACATATCCACTTCTGCCCAAAACTTGACAGTGTCGTCAGTGTTTTGCCATTTGACGAATGTGATATTGTCATACTGTCTTATTATATCGTCAGTATGTTCAACTTTAAAATATTTTAAGACATCCACACTGCTTTCTTTTTTGGCACGAAGTACATTGTCAACGGAAAATAAATCGATTTTTTGCATAATTTCAACGTTGTCGGGCAGCCTAATTAATAAACACAAAATCCTTTTAATTAATTATTTAAAAACATTATTAAACATATCTACCTTTGCTTAAGTTGCATTATCAACTCGATGACAAAATCTACACACATATTTCTGATGTTTAAATGAGTTTGATTATCAATTTTTAAGTCTTTAATTTTTGTCTCAAAATTTTATCCAAAATATAAATCCCTTTTAACAACATCTCTAAAATCGTCTTTAAGTATGTCAACTTCAGTGTTTAGGTCGATTATATTGGCCTTTAGTGAATTAATGACCAATACTAAGTCCCTAAGCAACTTTGTGCCATTTGTATTATTGCTTTGAAAGCTCTTGTTGATGCGTTGCATATCAGCAAGTATTGGTTTTAAAAATAGTAAAAAAAACATAGTTCTCTTCATTACAATACATGTCGTATAATATTTTCGCTTTGTGGCATTTTTCTTGCTCAGCAGCAATACCAAAATTAAGCTTTAGCTCTAACCATTGGTCCAAAACTCTTGTGACTGCCGATTCAATCGAAATCGGCAACTTTAGGAATTTTCAGCGGTTTCTTTTGTATTATCAAATAAAAATCATACGATTAAATGAACGGGCTATTAAGACGAATAGAAATAAAAAATCTAAAAACCAAAAATCTGCCAAAAATAAGCTAAACATAAAAAAATAAAGCTAAAAAATCTGCTATCAGCTAAATCGGAAAAAAATCAGCTTTTGCCATTTAAAATAGGCTAAAACTAGCTGAAAATCAGCTAAATTGGCAACACTGCCTGTATGTGTTAACTCAACTGTGAATGTACAGTAACACAAACAAATTTTGTCATGTATTTGGACGGCATTATATTTGGACCTTAGGGTGGTAACTATGTTTGTAAATTTAAAAAAAAAATCAATTTTTTTTATTGCATTTTCTGAAACTACATGGTTTTAAAAATGTGTGTAGAAAGCTTCAAGTTAATATGTCGGTCGGTCTTGAACGGACTAAAGGCGTATTCAGCCTGCCACGCAGGTATGGAGGGAAGAATGCTTCGTAGACAGCAACAAATTGGACTTCGAAGGAATTATTTTATGGCCCTGGGATAGAAGATTCTGTAAAAATTCGAAAGAAATAATTACATCATCATTGAAATGTAAGTTGAAAAATTACACATGTTTTTCTCAAAATAAAATTTTGAAAGTCAGTGACCACGATTACTCAGAAATGACTAAACCGATTGTCTTCAAATTTAATAAGCATTTTTAATACATAAAAATTTAATGAACCATCGAAGGTTTTTTTTTATGCCAAATTTTTGTTAGAGTTGAAAAATGATCCTTTTTTCATGAAAATCAAACTGCTAACTTTGACAAGTCTCCATTATGTCAAATTTGAATATTTCATTAAATTTTTCGAATAATAACTAGATAATCTTTCACTGAAAGTAAATCAATTTTTAAAATTCTGTTTTAAATGAACCAGATCGCCCCAATATTGGTCACCGTAAATCATATTTTTCGGGTGGACGTCACTTTGACCGGGTATAACTCGAGATCTTTTTGACATTTTCAACTTTTTGCTTTTAAATTAAAGCATGAATTATGTACTTTTTTATAATAAATCGTTTTTGTAAAAAAATATTAACCTTACAACCAGGGTGGCCCGCTAACAATTGGTTGGTCGTTTACGGAAGATGAAATGTCCGTCCGTAAAGATTTACATTTCTTTCAGCATTTTCTGGGAATACGGTCAATTTCTCGGCATATGTCGGCTTTGAGCTGGTTCAAGGACTTTGACTTACCGACATAAACTTTTCCGTTCAGCAAAAGTCGGATAGCGCACAAAAAGAAAATATGCCTCATTTGTCATGGTTAAATTTGTCCAAACTTATTACGAACAAGGAAAAACATTAAATTCGGTGGAACCGAAGCTGAAATACCCGTCACTCAACACTTTTAATAGTTTTTATGTTGATCAGGGGTTTAGATTTAATTTCGCGATGGATTTGGTCAAATTTGTATGGAGACTTTATGTTATATTAACCCAATCCTTACCATATCGATAGTGTTCACTTAGGTGGTCATTGGAATTGATTTTACCAAATTTTAATTGAATTCATTCAGAAATATTAATTTTTTTTCATACAAAAATCCGAAAATGGGCAGTTAGTTTGTATGGGAGCATAACCTTAAAAAGGGCGTTGCACCTTTATTCTAACATTTTAACTGCATAGTGCTGAGCAAAGATTAAGTTCCAAGTTTCAGGTCAATATCTTTAAAATTAAACGAATGAATCGCATAGCTACAGACAGACGAATAGACAGACGGACATGGCTAGATCGACTCGTCTCATCGAGCTGATCAAGAATATATAAACTTTATGTGGTCTTCGATGCCTCCTTTAATGCGTTGCAAACTTTCGGACAAACGGGTATAAAAATAGAGAAGTTTTGATGTTACACAAAATTGTGAAAAATTGTGTTTTCGGATGAGACGTATTTTTGGCTAAATGGCTACTTCAACAAACAAAATTGTTATAAATGAAAGAAAACTCACAGTTTTGTGTACATTTTGATATAGTGGCATCATCGGACCGTACTTTTAAAAAATTATGAGGGGCGCACAGTTTCAGTGACTGGCGAACGTTAATGTGCAATGTTGAAAAATGAATGTAATTGATGGTTACGATGGTTTTATTGGGTGAACAGTTCTGTGAGTCGATAATATCGCGAATTGGCCCTAACAACTGGCCATCACGATTATATTCCAGCGGAAATGTTGCACCGAGTCAACGAAAATTGTAAGGATTGTAGAAACCAGTGCAAGTAAAGTCGTGGTGGTCACCTGAGCGATAAATAAATAAATTGCATAAAATTTTCAATCGAATAAAACTATTAAGCACTATTTCAATTTTAAGTCCTATCTCTCTTATTAGGAAGCCCTTTGCAATAAAGATTTATTTTGAAAAAATTTCATCATATTTTTGAATCAAAGCATTCATGAAAATTGTCTTTGTTTCGTAATGAATTTGTTGTTCGATTAAAGGATCGACGAATTGTGTAATAGTTTCCATATAACCGTTTATAGTTCCATGTTTAATACAAGGCATTGCATTGGAGAAACTAAAAATTTGTTAATTACGCCATTTTAGGTCTGGGAGAAATAGATACTACTTTTATTTCATTTGGATTTTTTTGTGTGTTGTATTGGCCAACATTTTTTTTGAAAAGTTTTCAGTACCCAATATCCGAGTGCCCATTATTTCCGAGTTTTTTTTTTTTGTGGTTTAGCGAAAGCAAGCAAAAACTCATCTTTATATGAATTTTCAATTTGGAAAAATCGAAACAAAAAGAATTTTTAATTAATTAAAGTAGACAGAAAATGGTTTAATCTGAAACTAGAAAGCACTTTACAATATCTTTTTAGTTTTTGCTGCAACAGTATGAGTTGTTTTAGCCAAGCCAAGTACCTATTACAAAAAAAGCCAAAATAAAACTCTTCTACGTACTTAACATATACGCTTTTACTCTTGGACTTTTGCTTGGTTTTTATGGTTAAAATATTTTTACAAGAATAACAGAAACAATAAATTTCAAAAAACGGACAGCAATTCACTTCTTTTTGCTACATGGCAAGGAAATGCATTGAGTGTTTTATGGTTTATAAAAACATCCGATGTTCATTTTAATGTTGTTCATAATTAATAATCGCAATTAAGATTCAATTAACTTGAATGGGTTGGAAAGCTTAAAAGAAAACAAAGAAAGATTAAAAAAGTTGGAAAGACAGACAGTTCGATGGACAGATGAATGGATAGATGGATAGTAATAAAACAAAAGACAAAACTTAAAGCTGATTAAATCCTTAAAAATAGCAATTACCAGAGACTTTGAAAAATTTTTGCTATGAGCGAGATACTATTTTTATTTTTTTTTTTTTTTTTAAATTAAAGTAATTTTATTCTTCATTTTTGTATAATTTAAAATATAAAATGAATTTGACCGAAATGAGAGGATTGCTCCTTGAAATCATTCACAACTGCGCCACTGAAAATGACGAACGGAATGAAGAGCTCTCCTAAGCCCTTTTAGCTTGTTTTATTTTATATCAACTAACTTAACGTTTTGGCTTGCCAGCTACAAAGTGCAACAATCAACTTTAATTAAATCACAACATTCATTACGTAAGTGAGCGTGTATCGGTGTGCGTGTATCTGTGTGCGTGTAGCTGGGTGCGTTTGATAGTAAGTGTTTATGTGTTGATGTTCGTTCGAGTTATTTTGTACACATGAACTTTTAAATTTTATTTTATTTATTTTTTTTTTTTTGTGAAACAGCTACTTAAATTTTAAAAATAAAAGAAAGTTATAAACATTTTTAGAAAATTTAATCTTTTATTAGCTGCAGCTCAGCTATCTTTGATTTAATCGAACCGAAATTGGCATCATTGAATGCGACATAGTCGAATTGATCTCGTTTATTTACAAATGAACCGTTATGAAGTAACAAGGTTAGGTTTCTAAAAACGCGTAATTGTCACTGAAAAACTCAGGCCAAAGCAGATTAGACCTATTCTAATAATGTTCCAAACTTCGATTAAGAAGGATAGGCATTGGAAGACAGGTAGTGAATATACTTTTTACAATACTCGTACATATGTAGGTCATTGATTGGGATACCCTATATTTGGATTCCTATTAGTATTGGCAAAATAATCACTTTCGGTGATTTTTTCACAGTGAAAGTAGTGATTTGCGATTTTCTTGTTCGTCAGTGAACATGTTCCGTTATCAGCGATTTTGTGTATGGCTCTTCGCGAGAAGTGAAACTGCTCTGCCAAACAGTCGTTTAAAACACTGTTTGTAGTCACTGTTTAAGTCAAGTCGCAGTCTGCATAATACTTACTGAGTTTTTGTCTCTTCGTTAAAAAACTCTAACAAAGTATCTGTACTGTCAACAATTCAACCGCGTAAAGAAAGCAATCAATCAAAAACAGACAGCCTTGGTAAATTATAGAGGAATTTTGTTCCATCACGATAATGTCAGGACGAACATATCGACAGTGTCTCGCAAGGAACTTAGGGATCTTGGTTGGGAAGTTTTTATGCATATATCGTATAGTCCGGACCTAGCACCGTGAATGGTGAACGGCTATGTAGATGAAAAATTCGGCTAACTAGAGGTTTTGGAAATGTTAGGAATTAGCATCAAAATTACAATAACGAACTATCGGCTTAGTGAAATCAAAGTGTGCTAAAGAATGATATTTGTAGTTAAAATAATGAATTTCTTTATCTAAACCTTTTATTGCTTATTTATTCTTACTACAACTACATACATTAACATCACATGATATTTAACTTAGGGCCATTATTTCAATGTCCAGTAAAAGTGACATTTAGCTAACTGACACTTAAGCCTATTTGTTATGAAGGTAACATATAACACACATATCCATAAACAGTTATTGCTGTTGTTGCTTTAGTTGCATACCATAATTTTTCTTTAAAATTTTTGCACAAATTATTTTTTTGATGGCGAATGCACCTCACTCTGAATGGCACTTAAATTTTACTTTATCTCAGAGTAAACACATTGAAAGAACAAAATGTGTTTTATTGTTCAGATATCCTTCAGTTAAGTTTAACTGGATATTCAAATAATGGGAATTTAACTATAATAGAGGAAAGAATACGCTCAGATAGCTGTGTTGAAGAGATTTTGTTAGACTGCTTGGATAACCGACTGGATGTTCCTCAACTCCATTAATAGAAAAAAAAAACTAAAAACGAAATTATAATATTTTATCTCTGTATAGGCTTTGAGTCATGGCATAATTTATTGAGCAGTGAGTCACCTAAAAGGAACATAATTGCGCGTGATTACGAAATAATGACTGAAGCAAATAAGGGAAATTAATTTCGCCACAAATGTATAATCTTATGAAGAAAAACGTCCAAGAGCATAAAAAGACATGAAAGCAGGGTTGTAAGATCAGTAAGTTTTAATCGAACAGTATAGGGCAGAAGTCAGTTGACCTATTAAGAATTTTAAGTGCAAAAAACAAAATTTTTTTTTTGGCATACTCATACCACACAAATTTAATAACGTTTAGTAACATGGAGATCATCAAACTTTTTAGACCAACGTATTTTAAATCGAGAAGTCTATTTACAAAAAATCCATGTTGATGGTGAGTAATAATTGACTTTAAACACGTCGATCAGTAATGATCCAAAATACATGGAAATAGATCCATGAGAACCCAGAACATTCAACAAAGTCAAAATTTGTAAACTAGTGTTACATAAGATTCTTTCCAAAGTGTTGGAAATGGTCTAATGTATTGGAGTCTTTAGTGGATAAATTAAAAATAATAAAAAATGAAAAAAGGGGTAAGCACATTTCTTTAATACAGCTTGAAATATTATTTGGAATAGATATAAGTGAAAATTTAATAGAATGTACACATTTTGAAAATTAGACATATAAAATAAAGGAGCAGATATAAAGTCATATAATGTAAGTTAATAGAAGTAAGAAGAAGTAAAATTAAAGGTAGAACTGGTTATAGGTAGACCTAAAGAATGTGTCAAAAGTGAGAATCAGAGAATGTAACAGTTTCATCAAGGAACCAATTGAAAGGTACAACGTATTTTTACTTTTATTTCTATGTCAATTTTTTTTACCCTTCATTTGTTATTTATAGGTTGTCTAAATAATATTAGACCCGAGCGCAAAAAAAACACTATACGCCACTGCTTCTAAGCTAGACCATACTGTCCAGAAATATATCGTATCAATCCTACCAAATGATCATAAAGCCTCCTCTTGAATTTACCAGTAAGTAATAGATACTGCTGGCTGTGCATATGTCTCAATGACCAGAAGGTGTAGAACTCCATCTTGGAGCGCACTTCTGTTCACTATTTTTCGTGCAACAGAGCTTTTTTTATTTAAAGAATGGAACAGTGAATGAATGCTATTGTCAAGTTTAAACGACTTTCACATTATTTGCTGCATTTAAAAAATATACCAAAAGTTTTGGGGTAAAATAAAAAATGAAATAAATATTTGGGGCAATCAATAGAAAATTCATTTTGACAACATTAAATTCACTTTAGGAATTTATTGCGAAAATAACAAAAGAAAAACTGTCACAAAGTTGAAATGCGTCATTTTGTTAAATCCTTTTTGAATGAAGGCCACAAGGACTTTCCTCCTTTGTCGTATTTATATATTTTATTATGTTCCCAATTTAAATGAACTGAAGCAGTTTTCTGCCTTTATCGCCGCTATCGGCAAACAAAAGTTAAAATTTCCGTTTTTGCTGCTTCGGTGCATTGATTTGTTGCTACCTTTTTTTGTTTAATATTTTTGGGAATCTTATCGAACAACATTTTGAGCTCTGACAGATATTTATGTATAAATTGAGATAAGACTGATAGACAATTTTATTATTGCAATTGTGTTTGCCGATAAAGAGCAAACATGGCCAGATTTTAAGTGGCGCTTTTTGATAAAAATTTGTTTTGATTTATCATTCGGGCGCACAAACTATTTACGCAGGCTGCAGGAGTTATTGAAAGTCAACGATAAACAAATTGAAATGAGGCGAGTAATAAATCATGATGATATGCTATTGGATACATTCAATCGACCTTTTATTAAGCCAGTTGTCGGTATTCAACTATTTGGCCAAGTGGTAAATTTCGATATTTGCGTACAAGAAATGTAAATGTGATTTCCCTGATGAAATGGACAAACTTCGTCATATCTTGTTGGAGTGAGTTTGGGTGGCATTTGTGTATTGACAGCAATTTGGAATTTGTGGTACCATATGAATCTGAATGTTTTGTTTGTAAAATTATAGCTGCAATTGATATCGCTGTAATGAATTTTAAATGTTGTCTCCACAGATTACGTTAGTTCATAAATTTTCACTTCATATCGAGAGTTGGTTTACTCGTAGATCTATTTCCAAAAGAATCCGAAATTGCAATTTAGAACCGATTTCGAAATATTCGTAAAAAAAAAATTGTTTTGTTAATATTTATATTCTTGATCAACTCGATGAAACGAATGTCCGTTTGTATGACTGTCTGTAGATATACGCTTCATGTTAACATGTTGAAACAAACGTGTATGACCATTACAGCTTATTATAAGCCTGGGCATAACTTAGGGTATTAACCCAGCTTGGATGGTCCAATGCAACTAGATACCAATTTTGGATTCCAATCTTACGGATATCTTCCAAAACCTGATTCTTAAAAAGCAGCGGCGGTCGTCTTCGCTGTCGTGCCCCTCTGGTTTCGTTCACTTTTCGTACACTTGTCTCGAAGCGCGTGACCAGCCCAGTGCAATCTTTTGTATTTAATGCGCCTGACTATATCGACGTCGTTGTATACCTGGTACAGCTCGTGATTCATGCGAATACGGTACTCGTTGTCCACTCTCCAAAGGTCCAAAGATTCTACGAAGACTTTTCATCTCAAACGTTCCCAACGCTGATTTGTCCGTCTCTTACATTACCCATGTTTCTGCGCCATACATTAGGACTGGGTTAATCAACGGTTGATGTCATTGTTCTTGGATGCCTCTGATCTAAAGTAAACGAAGATACCTTGAAGGTGTGTGTTGTTACTTCCTCTACAAGTTGATTTTCTATTTGTAATTAACGTATAGAATTTTTGTAAACACGAAAAAAGAAATTTTTATTTTTTAATTCAGATAAATTTATTACGTTAACATAAAGCCTAAGACTGTACAAACCAGACCACAAATGTAGAAGTTGTAGGCAAATATCATTCTTTATATAAGCAAGTGTTGGCAAAAAGATAACTTTCAGTGATTGTTTCACAGTGATTTAAAAATTTCGCACTTCGACTAAAGTAGTGATTTGCGATTTCTTGTTCATCAGTGAATATGTTCAGTTATCGGCGATTTTGTGTATCGCTCGTCGCGAACTGTGAAACTTTTTAGTTATCAGTGATTGGTGCTTTTATCATTCTTCACGAATCGTTCATGTTCGCTTGAACACCGAACTTGTACAAACTCGTTCGTACATTTGCCAGTCACATTCAATTCACTGAAAGCGCGATCGATTGAAACGATTGAATGGTAAAAGCGCAATTGCAACAAAAATATGAAGAAAACGAAGTGAATTGTGTCATTTTTTAATACAAGAAAGAAAAAAAAACCGGCAGAATGCATAATGTCTGACTGTCGTTCAAAACAAGTGTGACTAACTTGATTCGGCAACTGCAAAGGAAGAAAAAGATTGTATATTTATATTACTTTTTGTGCAAAGTCAATTTTTACAAAAAAAGGAGTGTTTTATTTTTCAAAGAATTTAAAAAAAAATTAGTTGCAATGTTATTGTTTTATGACGACAGTTTATGTCTTATGTCTTAAATGTGGTTTGTTATTTTTCTTTGGGTGCGAATATGAAAAAAGAATGAACAAATGTAAATAATAAAATTTAGTTTGCTATAAATTTTATTTTTGCTAGTTGCGCTCTTTCGTCTAACTTCGAGTCTCCCCGTTGCTTTAAGGTAAAAATCACAAAATTACGTCCTACAGTTGTCTCTCATCATCACACCTGGTCATGCGATCTTTCCAATTTTTATTGGATTTGCCTCGATTCTGCATGAAAATTATTTTGTTTTATAGCTAAAAAAAGTAAAGAACAACCAAATAGTTGGGTTATTTTAAAGGCTCTTGCATGGGAATTACAATAAGATTAAAAAAAAAAACGGTAAAACAAGAAAGTCATTTTGACTTTATAAAATCTTAGTCTCAAAACGGAAGCTTCAACAAGATAGATTTATATTCCTAAATCGATTATGATTAGATTAGTTTGTCGAATTTGTATTGGGATCATTATTATCTATTATTTTGTTTATGTCATTTTGGATTATGATTGCAGATTTATGATTGTGGAAATTTTAATATGAATTTGTTTATAATCCAAATAAGTACTTAATGCATTTATGTTTGCTGGATTAACGGAAAATGATTAAGAATAATTGAACGTTCATTAAAAGCTTATTTATCTCCCTAAATTGGGCCATAAAATGACTTAATTGTTTTCAATATTTTTTTTATGAGATTATAAATTTATTACTAGATAAAAGGAAAATGAATAACATCATTACCAAAGTAAAATATATTAGGCCGAAAAAAAAATTATGGTAACAATTAGGCTAACGCCAAATACTTTTGTACTTTTCAATACTCAACACAACATATTCGCTTTTTTTTTTGATACTCTGTATCAAGAAAACAAATTTTGTTTCAAATATTACATCTTCTTTTCGCAACTGTCCTAATATGTCATCTTACATAAGTGTAGTTTTGTTCTACTTGATATACTTAGGGTGTTTTCACTTTAAAACATTATTTTTATTAAGAACTTTTCACAACTGATATCAGAAGGTGACATCGAAGGCTCCATGAGCAGCAAAAGTACATAGCTTAAAGCGATCGAAATATGCATGAAGTCTTGGAAAATTCATTGCATTCACAATGATTTTTAAACAATATATGTTTATGTCCTCATAATACGCATCTGTCACAAAGCTAATCTGTTCAATCGATTGAAGCTATTGTACTTTCCAACAAGCTATAATATACTTTGTAATAAAAGAATAGTCGTAGGAGACCAGGTTCAGAAAGTATGGTGGGTGTGAAACTCGTTTTCCAAACGTTTACTTTAGTCGTCGATCGTCTATTACAATTTGATGGATTTTCTCATTTATATCTGAAATGTGAATGGTTATAGATAAGAACTTTATTGTCTTAATACATTCTAATTTTTATTCTTATTCTATGTTTTAAATTTATTAAACCTGTCACACATAGTGTGAAACAGGTATATTCAGTTTGTCGGAAAGTTTGTCGTGGACCACTTAAAGAATATATATTCTTGATCAGCTTGGCGTGATGAGTTGGACTAGGTCTGTCCGACTGTCTGTTTCTTCCTGCGTGATTTATTCGCATAGTTTTAAAGGTCTTGGGCTAAGATTTTAAACTTAAGCTGTTATGGTTCAAGTGCTTCAAAATCTTCGGTCCAACTGAATTTATCGTTGTTCCTTGTTTTTATATAAATTTATTTTTGTTGATTTTTATACCCGCCACACATAGTGTAAAGGGTATTATCAGTTTGTCGGAAAGTTTGTAACGCATTAAAGGAGGCATTGGAGACCCCATAAACTATATATATTAATGATCAGCTCGACGAGACGAATCAATTTAGCCATGCCCGCCTGTCTGTCCGTCTGACTGTCTGTCTGTCCGTCTGTCTGTCTGTTGCAATGCGTTCTTCTGGGAAAGTTTGAAAGATATTGACCTGACATTTTAAACTTAAGCTGTTATGGTTCAAGTGCTTCAAAATCTTCCGTCCAACTGAATTTATCGTTGTTCCATGTTTTTATATAAATTTATTTTTGTTGATTTTTTTAAACAAAATTAGTTTTAATTTAAAATTTGACACATTTGCTTCGTTTAAGAACCCAAAAGTTGGGTTCTATCGGATCACGGTGCCCAATTTATCCCCATATGACTTATTTATTATATAAAGTTTTTGTGTGGTAGGTATTTAAGCTTCGGTCCTACGAAAGCTAATATTTTTTCCTTTTTTTTGCGTTTGAAGTAATTCAAGTTATTTGCAAAATTTAAATAAATTTATTGCATTTATTTCCGTTTTAAAAACATTTTGTGGCGTCAGCATAAATTTTATTTTAATAATCAATAACCACAACGGTGCATAAACGGTAATGTGTACATTAAGTTTATGCATGTTTAACAACAGCAAAAATGCAACATTAAATGGCAACTTTTTTATATTATATATTTATGAAGATTACATCAAGTTTCAAGGAGGGAATTTTATTATCGCTTACAAAAAATAAGAAAAAAAAATTTCTTGGATTCGATTTTTTCCTCGATTCTTCGCCAAAAAACGCTCGATTTTTCTTTAAATCAATGTAAAATCTATCCAACACCACTGAGCAATATTCATCGGATAACTGTTATGCGCTTGTTAACTGAAAGACAGATCCTTTTCTCTGGTGGAATATATTAACGATGAAAAATCGCAAAAAACTATTTTGAAGTAGTCAAAGGGTTGCACTTATGGTCGACTTTTGATGAGCAATTGAGGAAACCCACCGCGAAAATAGCCATTTCAGCTTTGGTTTTGGTAATAGTATAAAAAACATAATTATTGATGAGCGCACCAATTTAATTTTATAAAGGACGACAAATATAGCGTGCCCAGAAGTTCTATTTAAAGCAGCATAAGACAACGTACTGTGTGACATTTCTAAAATTACGATTTAGTCTTAATGCTGCCTGGAGTTAAAATGTATTAAAAATATTTATTCATTATTTTTTACCCTTTTCCTGAAGCATAAAACGGTGTATTAAGATGGTACAAGAGTATGTTACAGGCAGAAGGAGGCATAATAGATCCTATAAAGTATATATATGTACAAGACATGGCATCCAAGACATCGGCGGCCTTTGCATAAAAATATCTTCAAGTAGTTGTCATTTTTATTTTTTTTTTTTGATATGTTAATAAAATTTTCTATGCATTATCAATTAATCAGAAAGATTGTAGCACATTAAAGGAGATGAAACTAAAGCTTTTCTCAGTCCTAGGTAGTACATATGTAGGTAATATTTTAAAATTAAAAATGATACTTGGTTTATTCTAAAGTAGCGGATGTTTTTCTCAAACACTCTTCTAACTCTTTTACCGAGCCTAGAATAGCATAGATTTTCTCCAGTAATTCTTCATCCAAGCTGATGTTGTTGCCACTGGTTATCTCTGGTAGATAAAGCTTGAAAATATATTGTACAAATATACATTATGCATTCTCATACATTATCCGAAACCAAATTACTTACCAATTATTATCTCAGTGATTGATCAACTTATTGTTTCTCTCATTAAAGGAGCATTGGGCAAAGTTTACAAAGACGATTTAGAACCATGCCTTGGCAATGAGTTAGCTCAATTTGAATCTTTAATAGGGTTATACAAAAGAGACTACGAAAATGACTAATCTTGAAAATCAAAATCTCAAAGCTACTTTTCCGATCATTGAAATTACATTACAAATGTACTTGGTTTTGATGGTCTCGAATTACACTGGAGAGCGCTCGTTTTCAAAATGAAAATTTTAAAGTATAGGCTCCGAACGACGATGGGACAAAACCGGCTATTGAACCTAACCCTACTTACTATTGAAAATGACTTACTTCTGGAAATATATATTTTACCGAAATCATCAATTTGACTTTGACTTTTCGTTGAAAAAAGCTCGAAAAGTTCCATGTGCTAATTGAACTAATTTTTGAATTAATTTTTAATAATCTGCGTTTGATCCGAATATATTACTACATTCTTTGTTGAAATAATTTTATTTGCTGATAATAAATTTTTGGAATACATAATTAGGGCCTTATTTCCTTCGTTGGCCCATTGCCTCCTCACTTCCAAATCTGGGCCTGCATTTCACTTCGTTTTCTATTCATATTTTGTTGCAATTGCGCTTTCACCATTCAATAGTTTCAATAGATCGTGCTTTCAGAGAATTGAACGTTTTGGCGAATCAAGTTTCTGGCAAATGTATCGAGTTTGTACATGATCGGTGTTCATGCGAATGTGAACGATTCGCCAATAGTTATAAATGCATTATTAACTGATAAATGAGCAGTTTCATTGTTCGCGAAGAACGATGAATAAAATTGAGGATCTGAGGAACAAGGAAATTGTAAATCACTACTTTCAGTGGCAGTGCGACATTGGGATTATTAAATCACTGTGAAAAAATCACCGAAAGTAATTTTTTGCCAACACTAGTACTAATTACATCTTCAATTATGAATCTATTGACGTTCCAGAAATTTGAATCAACCTCAACAAGTTACGAGCAATTGCTTTAAGTTAAGCCATTCCAAAACCAGGCAATCTGAATATATTCAGTCCTTCAACCAATCCAATCAGTTTTTGGTAGTATTTTCCAAATTATTGAAAGAATTATTTTGCGAAAATATTTTCCATTGATGGATAAAGCAGAGCTGAGGTACTTAACAGCTCCTAAAGCCGGCTGGAACCGGCTTTCGACATATTCCAGCATGTTGACCTTTTGTACCATTTGTAGCTATGGCAGCAAAAAACCTGCAAACAAAAACTTGTACGTGCTATTTGGGTTGCATGTGTCTGATTTTAAGTACGCCGGATTAGCAATCATTCGTGTCTGTTAGTGCACAAACTGATGATTGGATGCATTTGGCTTATGACTACGTAGATGGAATAGTGTTCTTTAATTTTTTTATGAGAGTAGTTTAGCTTTTTCATAAAATACATTGGATACGTTGACGTACAATTTGATAAGTGCTTATTCTAATTAATTTTCAGTTCATTTTAATTAAAGCTAATTTATGGAGTCGCATAACGTGGAACAGAAATAAATCAAATAATGATTTGGCTCAGATTATCACATACTAAGTTATTTATAAATGGAAACAAGTAGCTGACATTTTGATTTGTCTATTTGAGCTGAAATGTCATATTCAGTTACCCTATCAACGCGAAACCCTTTAGCTTGGCGAGTAAGCAAATGTTAACTTGATTAAGAATCACATTAAGTTTTCGTATCTGCTGTCTGTCTGTCTGCAGCGTGTTATATGTAATTGTAATTGGATATAAGATTCTATAGCAAAACAACTTCAGATACATCCAGCAGAGTCAAAGAGATTTAAGTTTTTGATTGGCACAGTTTTTAAATTAAATGTCACAAAATGCATTTGCTAGCTCAAAGGCATTATTTCGTTGAAACGTTCTTTCGGTGTACACCAAAATAAAAAATAAAAATAAAAAAAGAGAAAGTGTGGTGTGTGTCTTTCATTGTACGAGTCTGTGCTGCAACATGCATTTTTATTTCGTTCTTATACCGAAAATAGTTTGATAAGCGCACAATTTATACTGGAGAACGTAAATCTTTTTATGTGCAATAATTTCCCTTTAAGGTTTTATCGCAAAAACGGTAGCATTAAAAATCCATCGCATCCAAACCACATCAGTTATCAATGATTCGCTGATGTTTTCACTTGAAAAATTCCAACGACAAAAGAATTTCATTGCAAAATTTGGTCGTTGATAATAAAAAAAATGCTTGTTGTCTTGCTTTAGCCATCTTTTCGTTGTTGTGCTACTTTGTTTCTTGTTCCCAAATTTATTATTTTTTTTCCTAATGCCTCGAGCATCTTAAATTTTTCAATCGTGAATGAAATATCACAAAAGTGTGAAATTTAATTTTATTGAATTTAGGGGGTCGTCAACTCACCCATTAGGGAAATGTGCTACATGTGGGCAGTATAACGGCCCCAATTGTTGAATGAAAAAACAAAGCCAAAAACCCAATAAATACCATCGAACAGCCTCCGCATTCGCCATATGCGACTTTTTCCTGTTCCCAAAACTAAAATTGGCTCTTCTGGGAAGGCGTTTTGGGTCGATCGATGCCATTTAACGAAATTCGCGAAGAAGCTGAAGGCCATACCTCCGGCGGCCTATTAGTGGGCAATGGAAGATTGGTTTATCCACTAACGTCGTTGTATCTATTCAAATGGACGGTATAAAATCATTTAAAGCTTATTGTAAATCCGAATTCTTGCTAAATATTCCACTATGTGCAAAAAGTTGAAGATAATAAAAGAAATTTGGACCAACTGCTTGTCTTGAATAAAATTGAAATACATAAAATAGTTAATCGGCAGAACAAGTGGATACACACGTGTCAAAAACTTTATATCAAAGAACCATCACAATGAAAACAAGGAAAAACGTTAACTTCGGTGGAACCGAAGCTTAAATACCCGCCACACGAATCTTTGAAAAGTTTATGTGCGATCATCAGTGGCCTATACACATTTATGAATGTACTTTTTCATACAAAAGTTCGGGAATAATCGGTAAGTTTGTATGGGGGCTATACATAAAAATGGGCGTGGCATACTGGTTTTGGAACTGGATGATATAGGAGGTGTTTTATTCAATTTTGAGTGAATACATTCATAAAAAATACCTATTTTTATACAAAAATTCGAAATGGGCGGTAAATTTGTATGGGGGCTAAACCTAAAATGGGCGTGGCACATTAGTTTTGACATTAGAAGACATTAGAAGTATTTTTACCCAATTTGGATTGAATACATTCATGAATAAAAGCTATTTTCATACAAATAACCTAAAAAATAAAGGTAATTTTGTATGGGGGCTATACCTAAAAATGGGCGTGGCACTTTCATTTCTATACTTGTTATAGTCGTTCGAGAGAAAAGCTTAAGTTCTAAATTTCAGCTTAATATCTTTTAAACTGACCAAATAAACTGCGAAGAAACAAACAGACGGACGGACGGACGGACGGACAGACGGACATGGCTAGATCGATTCGTCTCGTCGAGCTGATCAAGAATATATATACTTTATGGGGTCTCCGATGCCTCCTTTAATGCGTTACAAACTTTCAGACAAACTGAATATACCCTTCACACTATGTGTGGCGGGTATAAAAATATTGTTTGATTGTTGATTTGATTGCTGAACTATTTAATCAATTACTAAGAATTTGCATTATTTGAGTAAATTTAGTTTCTTTTAATTTTCTAACCTTCACACGAGCTGTCAATCTTCGTTGTTGTTATTGGCCGCTTTCAAAATTTTAGTAAACAGTGGAGTACGATTACGTTAAACCAGAAAAGCCGGCTATTGGGAGAGCTTTTGAATTTGTTTACCTTTCATTTGGAAAATAAACATCACCGACTGCCTTTTAACTTTGTGGCATCTGGCCATTTTAACGCTTCGAAAACATAAAAACAACGCAAACATTGTTGCCAATGAAAAATGTTGCAGAAACCTGGGCCTGCGCATCCACAGACATCGTCAACAGTTGAAGCAGTTTGCTTGAGTTTAGAGTGCCTAGAGTGCCTAGAGTGCTTAAAGTGCTTTCGATGGTGCCACGCGTGTCAGTCGATGTTTCCTTTTCACTAACAAAAGTCGTAATTGCGGAAATGGAACATTTCACTTCGAATAGCGCAGCGCGTCGATAATTATTTCCGATCGCACTAAAATTTATTCGCGTCGTGAATTTCAAAGAAAATTTGAATATAAAAATTTTATTTATTTTATCAATTTAAAATATAAATAATTATTTATGTGAATGTGCAGTGGAATTTCTTAAAAGAAAAATAAAATGAAATAATCGGTTTGAATATTTAACATCGACTTAAAAAAAAAAAGATCTCATCGAAACTATAAACCTTTGCTCGATCGAGTACCAAAGAAACTAAGTTAGCTATTTTAATTTAATACAATAAATATTGTTGAAGAAAGCATAAACTATCCATAACTATTGTAAGTTATTTAATTTCACGCTGGAATGAAAACAAGAAAAGGTTTTAGTTAGCTAAATCTGCTCAAAATTAAAATTATATGACGATTATGTGCATATTTTTTGATCCTTTTTATAATAATCCATGTGGGATTGATGTGATTAGTTCATTGAAACGTGATGGAAGTAAGGCTATTTTTTATACCCTGTACCCAAAGGGTAAAATGGTATATTAAGTTTGTGCGAATGAATGTAACATACATACCTTCTGTATGTATGAGGCTAGATAGACACTATAAAATATATATTTTTTTCATCAGCATTGTAAGGGTAGTTAAACTAGCTTTGTCATGCTGTCTGCCATATAAAAAAGATTATCTCGGAGACTGTAGGAGATAAAGCTACCATATTTGAAACTTAGACTCTCCTAAGCCGTCAAGTGTGCACATAAAATCTTCAATGTTTCTTATTCTAGGAAGTCTAAATTTAGTATAATTTATGCCTGTGATAGTTCCAATGAAATATACCAATATGGGTAGGTCAAATAAAATTTTAAGTATAGCTCCTATACAAATATTCCCAATCCTTTTAAGTTTTTGTATGAAAATCCAAAACAAAAGGGTATGACGCTAAGCTAAAACTTAATTTAAGGTTCATAAAGATTGAGCACAGGGTATCTTTCAGTCGAGCATACTCGACTTCAGCGTTCTTTCTTGTTTTTATATAAATGACATAACCGAGTTCAAGTGTTTTGTAAAGCGATGTTTTAGATCTTTATACGAGGTAAAAACAATCCCCCGCTTTATACTTTTCTTTTTTTTTAGTAATGCCATATATATTGACAATACCAAGGATATATATAACATAGAACACTGGTTACACATCAAACAATGAATTAGTAAGCATTACCACAATAAACTTTGGCGATTTTTACAAAATCTGATATTGTTTGGCAACAGTTTAAATTTGAGGAATACATAATTACGCATAAATTAGGTGGCTCAAAAATTTCAATAAACCTGAAAAAAACGAATTAATGACAGGAATCGGTCCGGAAGACCATCAAAGCCTATGAAGAAAACCACGTCAATAGAATCAAATAATTGTTGCTCAAAAAGTTTTAATTGGAATGGAAAATAGTGTTGATAAAAAGAGTGATTTTTGAGTAGGAGTGTAATTAGCGACTGCGAATTGAGAATCGCAGTGACTGAAAACAGTGATTAAATCGCATTTTGCGAAAAAGCAATCACCGATTTCTGATGAACAGGTTCACTGTTCCCGAAGAGTGATACACGAAATCGCCGCTAACTGAACTGTTTCGCTACACCAACATTATCAAACCGACTTTGTTTTAGTTCATTGAAAAATAAATCACTACTTTTATTGTAAAAATTGAGATTGCACACAAAATACTATTTACGAAAAACAATTGTGTTCTTGGTTGCTTCCTTTGCAATTGCCTGCTTAAGTTAGTCCAACTTGTTTTAAACGACAGTTTTGCATACAAATGTAATGCTCTGGGAATTTTATTTCGATCAACCCAAGTCGAGGAAAATAAAGCAAAATGGTGTATATGGGTAAAAATCTGTCGAAAAAAGTTATTTGCAAGTGGGTCCCCATTTGTTTGATACTTTGGAACATAATAGTCCTAGCTGAGGTAAAAGTGAAAGAATTTCGAAAATTTTGAAAAGTGCGTCAGCTACACCAACTCGAAAATCACAGTAGTGTTTTTTAAATAATCAATATTTTTGAAACTTTTTGATGGATTTTATTAAAATTACAGGCATTATATAGGGTGGTTAAATTTCAAGGGCCGATGTTGATTTTGAATAAAACACGAATTATTTAACAAATTATTGACATTTCTTTTGATTATGATATATTGGTATGACTCAATTATGTATGGAACAAAATATCGGCCAAATGGCCGCCACGGCTTCGGCGGCACACGTCCATCCGATGGTCTAAGTTTTCGATGACGCTGAGGCATAATTGAGGTTCAATGTCGCTTATGGCTTATTGGCGTACACCTTTTCTTTCAAATAACCCCAAAGAAAGAAGTCCAACGGTGTCAAATCACATGATCTTGGCGGCCAGTTGACATCGCCGCGACGTGAGATTATTCAGCCATCAAATTTTTCTCGCAAAAGAGCTATTGTTTCGTTAGCTAAGTGGCAAGTGGCACCGTCCTGTTGAAACCACTATCGTCCACATCCATATCTTCCAATTCAGGCCACAAAAAGTTTGTTATCATCTCACGATAGCGAACACCATCTACAGTAATTGCCTGGCCAGCCTCATTTTCGAAGAAGTACGGCCCTATGATGCCGCCAGCCTGTGGATGCACTCTCTGTGGATGCATTGGTTTTCCGACAGTCACTCTTGGATTCTCATTCGCCCAAATGCAGCAATTCTGCTTATTGACGAATCCACTGAGGTGAAAATAAAAATTGAAATTGACCGAAAAAATCACGAAGTGCACGATATGAATTTTGATTTGAACGCCCATTATCATAATAGGCCTGAATAACTTTAACGCGTTGCACGATTGTGTATCTTTCCATGGTTCAAATTGAGTTAGTCTGAAGTTGAGAAATGCGAAAAGAATTCAACATCGGCCCTTGAAATTTAACCACCGTTTATAATTATTAGGAGCTTTGTAGAATTCTAAACTTTTCTGGAATGAATATGTGCGTTCGGTTTGCAAAGAAATTATGTTCTATAATGAGCTTACTTTCATCATAAGTCCTTTTGTGATCATAGTTTGCTACAATAAGTATTTTTAATATACATATTTGAAATACATCGCTTCATAAATAAACATTTTTTCATACAAATACTTAAAAATTAGAAGTAAATTTCTATAAAAGTTTTTATGTTATAGTTATCTCACCTCATCCATGGGTTCTTTTTGTAAATGGGAATTTGGAAACAAATCGCTTTACAAATAAATCATTTTCTTATAAAAACTCAATTTGGAGTCAATACATTCATAAATAATACGTTTTTTCATATAAAATTCGGATATGAGCGGTTTTTTTTTCTATGGGGGCTATACCTACAAAAAAACGTGGCACTTTCATTTTCGAACTTGTCCTGGTCGATCCCAAAAATGCCTATGTTTCAAATTTCAGTTAAATATCTTCAGTAGTCGCGAGGAAATCGCGTTTAAATAAACAGACGGACGGAGATGGATATATCGACTCGTCTCATCAAGCTGATCAAGAACATATACTTTGTAGGGTCTACGAAGTCTCCTTATTCCGACAAACTAAATATACCCGATTACACTAGGTGTAACGTGTATTTAAAATTCTAAAATTATAAAATGCATTGTAGGATTGTTCTATATCGAAAATAAGAACACCCGTAGTTTATTTTTACACCCGCCACACAAAGTGTGAAGGTTATTATCATTTGTCGGAAAGTTTGTAACGCATTAAACGAGACGTCGAAGGCCCTATAAAGTATATATATTATTGATCAGCTCGACGGACGAGTCGATAAAGCCATGTCCGTCTGTCCGTCTGTCTGTCGGTTTTTTTTCGATTCATTCGCTTAGTTTTAAAGATATTGACCTGAAACTCAAAACTTAAGCTGTTCTGAGCAGTCCAAGTATTAAAATCAAAGTGGCCGCCCATTTTAAGGTGTAGCCCCCCATACAAAGATTACCGTTTTTTTTTATATTTTTTTGTGAAAGAAGCTGCCACGCGGATTTTTAGCTATAGCCCGCATACAAACTTATCGATTATTTTCGAACATTTGTATGGAAAAGTAATTATTTTAAAATATATATTTTTAAATGTATAGAAGCCACTGATGATTACACATAAAGAATTCAAAGATTTCTGTGATGGGTATTTAAGCTTCGGTTCCACCGAAGTTAACGTTTTTCTTGTTTTTAATCAGATAATATTTAATGGTGCCCATGTATTTTATATAGAAAAATAACACTATTTCGTATATTTAGTGTAAAAACCTGGAAAATAAATATTTTTGAACCGGATAACGATGTTTCTCTTCATAAATGACCATAGAATAACACCCAATCATTCGTTGTTTAATTTTGAAATGTTAACTATTTTTACAGATTTTTATTCTATGCCCACCATCTACGAAAATGTTTTATTTTCCCATGTAATAAATTGGGAGACTTCAGGGGCTTTACGGCACCATTAAATGTTATCCACCTAAAAAAATACCGGTGTTCTTATTTTTGATATAGAACAATCCTAGGGGGTGAGCGTATAAACATTTTTTTTTTACCACTCTAACATACATACTATACATATGTATTGTGCAATGACTCATAGGTAAAACCATGCAGCAAAAAAATAAATGCATGATGTGGTTTTAGATTTAAGAATAATTGCCAAGGATATTACATTTCTCCCCTTAGAGTTACGACAGCAGATTTGTTTCACAAAAAAATATCTGGTAACAATGTAGAAATGAGTACGGCAAACAATTATGAAGATACAAGCTTTTATAGGCAAAATCTTTACATCTGCGTAAATTGTGCGTCAGCAATGTTTATATATACTTATATATATATTTATACATATATATTTTTTATATATTTTTTTAAATATTTATTTTATATATGCAACGAATCTGCTTATGTATCACACAAGTCAAAGTTCACTGAGGATGAGGGCTATGCGACATACTATCGGAGCATATGAAAAAAAAATCATTTTTTACAAATGTGGATAGTAATATTTTCATTTGCGATTGGGTATATTTAAGTTGTCGGAAAGTTTGTAACACATTTAAGGAGATATAGTTTTTTTTTTTATTTTTTTTATTATTGCAGATAAATTTATTTGCAACCTATCCTTAAAAGACAATCAGCAAGTTCTTTGTGTAAAGAACAGTTGACAATGCGTTGGCGGAGCCATTATGGATAAGGAATAAGGGTTGGGGATGGGAAAGAAAATAAGCAAAAAGTAAAAATAAACATGAGTTATTGTCTCCCATGAGGGAGATCGAGACAGTGAAGCCTTTTGAGCCTTCTTATACTGGAGCTGTTGTCGAGTAGGTTGATGGCGAGGGTGTTGGTATGCATGTCGAGCCGATTTATATAAGAGGTTATTTCGAGGTATACCTAAGGCACCCCGAGTTCCTCGTGTATCTCTTTGTTGGTGTGGAAGACGTGAGCGTTTGACATATTCTTCAGCGCTTTATTTTAAAATAGTGAGCCCTATAAAATATGTACATACATTTACACTTGATCAGCTCGATGAGACGAATCGATCAAACTATGTCCGTCTTTTTGCTTGTTTCCATAAAATTATTTTGACTGTTTTAAAAATATAAAACCAAACTCCTGCCCATTTTCGAATTTTTGTATGATAATATATTTCTTATTAGCCAAAATACCCGGGCTTGCTCAGGTGTTGCTAATAGCTCTTTTTAAATATTTTGATGACAACATCTAGCTTTTTCCACCGTATTGTATTATTTCTTTGTTGCTCCCTTTCCATCTCTACAATGGCTCATCAAACGTACGCATCTTGTCTTTTCAGTACCTCTTTGACTTCGCGCTTTACATATTATATATCGTATTATCTCTTCAACCATTCTTCCAAAACATAAAACATACAGTCTTGATCACCTCGACGAGACGAATCGATTTAGCCATGTCCGTCTGTCTGTTCGTCTGTCCGTCCGTCCGTCTGTCCGTCTGTCTGTGTGTTGCTGCGCGATTTATTCGCTCAGTTTTAAAGATATTGGGCTGAAATTTTAAACTTAAGCTTTTCTAGGTCCTGTGTAGTTTCTATGTTAAAATCAATGTGCCACGCCCACTTTAAGGTATAGCTCCCATACAAAAGTACAACATTTTTTCAAGATCTTATATGAAAAAAATGTATTTATAAAGCGAATGGCTTCAAATATAATTAAAATGTTTCTTATACCATGCCAAATCTTCAGTTTAAAATTGGTCCAAATCGGACCGCGAATTCCTAAATTTTTAAGAGTATATTTAATTTGTTTAGTATTTTGAAATAAAATTTAATACAAATGCTGCACACGAAGGTCTATCAACGTCAAATGATGTGTAACAGACAGGTATAAACTTCGGTCCAACCGAAGTTATCTTTTTTCTTGTTTTAACTTTTTTTTTCGTTATTACTATATATCTGGAGAATGGAATCTATCTAGAGAATTCGGAATCTTTGGCCTAAAATACATGGGAATTTTTTTCATGAAAGCCCAGGATCTTCAACAAGGTTAAATTTGTAAACTAGATTTACAGTTGGCGTTAATTGCAATAGCAACATGTTAACGCCAACGCAAAAGCCAATGGAAATGAACTATTAACATCAATCAATCAATGTGGGCATTACAGTCATAAGGATCGGGCAAATATAGCATATAGCTCTCATACAAATTCACTTCTCACTTTTTGAGTTTTTTTTTTAAGAACATAAATAACACAGTGCGACAAAAAAAGAGTTAAATACACCCGACTTGCTTCATAGTGCAGGTTCTAGATATGGTCGAATAGATCTCAAAAATATTTTTGTTTATATTCCTTGAACCTTCCAATTTTGTTATTTAAGGAAAAACATTTTTATACCCGCCACACATAGTGTGATGGGTAGGGCGGGTCGTTAAATTTTTTTTTTTCGAATTTGGTTTTTCGATCGGTTTGTGTACACAAATTCTGGATATGTGAACCCAGCTTTTGAGCCCTATTAGCGTCCCAAATTAGAAAAAAAATTTTAACGACCCGCCCTAGTGAAGGGTATTATCAGTTTGTCGGAAAGTTTGTAACGCATTAAAGGAGGCATCGGAGACCCCATAAAGTATATATATTATTGATCAGCTCGACGAGACGAATCGATTTAGCCATGTCCGTCTGTTGCAATGCGTTTTTCTCGGAAAGTTTTAAAGATATAGAAACTTTAAACTTAAGCTTTTTGTGTTCCTAGGCAGTTTGTATGTCAGAACCAAGCTGCCACGCCCACTTTAAGATATAGCCCCCATACAAATTTACCATTTTTTTCGATTTTTTGTGTGAAAATAGTTATTATTTATGAATGTTTTGACTACAAATCGGGTAAAAACACTTTTAATCCAATATCCATCCATCCAATATCAGAAGAAAGGTGCCACGCCCATTTTTAGATATAGCCTCCATGCAAACTTACCACATTTTCCAATTTTTTGTATGAAATTCTTATTATTTGTAAATGTATTTACTTCAAACATGGATAAAAACACTTTAATGACATCCAATTTCACAAAAAAAAAGGTGCCACGCCCATTTTTTTATACGGCCCCCATACAAACTAAGGGCCCATTTTTCAGATTTTGTATGAAAATTGTTCTTATTTATGGATATATGCACTCCAATCTGTGTAAAATCACTTCTACTATTATCCTATGAATATGCTTCCGATATGACAAGGATAGAGCCACTATAACATATAGTCCCATACAAACTCACCTTCTATTTTTTTATTTTTCAAGAAAATGAATAAAATTTCGTGTGGCGGGTATTTGAGCTTCGGTGCCTACGAAGTTAACGTTCTTGCTTGTTTTTTTAAACTTTGCACACCAATTTATTAATTACGCAATTTATTTGGACCAATTCTTAAAATCTAAAATGTTTTAGTAATTAATTAATTCGTGTGCAAAGTAAGAAAAAACGTTTTCTTAAAAAAAAATTGGAGAGTTTAAGGAACATAAAAAAGTATATTTGAGGTGTTTTTGACCATACCTATAACTTGCACAACGTAGAAAGTCGGGCGTATTTAGCTTTTTTTTGTTGCACTGTGTAGTTTTAGGTCTAAATTTGAACTTCTATATAAGTTTCTTATATGAACCCATCAATGATGCATCATAGTCTCGAAGAACGTGTTGTATCGAGTCATTGCTCCGCACGCCCCTTTTCGAAATACTATCTACTCAACCGGTGATCATATATGTATAAGCTATACAAAATTTCGTGCGCTGGGTATTTGAACTTCGGTTCTTTTGAGGTTAAAATGTTTCATTGTTTTTTTTTTTGTTTGTTTTATGACCATGGATTTCCGTTGTAAATTAAATCTTCAGTTGAATTTATTGCACCAACCAACAACAATTAATAAATTATAATCAATATTGAATCGTGTCAATTGGATTTAATTATTGTATTTAATATAATTAATAATAAAAAGTTTATAAAAAAACGTCATTCATCTCATATTGTATATTTTTAAATTAAAACAAGGAAAAACGTTAACTTCGATGGAACCGAAGCTGAAACACCCGTTAAACAACACTAGGCGCTTAGATTAAATTTCACGATGAATTTGGTCAAATTTGTATGCAAGCTTTTAGTAATATTAGCCCGATCTTTACCATATCGATGGAGTTGACATTAGAATTGATTTTATCAAATTTTATTTGAATTCATTCGGAAAAAATAAATGTTTTCATACAAAATTTCTTAAATGGGCGGTAAATTTGTATGCGGGCTATTCCTAAAAATGGGCGTGGCATCTTGGATTTGACACTCGATGACAAAAGTAATGTTTTTACCCAATTGGGAGCGAATACATTCGTAAACAATTACTATTTTTATACAAAAAATCGAAAAAAATCGGTAAATTTGTATGGGGGCTATACCTAAAAATGGGCGTGGCATCTTGGATTTTACACTCGATGACAAAAGTAATGTTTTTACCCAATTGGGAGCGAATACATTCGTAAATAATTACTATTTTTATACAAAAAATCGAAAAAAATCGGTATATTTGTATGCGGGCTATTCCTAAAAATGGGCGTGGCATCTTGGATTTGACACTCGATGACAAAAGAAATGTTTTTACCCAATTGGGAGCGAATACATTCATAAATAATTACTATTTTTATATAAAAAATCGGAAAAAAATCGGTAAGTATGTATGGGGGCAATAACTAAAAATGGGCGTGGCACTCTCATTCTCGAACTTAACATAGTCGTTGCCGAGAAAAGCTTAAGTTTAAAATTTTAGCTAAATATCTTTAAAACTAAGCGAATGAATCGCATATCAACAAACAGACGGACAGAAAGACGGACATGGCTAACTCGATTCGTCTCATCGAGCTGATCAAAAATATATATACTTTATGGGGTCTACGACATCTCCTTCAATGCGTTACAAACTTTCCGACAAACTGAATATTTCCTTCACACTATGTGTGGCGGGTATAAAAAACAATCGATTTTTATAAATGAGGTATTTTTATTTAGTTTGGTTCTTTACAATTTATTAAATCAGGTGATCTGGGGGCCAGTCGATGTTGATGTCGGGAATTTTCGTTGCAGAAATTCCATTGTTGCACTCGCAGTTTGGCATGGCGCACCGTCTTGTTGAAATCAGTAACCGTCTAAGCCTATCTCATGCATTTGTGGGCAGACGTAATGAGCCAACATTCACTGATATCGATTTCCATCGACCGTTTCGTTTTCTCTGAAAAAATATGGCCCAATGTTACTTTTGGCGCAAATGCAGTTACTTTCCATCCATGCAATAGCGTTTCATGTATCTTGTGTGGATTCTTCGTTTTCCAAATGCAACAATTTTTCTTGTTAACGCTGCCAGTCAAGGATGAAATGTGCGTCATTAAAAATTGCTTCCAAAAATCAGGGTCAGTGTCAACTATTCGAGCGAATTTGGCCGTATTCCAAGCGACGGAAACAAATTCAAATCATCCTTTAAAATGCGCCGTATTGTGCTTTCACTGACGCCAAAATGCTGTGCGCGACGACGATACGACACTGTTGGATCCTGGGCAACGCTATCTCTCACTGCTTCAACAAGTTCATTGGAACATCTTGGTCGTTGATGAACGGAATGTTGACGAACTCCTACTGTTCCGTGCTCAAAAAAAATCAACACCAAACGACGAATAGTATTTTTAGACGGTGCCTGTTCGACGCGATACGTTTTGCGATATGCGCGTTGAGTTAGAACAATAGAACAACTATTTTCAATGTACAGCGTCACTATTTCAGCGCGTTGTTTCGGTGTAAAGCGATCCATGGTTAAAATGGTACTGAATTGACGTATTGAAAACATATATGATAAAATCAATCGGTTGGTAAATGACAGAGTTATTCAGCGCTTACATACCGACATAAAAGATGGCGCACCCTGTAAAAAATGGATAGCGGGTATCCTGTAGTCGAACATACTCATCTTCAGCGTTCTACATTTATTGTTGTTGTAAAAATGAAGCTAGAAACACATAAACCTAACGGATACTCAGCGTGTGCTTCTACGTTGCACGCTCGTTTCGGCAGCTCTTTCGACTCTTTTCCGTTTCGCTTCTGCTGTTTTTTATGCAATTGCAGTTCTTTTCGATGGCCTTTTACAATATTTTTTTCTGTATAAAAACAAAAAATTTTTGTATGGAAAAATTATATTCTTAAATGAACCGAATGAGTCTAATCTATTGTTTTAGTGGAATTTTATTTACTTGCATTGTTGCTTTTCAAATGAAACCGGTTTGGTACTCGACAGTTAAATGGTTTAAACGTCCATAGCGGACATAGAAACATTTATATTATTTTTATATATATAAAGGATAAAGAATACTTCTTAGAAAGGAGATACGTTAAGGTCTTTAAACAATTTGTACAGAGTATCTCGTAGTCGAGTTAACTCGATTTTAGCGTTCTTGCTTGTTTTCATATAAATATTCGTTAAAATTTTATTGCAATTTTTTAATACAATAAAGTCTGTCCTATTTGCATGATACGCGTATCCATCCATTTACTCATATCATCGCTATTTGGTGTTACTCACTGTGTTACTAGATTAATGTTTCTACTTTTAACGCTGCACTATGGCCAAAAACTCGATTTTCTTTGGCATAAATTCAATATTGACCAAGATAAAAATAAAAATCAAATATTTCACATGTAGAATTAAAATTCAATTTTCTCGTTGGCGTTTCAAGTAAATAGTGACATTTAAAAATTTCCCTTGATGTGACTTGTGTTTATGATGATAGCCAACCAGCACGTGTGAGAGTTTATTTCTGTTAAATTTTTTTATTAAACAAACTCGTTTTGTGCCAACATACAAATTTTTTTTTCTGTAAATTAAATATTTATTGAAATATTTCTCATGGCAACTTCCGATTTTGTATTTGATGTCAACTTAAAATTATTTTTTATGAAATGAAAATTCATAGAATTCAAATATAAAAACATTTGAAAATCATTTTAAAGATAAAAAATTTTAATTAAAATATGAGCACGACATAATAACACTCGAAAATTTATTTTTTCCGGATATATCTTTTACTTAATCAAGGCAATTGTTTATTTTTTTACTGCAGTTTTTTGCAAACTTAATATTTAAATCGATTCAATTATTTGGATGAGAGATTTTAAACTAAAAAAACATAAAAAATGTTGTTTATATTAAAAGAACCAAATAGGCTTGCTTTGAAATATCTTTCGTCGTTGGAACACTAAACTAATCAAAATTTAATCGTAAACAAGAGAAATAATTTGAAAAAATAAATAAAAATTCGGAGTACATACAAAATAAAAGGCACACGTAGACTGTCGCCGAAATTCATTGTCCGCTGAAAAGAATAGTAAAACATTATTTTGTTGTATATAAAGAGCAATTTATCGAATTTTATATGTGCAAGACAAGGCGAACAAAGTCGTAAACAATCTTAATAAGTTTGCCAGTAAAATTATTTTCTTCGTTTTGAGGGTTGATTGAAAAATTATTTGTTAGTTTGTCGGAAAATTTGTAACGCATTAACGGAGGCATCGCGCCTTTACTCTCGTTTTTTTTTTTAATTTAATTATTTTTTTTTAGTAAGTAGTGAAAGAAGAGTTGATGTTCGAACACATAAACAGTTTTTTTAACCATCTTTTAAACGCGCCCAATATCAAGCTTCTATATATTCCCAAATCAAAGAAATCTCTTTTTCGATTTTAAGTCAATATTTTCCGAAATCTCGTTTAAGTGATCACCTTTATTGTAATTTAAATCTACAGAAAAATAAAGTGGGTCTACGGTTCGAATTTCGATAAACACCGAAACATCCCAATAATATTTTTTAACTACTTTTCAAATGATCGTAAATTCTCTAGGTATTTTAATTCCAAAGATGAATCTGCGGTCGGCCCAAATAAAAATACTTAGGTCCAAATTGGGAAAACAATCTACTTTTTGCCATGAAACAACTAAAATGAGCATCAAAGTTTATATTTTTATACCCGCCATACATACATACATATGTATTGTAGAGGGTATTATCATTTTTCAGAACGTTTGTAACGCATTAGAGGAGACATCATAGACACTATAACAAGACGACGAGACGAATCGATCTAGCCATGATCGTATGTTTGTCTATTGCGTGGTGATCTTAAACTCCAATCTTAAGCTTTTGTCTGTTCTAGGTAGTTTGTATGTTAAAATTAGAGTGCCACGCCCACTGTAAGATGCTACAAATCTACCGCCCATTTTCTATTTTGGTTGGTTTCAAGTCTTATCTGAAATTCAATAACATAAATTTTTATTTAAAATTTAATTATTTTTTTTACTGAAATCATTTCGAAACTTTGTTTAATCTGTACATACCGAAGTTAGTACTACGTTTTGAACAAATGTACTTTCATAAACAAAGACATTAATTGTTTTTGTTAAAAAAAATATATATAATAAGTACAAAATTGAACCATGTTTGGACCGGTTTGCAGCCTTACTATTGTTCTACGCTCTTAGCGTAGAAGACAGAGAGGAAGATTACACCACCTTTTCTAATTGCATCATAAGTAGTTGGTATGCCAGAATCAAGAATGGTTATTTATAAAGCTAATTGCTTCAAATGTGGTGAAAACTTTTGTTATGGTAGTCCATGTGAAAAGAATAGATTTGATAAGGATCAGATCGATGAATAAAGGTTAGGTTACTATATCATATAGTCCGTATTAGGAACTCCGTATACAAAGTAGGTCTCCGAGGTTTTGTCACGAATATTTCATGTGGCGGGTTTCAACACTTCGGTCCTACAAAAGGAAACTTTTTTCTTGCCAATCATCAGCGACCCTAGAATGCTCACTGCCACTTATGCCGATGACACCGCCTTTTATGCCAATGATAAGTCCCCACTCGTGACGTCCAGCATAATCCAAACTCAGCTGGACCGCCTAAACACATGGCTAAGACGGTGTAATATCGAAGTCAACCCAGACAAATCCACACACATTACGTTTGCCCTGAGAAGAGGAGACTGCCCTGCCGTCAGACTGGATAGCGTTGCCATACCCAGCAGCGTCGCTGCAAAGTACTTAGGCCTGGTATTGGATAGGCGCTTAACCTGGAGTAGTCATCTCACACAAAAACGGTCCTAGTTGAATGTGAGGTTGCGCAAGCATCTGTGGCTGCTTGATAGAAGGTCCACCATCAAACTAAGGGTCAAACTCCTCATTTACAAAGCTATACTCAAATCTATATGGACGTATGGCATAGCACTCTGGGGCACTGCAAAGAGAAGCAACAGGGAAAGAATCCAAGTCTTCCAAAACAAGGTTCTGCGCATTATTTCTGAGGCGCACCCATATCATACAAATGCAGAAATCCACCAGGAATTAGAAGTCCCAGGCATAAGCCAGGAGGTGGCTATGCTCACTAAGGCGTATCTGGATAGGCGGGACAACCATGTCAACCCTCTGGCCATAAACCTGCTGGATAACAGTACAACGACTCGGCGACTGAAGAGGTTACACCCCCCTGGATTTGCCACACACATAAACTTTTAAATTCTCCTCCCTCCTCCATCACCCAACCCTTTTTAAACCCCAATTACAACTCCCAAGTCATGGAATGCAACATATATAGAAAGTCAATGTTATGCATTACAATTCGCTGATAGTCCCCTTAGGGACTGATTGCAAATAAAGATTACAGCATTAAAAAAAAAAAAAAACTTTAAATTTGAAGCCTAGCATGCTGTCTAAAGTAGGGTTGCTTCGAATCATGGAATAAATCCACTGATGATCCTATATAAGCTATTCAAAGTTTTATGTGGCGGGTATTTGAGCTTCGGTGTTACCGATGTAAATGGACTTTCTTGTTTTTAATTATGCAATGAAAAAATTGTTTTAAATGCGCTTCTTTGTAAAATTCATTATCATCTTCATCATTGCTCGCGTCAACTTCACATCTCCAGTAAAACGTTGATAATAAATTTAAAATCATGTGATGACATGTACATCTGTTTCATTCGCATAATATCGGTCATATCCAAGAAACGACAACACATTTGTATCCACTATCGACCAAACTGATTGAAAGATTGAACTGAATCCATAAGTTCTACACTATTGATGGGGTGTGTCGAGAATGAATTTATACATGAATTAAATTTCATTGTCTGTGACTAAAAAACACAAGGAAAAACGTTATCTTTGGTAGAACCGAAGTTCAAATACCCGTCACACAAAAAGTCTTTGAATAGTTTTTCAAAAAAATTTATATACTTTATCGACTCTACGATGTCAACTTTAATGCGTTCAAAAGCAGTTGAATAATAATTTAATAAATTTAAAACAAATTGATTATTCAGATTGTCATAAAAATGACAAAAGGCATTTAAAATATTTTAATGACTTTAATATTTTGTAATTTAATCCAGCACGTCAACACCCAACTAATTATTTCAGAATAAAGAGAAATTAAATAGCTAAAATATGTTAGGGTTGCAGGGGCAAAAAGGAGATATTGAGAACACAAACAACAAAATGTATCTATTTCATAGAATGTGTGAACCT
This sequence comes from Leucophenga varia, assembly GCA_018903435.1. Classification (NCBI taxonomy): domain Eukaryota; kingdom Metazoa; phylum Arthropoda; class Insecta; order Diptera; family Drosophilidae; genus Leucophenga; species Leucophenga varia. Next base: position 9,886 of record JAEIFJ010000910.1, on the reverse strand, counting down.
TTATTCCAAGAACGAATGTTGCTTATGGGCGTCTGTCACTGGCATTGTGCGAATATTAATTTTTGAGAAAGTGTCGACGCTGTTTTGAAGCAAATTGTAAAATGTCAACAAAATTGCGGTTACAAACAAAAATACAAAAAAAAAAAAAAAGTGGAAGGCAAACAAATGAACAGCTCAAAGGAAATATGCTGAAAGTGAATTATGCAAATTTAGCCTCATTTAGTTTGTTATATTATCTTCAATATGATTTGGGCGCAGCTGAATTCAACCAAAAATAGTCTTTTGTCAAACGTTTTTTTTGTGATTTAATAAGAAATAATCGCATCTATGCCGGATGGCAATAAATATTAGAATGTGCTCATTAGCGGTCGGGCGGTCTCCAATCTAATCTAAACGGGGAGTACACGCAAATTAACTCAAATTATCTCGAAGAACTTTGAAAATAGCTAAAAAGTACCCAGCCAGACAGCCAACAAATGTAACTAAGTCGAGAAAATTAAGATGAATGCTGTGCTGCGAATGAGAAACACAAAGTAAAGATTCGAAGGATAATAATTTGTGTGGCAACATTAAAGCAATAAATTCAGTTTTAAGGAAAAAAATGGAATGAAGCACAACGAAAAATGATTTAGATACATTTGACATATTTGAAAAAAAAAAAAAAAAAACATGAGACTACGTCAACACTCTTCATTTTGGACAAAAGTGAATACATAAATTGAAATGATTTGAATTTTCTTTAGTTCGATTCGTTTCGATGCGATTGGTTAATGTCTTTGCCAAGGATTATTTGGATTATGTTCGAAATACTTAAAAAGGACAACACAACACTCAGCACGTTGAAGTTATATCATTAATGGAGTACGTCGCATGTCTGACGTATACGCCCCGTGAGCTGTTGCCACTGCAGATAGATGCGTACGTGAGCCTTCGCATTCGCATTCGTGTGTGTGTGTGTGTGTGTTTATGTCTGTAGGTCATTTTCCTAATTTCCAGCATCTACACGAAATGTCATAAATCTGTCGCGCCTTCGGTTTACGGAAACGCATTGTGCCAAATTCAACACGAAATGTATTACTTAATTTCCAGTTGCCTTTCGAATAGTTAATCCAGAGAATGAATAAACAATAACTGAAATAGTAAAGCTCGAAATGCTGAAAGAATGCGTGATGTGCTAAATTAAACGAGAGTGGACTGATGAGTTATGGGCCAAAGTAAGAAAACATTAATTAGTGTAGCTGCACTGGTCCGAATAATTAAATAATGGGTTTGTTGGTAGTTCCACACGACTTTTGATTGTGTGGCTTGACAAAAGCCACAAACATAATTTGAATTTATAATTTTACATTTGATGAGCTCTTTCAGCAGCTTTCACAAGTGAGATACTGAAATCGTTGTGGATCTTCTTGTTATCCTGGTGCATTTTTGAGCTTTCTGAGAATTTTAAATGGATCGATTTATCCAAATTGGTTTTATGATTATATTGTATTTCAAGCATAAAGGGGTGTCAGTTCTTTTGAGCCGCCTTATCTTTTGGCTGTTGTCAAGGAAGTTTATTGCCAACTGATTATTATGTGTAGCTCCAGTCTGGAGATGTAGCGGGTTCCGATTTTTCGATTTCATTTCGCACAGACGGTTTTTCGATTTCATTTCGCACAGACGTCTAGGTAGGTTGGCGCACCTATGATTCTGCGGAGAAGCTTAAAGGAGAGCGATAATTTTTAAGGCAATGTACATAGCTCGCTTTCAATTTTGATTGAGTGTATTTGGCGAACCGTCTTCCAAGACGAAGTTCGAAGTGCGAAACATCGTTGTGAGAATATTCAAATCATTTACGAGTTTTGTAGAAACTCGAAGAAATCGGTCTGAACAGAACATACAAAGCTGAGCCAAAAACTCATATGTTTGATTTGAACTGATTTTAATAAGCAGTAATTTTTTAAAAATACTTTGTACAAGTGTTGGCAAAAAGAGTGATTTTTGAGTCGCAGTTTGATCGCAGTGAATACAAACAGTGATTAAATCGCAGTTTACGAAAAATGATAGAATTACCAACTGAACAGGTTCTCTGTTCGCGAGGAGCGATTCATAAAATTACCGTTAACTGAACAGTTCAGTAAGGAACAAGAAAATCACCGATCACTTCTTTCACTCGCAGTGTGACTCTGCGATTTTTCAATCACTGTGAAAAAAAATAACCAAAAGTGATTTTTTTGCCAACGCTTTGTACAGACAGAATACTAGTCTATATCATTTATTTTGTCGTTTCTTGGATCAAGTTGATTTTTTATGAATTCTTAACGAAGTTTTTTTAAAAACTTCACAGCTACATCAACAAAAGTGATTTTTACTAATTGCTTACGAAGTTTTTGAAATTTATTGACTAAGAAGGGATCAAGGAGGACGGAATCTGACGGGCCCATAGTATTTTGCAGGACCCGAGCTTAAGAAAAAAAAAAGTTAAAACTGAAATTATTTATTATTTAGAAATACTTGTGTTAACTTTTTAATCCACCCTCATAGTTTCCAAATTATTATATTTGAAGTGCTTTAGATGCAGAACATGTTTCGCTCTTCAAAGTTTCAAAACATTACATATGTTGTTTCACAAGAATTGAAATAAATCATAATTGTAATTTCTATTCTTACGTGGTCTTCAGAATGGCCTTCAGTATGCTTAACCGTGTCGTCCATTTGTTATCCTTTACTGTTTATCATTATCCTATTTATTATGTAGCATACATTGTGCGTTGGAATTCATTGCATTTAGGTCAACCTACATCAGTCTAGTGCGAAGGGTTTTCAATTAATGAAAGTACGCGTCTGAATCGAAAGCGAAGTTGTCTTTTTTATAATTTTTCCCATGTCGCAGTACAATAATTTCATTAGAATTTGCAAAAGTTATTGAAGAAAACTTTTGGTTTCATTTCTGTTAAGCAAAATAAAGTACGACAAATGATTACATTATTCCAGTTTAATTAGGAATATCAACTTAAAAGAATGCTCGTGCACCAAATGCGAAAGCAACTCAAAACAGACAACTCATTTGCGACTCGCTTTCGTTGTTGACAATAAGAGTGTTTAGTGAAAGCTTAAACTTTTAATTTTTTAATTTAAACTTTTCTTTTAAAGGGTGGTTAAATTTCAAGGGCCGATGTTGAATGTGAACCACACCAAAACATCAAGTTTTTTCCTGCATTTCTTTTGACATTTCTCAACTTCAGACTAACTCAATTTGAACCATGGAAAGATACACAATCGAGCAACGCGTTAAAGTTATTCAGGCCTATAATGAAAATGGGCGTTCAAATCAAAATGCATATCGTGCACTTCGTGATTTTTTCGGTCAATTTAATGAGGCACATTTTCACCTCAGTGGATTCGTCAATAAGCAGAATTGCCGCATTTGGGCGAATGAGAATCCAAGAGTGACTGTCGAAAAACCAATGCATCCACAAAAGAGTGACTGTTTGGTGCGGTTTATGGGCTGGCGGCATCATAGGGCCGTACTTCTTCGAAAATGAGGCTGGCCAGGCAATTACTGTGAATGGTGTTCGCTATCGTGAGATGGTAACAAACTTTTGTGGCCTGAATTGGAAGATATGGATGTGGACTATATGTGGTTTCAACATGACGGTGCCACTTGCCACACAGCTAACGAAACAATGGCTCTTTTGCGCGAAAAATTTGATGGCCGAATAATCTCACGTCGCGGCGATGTCAACTGGCCGCCAAGATCATGTGATTTGACACCGTTGGACTTCTTTCTTTGGGGTTATTTGAAAGAAAAGGTTTACGCCAATAAGCCAACAACAATTCAAGAGCTAAAGGCTGAGATAATTCGACACATTAACGACATTGAACCTCTATTATGCCTCAGCGTCATCAAAAATTTAGACCATCGGATGGACGTGTGTCGCCGAAGCCGTGGCGGCCATTTGGCCAATATTTTGTTCCATACATAATTGAGTCATACCTATATATAATAATAAAAAGAAATGTCAATAATTTCCTAAATAATTCGTGTTTTATTCAAAATCAACATCGGCCCTTGAAATTTAACCACCCTTTATAAGAAACTATTTTTCATTGCAGTGGCGTATTGATGGTAGATTTCAGTAAGATTTTAAAACATTAAGAACATGTGTGGAGATCAAATTGTTCTGAAATTTGGAACAATATTGTGCTTGTGTCAAGAAAGATTGGCCTTAATAAAAAATCATAATAATATTTCTATGCATATAGAACGTACATACATATAACATACATACATAGAACATACACAAAAATTATTAGCTTCAACTATGGTAAAATTATAAAGGTGGTGTCAAGCTTAAAAAAAAATTGATTTGTGAGGCATACTAATATCGATAAATTGATAACACAAAAATACGAAGACTATTTGACAATTGGAGAGGGGTCATTTTATATATATATTATATGTATTATTTTATTCTGGGTCTCTAAATTCAAATCTAAAATCGGAATTCAAAAAGTTGGTTCGCGTTTTTATTTAATATCTCAGATTCGGACTACCTTGGTCCACCACAGAAGTCACCAGTGATTAGAAAAAAGCGAGAACTAACTTTGACCTTCGGACTTCAGATTCGGATTCAGCAACCCAAAATATATATAAAATGGACCCTCTGGTTCGCTGCACATGACATGACTTATTTTTGTGGCTGTGGCTCAGATCTTTTTTTTATAAAACTCGACAAACTGGATTCTTTTCAATAACCTTTAGCTTTTAGTAAATTCAAAAATTTGTCGATCTATTACTTGAAGAAAAAAAAGCGTTTTTAGAATCTATGTATACAGATAAGAAGCATGTGTGTTAAATTGTATGTCACAGTGACCCGATCCATATTATATCAGTAGTGTATACAAAGCATGAGATAAGAAGTGGTTTCACCTAATTGGTTGAACACCTTCATAAGTAATAACTATTTTAATAGAACAACTCGAAAACAACATACAATTAGGACCATAAAAAATAACAGAAGTATTTTTCATACAAAAATTCAAAAATGAGCAGTAGATTTATATGTGAGCTATGTCCTAACCGCATAGGGCTGAGTAAAGCGTATAATTTCGAATTTCCGATGTGCAATATCTTTAAACTGTCTTCTTTAATGTGTGTTACAAACTTTATTTATATTTTAGTCTTGCTAGACCTAGGCGTCCATGTTCAAAATAAATAAATTCATAATGAAAAAGTCTTCGTCCACCCATCGCAAGTATCTGTTACAATTAAGTTCCACATTATGTATTTTTATTTGCACATTTATTTGCAACGTTTAAAATTAAATTACAACCATCGATTATATTTATGCGTTTTGCGCTTGATTCTAATGTCTCACAAATTAATTTAAAATTCAGAACGATTTTATCTATAGAAGGAAAACGAACAACCTGCAAAAACAGAGATTAAATAAAAAGATACAATAAGGAAGGGCACCTACACACATATTAAGAAAGACTTTTTCCAATGTTTTCCCCTAAACCGGTTCAAAGAAAAGGAACATATTGGCAGAAAAGGTTCATCGCACTTGATAAATGCGATTCTGCTTTTATAAAAACAAATTGAAACAAATGAAATTATTTTTTTTGTTTTGTTATTTTGCTGAGATACACTATCTCACCAAAGACTAAAAAAGGAAATACTCGTATACAAATAATCAAAATGTTTTATTGATTCAATATGTAAACAAAAACGAAGCTGAAAAAGCATAATTTTAAAAATAAAAGTAGCGAGCGTATAAAAAAACAAAAACAAAAAAATAATGTTGCTTGAAGCAAAGTACTGCACTCATCCCGAAAAATAGAATTTTATTGTTATTGTTAAAGTTTTTTACGGGACTGCTACTAGGCAAACTGACGGAATATACCAAAAATAATACGTATTATTTCGGAACGAAATAATTTTATTAAATTTGTAAATAACCAAAAAATAATAATAATGGTGTCTATGGATCGCTTGTTCATTAAACGATAAAAATTTTAAAAATATATACAAACTAGCGAATATCCGGCGTGGTGCTAATTCAAAAAAACAAGAGATACATCCTGTTTATTTGTTAGTAAAAATAAATTTTCTTTTATTTATTAACTTTTTATCTTAATACTAGTGGATAAGCAATATTTTTAGTTATTTTGTCTGGTGTGTAAACATAAAGATTTTTTGTATTCCAATAGCACATCTTGAGCAGCCAATCTTGTTCCGTTGCACAATTTCGGCATGGATCTAAATTGCGAAGGAGCACCAATGATGAACCAATTTTAAAGCTAAAATGTATGGTGGCATTGCTGATGATTCCAAAGAGTTAAGAAACTCTTATGGATGGCTGACAGGTTGTTCCTCATCTATAACTGTGGTCATTTGATTTGTATTTGACAACTTCACTGGGTAGTTTTAATTGAATTTGATGGTTTATTTAGTTGACATCATCATTCTTTGGAGCCGAAATTGTTCGTTCGCAAAGCCAGTCATGGTTTTGTGGGAAGCTTTCCATCGTCCATATCGAAAAGCTGTTTGGCGCAACGTTGATTAAGTCCTTCTTCTTCATCTCCTGTGAAATAAATTTTCAAAAACTTGGAGTCTTGATCTCGTATTGGAAGAAGCGAACCGATTTGGTGGTAAACTTGTCCTTATACTTTGAATGTTGACGTAAAACCAGACCAAATATTTTATTGTTGATGTATTCTTTTATGCAGAAACAGTAAACGAAATTTCATTTTTTCAAACAGTCCTGTATTGCTAACAATGTTTGTTGCCCGAATGAAGTCATTTGTTGCCCGAAACATAGCTCAGAAGTGGTTCAGGTGGCTCAACCGCTGTAACAACTTGATTTTACCTTCAAAAAACACATACGTGATTCCTTTTTAAATTTTAGTGCATGACAGTTAAACAAAGAATGCTCATCAGCCTAATTACTACATCTGGAAGACTACTGAGGAAGTCTTTGACATAATGAAAATCGATTCCTTGTCTCGATTGAGCCGCTCGTAACTGATTAAATTGAAGCCGGTTTCCTCGTTGTGCAAAATTTCAGCAGCTTTTGACATTTTTTTTTTTTTGATAGTGGCTGGTATACATACAGAAAAAAATACAAAATACCTGACTTTTGTTTTTTTGATTGCATGAACAAACAGACGAAAAGCAAAACAATTTTTGTCGGGAAAATTTAGAAAATCTGATTCATTAATGAAACGATTGTACCTAATACATTGCTTTAGTAAATGAAACCAGAGTGGGATATATATCTGTTAATCGGTTTCAAAGTAAAGCACGGATATAAAAACATTTTTAGTATTTTATATACATAGAAGATATATATATGTAAAAGATAGACATATTGAGATATATAGATAGAAGATAGATATAGCAGGGCATATTTATATTTGTTTGTCCGTTGTTTTGTTCCACATAAACCTAGCACGGACAGACAGACATACCTCTAAAACCCGCCGATTATACAGTATATTTAGTTTGTCCAAAAGTTTGTAACGCATTTAAGGAGGCATCGGAGACCCCATAAAGTATATATTGATTATTGATCAGTTCGATAAGACGAATCGATTAAGTCATGTCCGTCTGTCTGTATGTCCGTCTGTTGCGATGTGTTTTATTCAGAATGAAATTTTAAACTTAAGCTTTTCGTGCTCCTAGGCATTTTGTATGTCAGAATCAAGGTGCCTGCACAATTTTAGGTATAGCCCCCATACAAACTTACTGCCCATTTTCGAGTTTCTGTATTAAAATAGGTATTATTTATGAATATATTCACTCCAAATCTTATGTCATCCGATGTCGAGTTCAAGGTGCCACGCCCATTTTTATATATAGTCCCCATACAAACTTATCGACCATTTTCAAGTTTTTGTATGAAAACATTTATTTATTCTGAATGAATCCAACTTAAATTTGGTAAAATCAATTCCAATAACATAAATTCCATACAAATTTAACCAAATTCATCGTGAAATTTAATCTAAGCACCTGGTGAACATATAAACTTTTAAGAGTGTTGTGTAACGGATTTTTCAGCCGAAGCTAACGTTTTTCGAAACTGTGTTTTGCCGACACTAGTGCTACCCCCATTTTAGACAAAACTATGGATGATATTATATTCGGTTCCACCGAAGTTAACGTTTTTCCTTGTTTTTTTATTATTTCTTTTTTTATTGCAGGGCAACATAAAAACTTACTAAACAAGTTAGCTTCGGTAGCACCGAAGCTCAAATACCCGCCTCACGAAACTTTAATCTATTTCTTGAAAAAAATAAAAAAATTGAAGATAATGTATGGGGTCTATATGTTATAGTGGTCCGATCCTTGTCATATCGGGAGCATACCCAGATTGGAGTGAATATATCCATAAATAAAACATATTTTAATATAAACAAGAAAAAAAGTAAACTTCGGTTGGACCGAAGCTTATATACCTGTTACACATCATTTGACGTTGATAGACCTTCGTGTGCAGCATTTGTATTAAATTTTATTTCAAAATACTAAACAAATTAAATATACTTTATTCCTATAAGAATTTGAAAAAATGTTGTACTTTTGTATGGGAGCTATACCTAAAAGTGGGCGTGGCACATTGATTTTAACATAGAAACTACACAGGACCTAGAAAAGCTTAATTTTAAAATTTCAGCTCAATATCTTTAAAACTGAGCGAATAAATCGCGCAGAAACACTCAGACAGACAGACGGACAGACAGACGGACATGGCTAAATCGATTCGTCTCGTCGAGGTGATCAAGAATATATATACTTTATAGGGTCTACGATGCCTCCTTTAATGCGTTACAAACTTTCCGACAAACTGAATATACCTGTTTACACTAGTGTAACAGGTATAAAAATCGAAAAATGTGGTAAGTTTGTATGGGGGCTATATTTAAAAATGGGCGTGGCACTTGGTTCTGACACACATATTGCCTAAAGTCTAAAGTTTCAGGTCAACATCTTTAAAACTTTCCGAGAAAAACGCATTGCAACAGACGGACAGATAGACAGACGGACAAACAGACGGACATGGCTAGATCGATTCGTCTCGTCGAGCTGATCAATAATCTATATACTTTATTGGGTCTCCGATGCCTCCTTTAATGAGTTACAAACTTTTCGACAAACTGATAATACCCTTCACACATGTGTGGCGGGTATAAAAATGTCATTTCTTTTTGACTACAGCGTTTCCAAAGTATTTTGGGGAAAGCTGCAATTAGCTGTTTTTGTTTTTGATTGAAGCGTCTGACTTTTTAATGGGAAATTCGAAAATAGACTTCTTTAATGAACCGAATGTGCCTAATGCATTGTTTTTGTGAAATTTTAATTATACTTGCATGGTTGCCTTTCAAATGAAGCCGGTTTGGGACTCTTCGGTCGGATGGTTTAAATGTTCATAGCGGATATATATTTTATTTATATAGACTACTATTTTCATATAAAATTTCGAAAGTAATCGGTAGTTTTGTATGGAGGCTATATCTAAAAATAATTTTGATTTTAACATATGACAATTTGGAGTGAACTCATAAATAATAACTATTTTTACACAAAAACTTGAAAAATGCGGTAAAGGAGGGTTATGCCCAGAAATGGTCGAGACACTTTGGTTTTGATGTTAAAAGAAGCCATTGCCAAGAGCGATTGAACCGCATATCGGTAAATAAACGGATATACAGACAGATATACATGCAGACCAGAACCGAAAGACATGGCTATATCAAACTGATCAAGAATATATACATTATGGGGGTCTAAAAAACTTTCCGACAAACTGAAAATATTTTTTAAACAATTGTTTCCATTCACAACTATAGTAATCTGAATTTTTATATTTAAATTAATTTTAGTTCTCATATTTTATTG